>CM053509.1:157462653-157575333 GCA_028627145.1 Eidolon dupreanum | reverse complement strand
TGCTCCTTGGTGCGACCCTCGCGCTCCCGGATGTGGGTGGTCACGATGCGCTCCATCTCCTCCCGCAGCCGCGGGTACTGCTGGAGCTGGGGAAGGGTGGGAGGGGAGAGAGCCACGTACACGGGGGGCATGGGCGGGGAGCACCCACATCCCACCAGAGTCCAGGGTGCAGGGGCGTGGGGTGGGAGTCGCACACAATGCCTGAGAGCGGGGGCAGAGAGACCTGGGGTCCCAGGAAGCTGACGGCACCAAGCCATGGCCACCCCTTTCCTCTAAGTATGGGTTCCCACTGGCAATTCACGGGTCTTCCCGGTTCTAGGCCCTCTTCACTGTCCTACCCGGGCCACTTGGGGGGCAGGGGGCGGAGGGCGGTGCTCACGGGCGGAAACGCCCGGGACTTAGCTCGCTCCTCGGCCGCCATCTCCGTGGCAGCCTTGGAAACAGACATAGGCCACTGAGAACCTGGCTTGGGGGACCGTTAGCTTCAAGGCTTTCGATGACCGTCAGGGCGCCCCCTTGCCTTCTCAAAGGCTTAGAGGGACAGTCAGGTGGAGAATCAGGCAAGGAATTCCTATCCAGGAAGAATCTGGGGAGGGCAGAGCCCAAGGTGCCAACTGGCCTCCTGAATCAGGCTGGGGACAGGCAATGCTCCTTGTCAGAGCCGGGAGGCAGGGGAGGACCAGCAGTCACACAAACGACATGCGGCAGCCACAGGCACGGACATGCGCGGGTGCAGGGGGCATGCGGAGGGAGGGGGCCAGCAGCATGAGCAGTACCCCGCGGGGGCCTGGCTGGGCCCCTGGCCCTCTTGGTGGACTCCACCCCATCCTGCCTCCCTCTGCATGCTCGGGCTTGGCACCATCGTCCCCAGTTGCGTCTGTCTGGCCCTTAGCTGGCCAGCCAACCTGTCTACCCCACTCCTTTGGGGTTAGGAGCTCAGCATCATCCATTTCCCGTGGGTTTTTAGCAACTGAGGCTGAAGGGGAAGTTGCTGTAAGCCCTTCCCCCTCTGCCTGTGAACTCTGTCCTCAGCTCAGCCTGTCTCTGGACAAAGCCCAGGTTGACTCACTCTCCTTCAAGACACTGTTGGATGTCGCCTCCATCCAAAAGCCTGCCCTGACCACCCCAAGAGCTGGGTTAGGGGCCTCTCTGTGCCCCCCGGTCACCTTCCCCTATCAAACTGTATTGTAATTGCCCTGAAGGCAGGGGAAGGGCCAGGTGCACCAGCAGTGCTCAGAGAGGGCACACGGAAGGAATGAGGGAATGAATGAAGGATGAATGTCTTTTCCCTCCTTGCCGCGGGGCGTGGACACGGGTTCCTCTGCTCTCTGGCACATGAACCAGAAACTCCTTGGGGAGGGAGACTCGCTCAGCTACTGATGGTGAGAGCCCGCCCACAGGGACGTCTGGCCCTGCTGACCCCTCTCCCCGCTCAGTGGCCATGTGAGGCACAGGTAAGGCGAAGCTATAACCACTCTTTGTCCCTCTTCCCATGTTTGGATCAGCTCCCACAGGGAACCCTTATGTGGGAAGAGAGCAGGAGGTTAGCATGACTGGGTCACAGGTAGTGATTCTGAGGGCAAGATGGAGGCCAGGGAGATGGGGTCGGGGTTTTGAGAGAGGAAGGAGGATGGGGAAGGAAGCAGCGCCCAGGAGAGGCAGACATGAGAGATGCCACATCCTCCCACTCCACACCCTGCCCCACCATCCCGTGGCTGTGCCAAGGGTGTGGCTGACGTGGCCAAGCACAAGGGACCTGGTGGAGGGGAAGCCCGAGACCAGGGTCTTAACAAACAAACCGCTGAAGAGGCCCAGTGGACCCTGCTGCCCTATAAGGCTCAAGGGTGGTTCCCATTTCCTTCTCGAAGTCTCCAGTTTGGAGCGGAGATTCGAGACTGAGTCACCACCATCAGAAGGCCTCCTCGGAGGTGGTCCCAAATGCTCCCTTCCAGGGTGGGGTTGCAGGGGCAGGGAGGGGAGAAGGTGGGCAAGGAAGGAGGAGGAGGGAGCAATTTGCCAAAGAGCATGACCAGTTCTCCCACTCACCGCCTGGATGTTACATTTGTCAAATTTTCCATGTGTCTCACATGGCAGGGCAGCCTCAGCCCCTTTAAGAAGTTCTGTTCCCTTTGAGCATCTTTTTCCATTCTGGCTGCCTCTGAGCATTTCCAAGACTTTTAGCCAGTTTTGAAAATGGAACTTTTCTCTCTCAGTCCTTGGCTGGGCAGGGCAGTCAGCCTGGAGCCCACCAGCTAGTGGTCAGGGGCAAAGGCCCTGGAGCCACATGGCTCTGGGTTCAAAGCCAGATTTGCCAACTCTCCTTAGAAAAGTGACTGGCCCTATCTGAGCCTCAATTTCTCCATGTGTAAAATGGGACAGTAATGGCACTTGCATCCTGAGGGCTGCCGAGAGGGTTGAGCAGTACATCGCATGCCTGACTCTAGATTTAAATTCTAGATTTCATCCAGAGATGAAAACTAATTCCAGCAGGGCTAGGAATAATTAGAGCTGATTATTTTTCAAACTTCTGGCAGATGTGGCTTGCTAAGCTTAGAACACTTAAGAAAAAAAAACAAAACAAAACAAAATAAAGACAAAGATGGGTGAATTTTGTCATGTAAAGAAAAAATAATTATTATCCATTAAATAAAAGGCAAAGCTATTTAAAAATTATTTAAAAGCTTTTAAAACTTTTTTGTTGATTTTTTTTTTGCTAGTAAAAATCAGAAATCCACTGTAAGAAATTTGAAAATGATTAAAATTTGTGAAGTAGACATGGAAAAATCCCTATGCCCCTTGGTCCTCTCTTAAAGTAATATGTAGCAATTTGGTGAATATGCCTTGGAACTTTATCATTCATATATATTTTCCCCTCAAATACTATACATTCTTTTCTGAAACCTGTTTTTTTTTTCTCAGTACGTTTGCAGAGGGACATGTGAATAAAAATGAATATGCCTTGCCTTTTAAACAGCTGTAGGCATATCTTGTTTTATCTCACTCTGTGGATATTGCATTTTTTTTCTTTTACAAATTGAAGGTAAGACCTTCCACCAGCAAAAAGATTACGACTCGCTGAAGGCTTAGATACTAGTTAGCATTTTTTAGCAAAAAGTATTTTAAAATTAAGATATGTATATTGCTTTTTTAGATATAATGCTATTGCACGCTGAAAAGACTACCGTACAGTGTAAATGTAACTTTCACATGCACTGGGAAACCAAATGAATCGTGTGACTCTATTGCAATATTTGCTTTATTGCAGTGGTCTAGAACTGAACCCGTAATATAGCCGAAGGATGCCTATGCAACCTTCCATTGTCTGTATGATACTTTATATCATCAGTCCTTTCTTGATGGACATTTGGGATGCTTCCAAAATTTTATCATTTACAATAATAATTATTGCTTTTCTTCTGGAATGCAATTTAGTAAAGTGTTCCACAGTTTTTAAATGTTACCAGAATTGTGGAAGCTCATGTTCATTGACCAGGCAATTCTATTATTTAGAAATCTGCACCAAAGAAACAACAGGATAAGTTCCACAAATACATCTCCAAGGATGCTCACTGAAGTACTGTTGTAACAGAAAAAAAAAAAAAAAAAAAAGAAGGTTGGAACAATCTAAATGTCTGTCAATAGGATATTGATTATATAAATGACATATGCCACATCCCTACAGGGGAATACAATTTTCATGGATCAGTGTGTGTAGCGCGATCCTATTAGGTTAAAACTGGCATATATTTGTGATTAGGACGAGTGTGCTGTTAGCAGTCCTTCACTCTATGGTTGTGGGATTATAGGGACTCATGCTTCCTCTGTGCTGTTTGAATATTCTCATAATAATCATGTATGATCAAAACAAAATCGATACTGATAATTTTACTTTTTAAACAAAGGAGTGTACTGGCAGAAAATGTACAGAAATCGCAATAGTGGCTCTCTGGAAAGGGAGGGCTGCCTTCTTTTTACTCTTCGGCATTCTCCTAATCCTCTTTCACTGAGAATATATAACTTTTATAATTAAAAACCAATGTTTAAAAACATTTAGTTAGATCTTGTCTTCTTTTGTAAAGGGATTTGAGGCAGCTCAAAATAAACTCGATTATTTTTCAAAGGTTGACAAAAGATCGTGTTGCTTAGTATTCACGATGCGGCGGGACCATGACTATGGAACGGGGTGGGGGGGGTCCCACCCGGGGGGGTCCCACCCAGGTTTTATCCTACCTGGAACAGGAGCTGAGTGGATGCTAATTTGCTTAGTCTACCCCCATTGCACAAAGAAGTGGGCAGAAGGGAAACAGCGTTGTGCAGGAGCGGCATGTGACCGTGTATGGGCCACGGAAACTGTGATACTGATTTGAAACATGAAGCTAAGGCAGATGTGCCTCCATCTTCCCAGTGGGGGCAGTTTTTTCAAATACTAGCAAGGCTGGGCCCTCTCCCAGAGGTTCTGGTGCAGCCTGCTTCTGTATATGTGGGTGTTGGGGAGGGGGGGCATTAAATTCTGGAAAAGCTTCCCCCAGGCAACTGATGCTCATGCACTTCTCTGAGAACTGCTTTAGACAATCCAGCTAAAAATCCTCAAAATGCTCAAAAGCAGACAAACAGGAAAAAGGCATCTAAAAGGTCACGGAAAACTCAAAAGAGGCTGACCCTGCCAAACGCGTATGGATTACTGTTAAGTGAGTAATCCAATATGCTTTTAGGCAAATTGGTTTTGAGGGACTGGGACAGCTCCCCCACCCCAGGAGGCCCTGATCCCAGATCTCTTCTTTCCACCTCCTGGATGTGAATCCCACTCTCCTTTTCTTTTCTGAGGTTCAGTTTTCTCATCTGTAAAATGGGGATACTACTACTACTTCTGAGAGTCGTTGAGAAGATTAGGTCAAATAATAAGGGTAAGCACTTAGCTCAGTGCTTGGCACATAGCAGTTGCTCAATAAACAGCAGCTATCTCCTTATTATCATCATGTCATTGTCATTCTTATTGGTGGAAGGGGCTACTGAGGATGCCTGGGTTGGAGCTAAGTCATCTGGCAGAGGTGGGCACCTGAAAGGATTGTGAGTACAAGTAGACCCCAGGTCACAAGCTGGCATGAAACTTCAGGGCCAGCAATCACCTGGCTGCCATGGGCATCCACGTGGGTGGCTAAGAGGCTGCCAAGCCTGCTCAAAAGATGGTTCTGCCCATGGGAGGCCGTGGCCGTGAGGAGGGGATGGCCAGGCCCAGCCCCGCCCAGGCAGCTGCCGTACCTTTTCGCTACACTTTCTGATGGTGGTCGTGAGCTCACTGACTACCATATCCACACACTTGATACTGGGCTCTTTGAGCTTCTGCACCTGCTTTTTCACTGTGGCTTCAAAAGCGAGGTCAGGTGTGAAGAGACCTGTCCTGCACCCGGGAAGGAGGAGGGGACAGGAGGAGGAGCAGCCACAGGTCGGCAGGTGGGTAGGAAGGAGGAAGGGAGTATAAGCCATGCAGGGCCAGGGTCGGGGTGGAGGATGGCACAGGCATGGGGGAAGAGAGAGAGACACCAACACAGAGAAAGAGAGAGAACAGAAGACAATGTGAGCGTGGGACCCGGCCCTCCCTACCGCCACCCAGGGTTGGCACTTCCCGGGTGCTGCCAAGCATCCCCCAGGGCTCTGTGAGTAGGGGTGTGGGCTTCTGAAGGACTAAGCCCCTGCTCTGCACCAGGCCCCTTGCTGAGTTCAGAACCTCTCCCCAGGGCTTGGCCCCTCACTCCTCGGCTACACTGAACCTGCCTTCTCTCTCTTTTCCAATGTCATCTTTGTCACAGTGTTGGGTCCTCCAATGGGGGCTGACCCAGGCCAGAACACCATCTGCCCATTCTGTTCAATTCTAGTTTTCCCAACACCTCTTGAATTCATTTCACTCTAAAGGCCAGCACAATTCCCTACCTTCACTAGGATAGCTGCGTCCAGCTGCCCAGGCTGTGCACTGCACAACTCCAGGGGGTTCCATTTACACAGACGACCGTGCAGACGATGCCTCCTGGAGTTGCAGTGGAGCTGCCTGACCTCCACTCTCCAGCTCCCTGCTCTACTCCTGCCCTTCCCTTTCTCCTCAAGGGGCATTCTTTGCTTTTCCTCCAAAGGGGTCTGGAGGAACTCAGCTCAGAAAGACAGAGAGAAGAGGAAAGACAGAAAGAGTGGAGGTGGTGATAGAGAGGGGCCAGGGCAGCAGTGGGGAGAGGAAAGGAAGGGAGGCTGGGAAGTGGAATCAAACGAGCACTGGACTTGGAGTCCAAAGCCTTGGCTTCCAGTAACAGCTCTGCCACCTCTTAGCTAATATGACTTTGACTTTGGACAAGTTGCTCGATCTCCTGAGCCTGAGTTTTCCTGCCCTGCCCTGCCCTGCCCTCCTCAGGTGGTTCCATGAGGCTCAGATGACATAGCAGATGGAAGAAGGCTCTGTCTCTGGAAGTCTGAATGTGATGGAAGGGAAGGGGAAGGTCCTGAGTGAGGGCGGGTGAGAATGGGGAGAATGAATGACCGTGGCGGGTCAGGGCACCTGCTAGATCTGGGTCCTCTGTACCTCTCTGGTCCCCCAGGCCCCTGGAGCAGCACCCAAGAAGGTCCTGTACCTTACCTGTCAACAGGGCCGAGGTTTCCCCAAGACCCTTCCCTGGAGCCCCCAAAGACGACCCACCTCCGAGGGCAGGGAGGGGACTCAGGGTCCCCTTAAACCCTATTCTCCCTGAGCTGGGGAGAGGCCTTGGTGGCCTCTCAGGGTAAACAGCCACCATCATTGCTGTCTTATCGGTGTGTAACTTCTTGGTCTCCTGGGCCTGGGGGCCAGGGGGTGAGTGAGGCCCCCTCAGAGAGTCGCCCTGTCCTGGTCTGTGGTCGCCTGCCTCCCCCGCCCCGCTGAGGTCTGGACATGCTACCGAGGAGGCGGTGGGGACGTGGGGAAGGAGCGCCTGGCAGCAGTGCAGGATGGGGCAGAGGCGGGGCCGGCCCGGCCGCCAGGTTACCTTCTTGGTGCACTGTCTAACGGTGCTGATTAGCTCCGAGATAACCATGTCCACACACTTGAGACACGGTTCTCGGATCTTCTTCACCTGCTTTTTCACAATGGTCTCAAAGGCCATGTCTGGGGTAAAGAGCCCCGTTCTGAACGCCCGGAGCGGGAGAAGGGCAGTGTCACAGGCCAGCTCCTGCCAGGAGTGCCAGGCCAGGGCCCCCACCCTGCCCCCCTGAGCTCTGCCCTCGGGCTCCTCCCACTACCCCTCTCTGGGCTTAAGTGTCCCCATCTGTAAAATGGGCAGGAGGGATTCTAAGGAAAGACTTTCAATCAATGCTTTTGGGGACAAGACAAGGTCTGCTCATATCTGCGTTTATGTCCTGCTTCCTCTTAAGAGTCTGTTCATACAAAAGCGTCTATGGTCAGAAGTGGTTTGTACACTGCTGAATGGGGTTTGCTTTGGCCAGGGCAGTTACCAGTCTATAAATTCCATGCCAAACCTTGGAATCGGACCTGTATGAAAACAGGGGCATTTGGTTTTGTTCACTGCCTGGCACACAGCGGTGCTTTAAGTTTTCTTGTAGAAAGAACACGTAGTGTAGATATGGGTCCCTGAAGCGGATCTAAGCTTTTAAGGAAAAATCTATTTCCCAGCCCCTCTCCCTGCTCCATAGGCCTTGAGGTTGACTAGAAGGAGGGCAGTGGGGTGGAATGGGGCCTAGTTTGGGCTGCTAGGACTATGGAGGGCCTAGAAGGTTGAGAGGCCTGTCCCATCATAAAAGGACACAGACCAATGCCTAGATGCTCCACTCCAAGCCCTACTCAATGGTTTGGCCAGCTTTATGCACTATCTGGACAGAACTGGGGGAACTATCTCATCCTAGGGATGGGCAGGGCATCCAGGCCCAGAGGGTGCTGCCGGCCACCTGTGTGCTGGGCTCTGCCTAGCTCGTCCAGCCTCCAGGCCCTGTTCCCAGGAACAGCAAGGGAGGGCAGCAGGTTGCAGGGAGGGAGGTGCCCCTGGCCTCCCATCTACCTCCCTCAGCTGGAGGCTGTCCGAGCTGGGAGCCAGAAAGTCAGGCTGAGGGGGTTAGGGACCAAGGCTTTTGGTCCTTCCTGAGGGATGCCTGCTTCATCACTCCCTGTGCCTCTGCACTAGACTCTGCCTTCTGGGGTTCAGTCTCCCTCCCCGGTCCCAATACGTGCCTAATGCCGTGGATGTTCTTGATGGCATAGCTGATCTCCCTTCGGAGTTCCTTCTCGTCAAACTCCATCTGTGTAGGAGAGTGAGAGATGGCCTGTTAGGGCCTGTCCTGCTACCCAGGAGGTCAAGATGGGGGCCCGCCCCACTCCTAGGGCAGCAGGGCTTCTAGTGGGGTCAGCAGAGGTGTACGTGGGAGAGTCCTAGGGGAGTGGGTTGGGAGTCCTGAGGCCTCCTGTCCCCGGGGAGCCCGTCCTACCTTGACCAGCTCAAAGGGGAAGCGCTCATGAAAGATCCGGTTGATGCGGGCTCCCCCCGATAGTTCATAGGTGTCGATCTGGTCCCCTGAGCCCTCAATGCGCTTCTCAAAGTCCACGGCGAACTGCTGGACCATCCTGCGGGGGGAGAGTGGTGTGGCCTGAGGGGAGAGCAGCCACCCAGTGGAGGGGGCCCTGGGAGAGCCCTGAGCTGAGATGCTGTGGGGAGGGGAAGGGCTGGGGAGTCAGGAGGAGGGGAGGGCCTCACTGCAGCAGGGCCTTGGTCTTGCGAGCTGGGTCATCAGGGCGGAAGTTCTTGTACTCCTCCACCTCCTTCTCGATGGACAGCAGCTGGCTCTGCAGCTTGTTCCGCAGTCCCGGCAGTGTGTCCCGGATGTGGTTCGTCAGTTGCTTGGGGTGGGAGCGAGACAGGGTTAAGGCCACGGTCGCAAACCCAGAATGCCCACAGGGCCAGGCAGGGAGGAGGACGCCAGGGGAGCTGTGGCGAGGCAGAGAGCTGAAGGCGGCAGCCCCAGCTCTGCCCACCAGAACAAAAGCTGCCCGAGAGCAGGGCCTGACACACGGTGGATGCTCATTGAATTAATGAGTGAATAACTTAACTTTTAAAGAAGCCAGAAATCTAGATTTTTATTTCAAATTACCTGATTTTCGACCAATTTACTATTTTTAGACACTACAAGGGCCACACAAAATCCACCAGTGAGCCTCCTTCTCAAGTCCTGGGGCTCACTCTGGCTAGGTCCTCACACAGAGTATCACCCTGACCCTGTACAACGAACCTATTGAACAGGATCTTACCACCATTATCACCATTTTACAGATGCAGAGATAGAGGCTCAGAGAGCTGGGGAGTGTCTCAGTGGGTAAGTGACAAACCTGGGATTGGAACCCAGGTCCGTGGCCTCCAGACTCTCCGGTCCTGCCCCATACCCCCTTCTGTTCCCCATTGCCTTGCTCCTATCCACACTCACATGCCTCAGCTCTGGAAACCCCTGTCCAGGTGGAGACACATCTTGGGGAAGCCCCTGGGATCACCGTCCCTCTCCGTAGATCCGCCTCTCCCCAATTTAGAAGGAACCAAGGTCTTTAGCTATGTACACGCCAATCCCGGCCTCCGAACTCGAGCCCTTGTCAGTGCCACCTCCACACGAGGTCTTGGTCTCTGTCCATCCTGGGGGAATGGGGTGGTCTAGGGCTCCCCTCCCAGGGCCCAGTCAGGGGAAGGTCAGCAAGGCTCTGCTGCTCCCTCACTGTGGGGCGGCAGGCAAGTCGTTTTGCTTTTCTGGGTCTCAGCTGGGTCATCTGCATAATGAATGGGTATGCTAACCTCTGCTGCTCGCCCTTACGAAACACACTTACATGATTCTGTTCTCATGCTGGTTTCCCCAGGCCTCATTCTGGCCCAAGCCCCTACCTGGTTGAGGACTTTTTGCAGGTAGGGAGTGCCCATGCGGTCGGCCAGGTGGCGGTAGGATGGGTGAGAGAGGAAGAACTTGCGTTCAGCGGCCAAGGCAGCCGTGATGTCCTTCTTGCCATCGATGTCCTTCTGGCTCCGGTTCACTACCCCAATGTAGCCTGTGGACAGTGTCAGGGGCAGGGTCAACTGGCCTTGCCGAGGGGGTGGGGGGAAGGGGGTAGGGGTGAAGGAGAAGGGCAGTGGAGAGGGCTAGTGGGGTGGCCTGCCTACCTCTGCGCAGGGGGAGCAGTTTGTTCTCCAGCACATCACGGGCATCTGTGCCCTCGTCCATCAGGTCCAGCTTGGTGATGACCCCAATGGTGCGCTGACCTGGGAGGTGGCAGTGAGGGTTGTTTACATCTGCTCGTACACTCGCATAGGACACTCCCACTGTCACCCTGCTGCCCCCACCTCCCCACTCCCTCCATCACCTCCATCTGCTCCCCTGACCCATTCATTCTTTACGGAGTGGCCCAAATGATTTTTAACGGCACAAATTGGACCCCACCAGTACTCGCTTAGATCCTCCAGTGGTTCTGCGAATAGACCGCCTTATACTGTGGATAGACTCCAGGGGCCTTACACCGTCTTGGCTGCAGGTGGGAACATACCCTGAGGGTCTACCTCCTTGGCGACCTTGAGGGCATCAGAGTTGGCCAGGTCAGAGTTGGCAGGGGACACAGCCAGGATAAGGCAGTTCTCTTTGGTGACGAACTGCATAAGCATGTCCCGGATCTGGAACTCGATGTCTGGAGGCTGGTCCCCCACCGGGACCTTGGTCATTCCGGGCAGGTCCACCAGGGTCAGGTTCAGCACTGGACAGGGCAGCGAGAGGGCGGGCTCAAAGCGAGGGGCGTGGCCGTGGGCGGGCGGATTCAGGAACGGGGCCGGGCTTAGAGAGGATCCCCAGGGGAGCGCGGCCGCAGGTGGGCGGGGCTAGAGAAAGGCGCTGGGCTAAAGCGGCGGCCCCATTGGAGGCTCGGCCAGGAGTGGGCGGAGTCACGGCAGGGTGAGGCTTGGGGTCGGATGCTCAGAGGAGGGGGTCGCTGTGGGGGCGGAGTCTGCCGGAGGAGAGGAGGCCACGCGAGGAGGCGCCAGCAAAGGGGTGGGGCCAAAAAAATGGTCCTAAGGGGCAGGGCTAAGCGAGGGGAGCCCAGAGGCGGGGGGCGGGACCAGGTCTTCTCACCGTGCGGCGAGTAGACGCGGAGGTTGATGGGCACCGGCGAGATTCCCTTGTTGGTGCCGGTGACCCTGTCGGTCTCAGCCTCGATCTCCAGGCGCACCTCCTCGAAGTCGGTGAACTTCTTCCCCTTGCAGTGCAAGAACTCGGCATATTCTGCTCCGGGAGCGGGGGGAGGTGGGGAGGGTTGGAGAGGAGGTGGGTCACCTGGGTCCTATCTATCACCGGGACTAGAACTTCACCCCAAACACTGCCTTCTTCTCCTTCCCCGCAACAACGCCTCCTCTCCGTTATAGGTTTCTATCCCCACTGTTCAGATGGGGAATCGAGGCCCGAAGAGGGGAAGCCCCGCCCACAGTCACACAGCAAGCTTGTTGGAGATGGAGTGGAGGGCTGGAGAGGCCAGCCCGACTGCTGGTGGAGGAGGGCACGTACCTGTGGTAGCATTGACCAGCTGCAGGACCAGTGGGCGTCTGGTGACAATGCCAGATCCTCGGGGCAGGAAGTCCCTGCAGTGAGTTTGAGGTGAGAGGAGGGTCAAGGACTGAGGAGGCTCCCTCTGTCTCAGGGGTACCTGTCCTGCCACTAGGGACTCTGAAGTCCCCTAAAGTGCCCCACCACATCTTAGCCCAAGGGCTTCAGGTCAGTAAGGGAACCCTGCAGCTCAGAAAGGTGGAAAAGAGCTCCTCCAAGTCCCCTGGGTCACAAAACCTCTGAGCTGCCAGGAGGCAAGAACACCGAGTCCCCAGACCTCTCAGGTCTGCCCTATGCTGGTTCTGAGCCAACAGGAAGTTCTTGCCCCAACTCAGCCACTGCCATTCAACCCAGGAGAAACTGAGGCACAGGGTGTCCTACATGCATAAGTGTCCAGTGGCCACAGAATGGATTTCAAGGAAACAGAGCTGCACCTCCTCCCTTCCTTTCTGCTGTGGGGAAGGGCGGCACCTCACTTCCTCTTCCCGGGGCCCCATCTGGCTGGGGTTGAGGATGAGGGGGATGGGGGAAGGAAGCAAGGAAAAGAACTCATGCTTCTTAAGTGCCTACTGCACGCCAGGCTCTTTGTGGGCAGTATCTCATGGTCTACACACGAGAGCCTCGTGAAGTAGGTGACATTATCATCCTCATTTTACAGATGAGGAAACTGAGGCTCAGAGATGTTCATGTTGCACAGCCAGTATCTAACAGAGCAGACCCCGGACCCATATCTGTTTGACTCTGCAGTGAAAGCTCTGCGCCCTTCAGCCCCATGCAGTCCCAGCTCCCTTGAAGAACTGGACCGAGGGGGTCCCCAAGTCCCCCTGTCCCCCCAGACCTGATGTCTATACCTCAGACATCAGTTTGTGCTGATGTCGACCTCAGCAGTCCTTTTGGCTAACGCTTGTGGGTGCAGATTCACTCTGTCCTGTCAGCTCTTCTCCTCTCCCCTCCCCCACAGCAACACCCAGGCTGGCATGAGCTTGAGGGTGGAGGCCTCTCCAGGAATCAGGCTGTTAGAACTCACAGTCATGGGACTGCCCCGAACCCAGGAAAGGGGGGAGCAGGCCAGATCCTGAAGGACTGTGAAGATCTGGGCCGTCACATCATTCACGGAGAGGCACGTAGAGGTCCAGGAAAGGGGAAGACACACTCAAGCTCATACGGGCCTGGGACAAAGCCCGAGCAAGAACCTGAGTCTCCTGCCCCCAGCCTGGAGCCTGACCTGGGCTCCAACAGCTGCCTGCACCCCACAGCTAGGAGTGGGGGACCCCAGGCACAACAGAGTAGGCTCAGGCTTCTGGGTTCAAGGCCTCCTCTTGGGGCCCCGAGGAGGCCTCCTCTGTCCCCTGTCCTCACCCTGCCCCTCCCCTAGGAAGATTAGAGGCTAATGGGGAGGAGTTGGCTCCTTCAGTGCGGGAAGAAGGATGAGGAATCCTTCATTTATTCATCATTTCCCGGTGCCAGGCAAGTACTTTTCACTTTTGCAAGACTGTGAGCTTCAGAGGGCTGGGCATGCATATCTCTGTCCACCACTGTATCCTAGTGCCCAGCACAAGGCTTAGCACACGAGAGGTCCTTAATAAATGTCGACTGCATCTCCAAGTCCTCTAACAGTACTCTGATATAGAAATTATCATTTTACGGATGAGGCAACTGAGGCTCAGAGAGGTAGAATGACTCGTCCAAGGTCACCCCGTAGGGGCTGACAGAGCTAGGATTTAAACTGGAGTGTCCGTTGGACCTCAGAGCTTGGGAGTTTCCCCATCAAACCCTGCTGCTCACTAAACTCAAGGAGCCAGACTTAGCTTTTTATATAATTCACTTAAATTCCGTCTAGGACATATTTGGGAGCAGCTGCTCTGTGCCAGGCCCTGTGCTGGGCTCTGGGGATGAGAGATGATGAGTCAGACAGTTCCCACCCCGAGCCGCTCACAGTGCGGTGGGAGAGACAGACAAGTAAACAGATAATGCAATGCAGCGTGACATGTGCTGGAACAGAGGTGCGCCAGGCAGCACAGAGAAGGAGGTGACAAACTGGGGGGCGGGGGCACTTCCTCTCTTTATCTCTCCCATCCTTTACTGACTCCTTTGGGAGGGTGACCCCTTAGTATTTGGGATAGGACATCTCTCCTTACAGAGCTTGGGGTGGGCATGGGGTCTACCCTGTTCCTCACTAGCTCCTCACCCAGCAATACCATGGCAACAGTAGTTGCCACGGAAACTGCAGGAGGGGCTGGGAAGGATGGGACTCCCCACAGAGAGCCCCCCACGCAGAGACACGGACTTTCCCTGGAGCTCTTCCTTGAGAGGCCTCTCCCTGCACAGATAGGCCAGCTTGGGCCCCGGCAGGCCTGAGGGGCAGAGATCTGGGACGAGCCATAGAGAGGGTGCCAGGAGCCCAGGGCTAGGCTGGAGCGGGTGGCCAGGGGTCTGGGCCAGCCTGCGCCAAGTCCCTGGCTCCCCAGGGCTACTTAAAGGACAAGCAGCTTATGGGAAGCGGAGATTAGAGGGCAGGGCCACGTGTGGGAGCAGAGCCCCTCCTCAGACCAGCATCTCCTGGGCCAGGGTGGGGATGCTGGTGACGGGGTGGGGAGGGGCCCCATCTCTGCTGTGGCCTAGGTTCTCAAAGCAAGGCCATTGCATGGTGGGAGGGCATCAGAGCTCCCTGGGCAGCTTGTGAAAATGCATATTCCCTAGACATGCTGGGTTAGAAATTCAGGGGGCTGAGGGGCAGAGAAGGGGAGGAAGAAATCTGGATTTTAAACATGATCCCCATGTGATTTTCATGTTCCCTTTCAAGTTTAAGGATCACTGGCTTAGGAGCTAGAGCCAGGCATAGGCCCTGGGTTCGAATCCCACCTTGGCCATTTCTTGGCCTGGTGCCCTAGGGCAAGTGGCTTCACTCTCTGGACCTCAAAGTCCACAGCTGTGAACTTGTGCTATATAAACCCGGCGTCACGCACTACCCATGTGTCTGCGGGAGGATTCATGGAGCCTTTCCACAGAAAGAGCTTAGCCCACGCCCCTTACGTAGTAGGCGCTCAACAGCGCAAGGGCGCTGCCGAGGACCGCCTCCCGTTCTCAGCCGCCTCCTCGGGAGGGTTCCCAAGCGTCAGCGAGGAACCCAAGATCCTGACGAACCCCTTGCATCACCTCCTCCGGGCACTGAATCATCTCAGGATTCTAACCACGAAACGTTGGACGGAAATGATGGACATTGAACAGGAAAGGCTTCGGAGGCCATCTCATTGTCCCTCATCTCATCCCCTTTCATTGTCCAGAGGGTGGGACAGAGACCCAGAGAGGGGCAGAGAGCTGTGAGGCCACACAGTGATGGGAGAGGTGACCGAGATGGGGCCCACGCCGGGAGAGGCAGTAAAGCGCACTAGCTGGTTCCCGTGCCCAGATTGAGAGCCTCACTCCCTGCCAGATTCCCGTGCTGGACACAGACTCAGCACACAGTAGGTGCTCAAGCAACTCTCCGAGGAGGGAGCACAGCTCAGGCCTAGCAGCTCCTCAGCTCCAGCCTTTCACCTGCACACACTGTCCCCCAGCGCTCTGTTAAAGTGCCCCTGTCACCTCCCTGCTGGAATACGGGTCTGATGCAGCTTCCAGCCAGTGCCGCCCCTGCACCTCCCACCCGAGTCCTGGTTAGCCCGAAGGAGGACAGAACAGGTGCCCAGAGAAAAGTGTTGGTCCCACCAGCCTCACACACCAGGCTGTGTGGGTGGGGTGGAAGGTGGTGTGCCAGCTCTCCCCACTCATTCTGGGCAGATGGTGGCTTCCCAGGGAGGCCTTGCCTTGCCATCTGCAGAGGCACCTTCAAACCTGAAGCACAAGGAGGATGAAATAAACACTTCTCAGGACCTCCAAACACCACACGCTCCCTGTCCGAATTGCCACTGTCACCCCCAGAGGGATCTGGAGAAGGCACACCAAAGGTAGCCCTAGTCTGGTGGCTCAGATCTGGGGCCAGAGCTCAGGGATCCCTGGTTCCCAGGTCCCATTGAATGCAGACTATGCCAGAAACTATCATGCTTTGTTCGGCATGTCCCCAGTGGCTGTCATCCTTATAAGTCTCCTATTTCCCAGCCTCTGATGTCAGACAGGCCCGGCATTGAATGTCAGAGCTGCCACTTAGGAGCTGTGTGCCTGCGGACAAGTGACCATACCTCTCTGAGCCTCAGTTTCCATCCACATCAGTCAAATGGGTTGCCATGAGGCTTACAGACGTGAATGGTCGCTGTTATGATTATAAATTATGAGAACTTATTGAGCCGTCTGAGAACACAGGCTGGGGTCTCACAACCATGTCACCAGATGATGCAGCAGGAAGGGAACTGGAAGGTGGGTCTCCTGGGGCTCGTTAGGAGAGTGTGTGGTGGGCCAGGATATATCCAGCTAAATCTTGTCCCTGGAAGTGGAAAGTAAGGAGCCAGGTGGGCTCCGAGGTGCCCTCTGACGCAGGGAGCTGGGGTGGAGGCGAGGGAGTAGGTGGGCCAAGAAATACAGTTGGGAGGAAGTGATGCGGCCTCCACATAACAAGTCCCTCTCTGTTCTTGCTGCCCCAGGAGGACCCAGGCGTGCCCGTGAATTTCCAGCAGAGGTTCGAACATTTCAGGGCAGTCCTGGCCTTGGCATCCCCTGTGGTTCTGATGTCCCGCGAGTAGGAACCGGGCTGGTCCTGTTTACCACCGTATCCCCAGCACCCAGCACAGAGCCTGGCATGTACTGGGCATTCCTGGCACCCCACTGGCCGAAAGAATGCTTTCATTTTCCTGTCATCATCCTCACTGTACAGATGTGGAAACTGAGGCACAAAAAGGGAAGCGTGTTGCCCAAGATCATAGTACAAGTTGGTGATGGGTAGGGCTGGTACCCAGTGAGGGCTCTGGACTCCAAGTCTAGTGCTTTCTCCACAACAACCATTTTCTTTATTTAAAAAAAAATCTATGATCTTTCCTCCTTCTTATCCTTTCATCCTTCTGACCTTTCTTCTTTGCCTCTTTCCCTCCTTCCTTTCCTTCCTTTCCTTCCTTCCTTTCTTCTTCCCTTCTTCCCTTTCTTTCCTTCCTAGTGTTGATAATCTTATATTTTCAAAAGGAAAATGGATTTCTCTTTTGCCTCCTACTTTTAAAAATCATATGTTCTCCCATTTAGAAATACTCGGAAAATAATACAATGTTGAAAAAATAAAAAGCAACCATCATCGCCACACCTGGGGTTCACTATTGTAAACATTTTATCACTCAGAATAATAACCACGGCAAACGCTGATGGATCATTGACTGCCGGCCAGGGACTCTGCCAGGGGCTTTCAAACCTGCATCATCACGAGGTTTCTTTTTGGGGTGATGGAAATGTTCTAAAATTAGACTGTGATGATGGTTGCACAACTCCATAAATATACTAAAAATCATTGAGTTGTGAACTTTATGGCATGTAAATTATATCCCAACAATGCTATTTAAGAAATCTTCGTCCTCTTGATTGATCGCAGGGCTGTGTGAAGTTGGCATGACCAGTTTCCCCATCTTAAAGGGGAAGAAATCGAGGCTCAGAGAGATGAAGTCAAATGCCCCTTACACACGCACACGCACACGCACACGCACACCCACCGGGCCCCTCTCCACACTTAGATACAGCCTGACCTGCCTAACAGCTGGCTCATCATAAACAGTTCCCAGGTCATTCAACCTGGAGCTACATCTGGATCCTAATTCCTTATCACCAGTAGCTTGATGTGAAGGACTCTCAGCTCCAGCACTAAATTATTTCCCCGCTCTGAAATCAGTTTCCCCATCAGTGAAATAGGACATAGTCCATGGAGCAAGAGGCCCCCAGGGGGCAAGGGAAAGGGCCCAGCTGGAGCCCATACACCCCTCCTAGGCCACACTCAAGTGCCCTGGAATTCCCTCTCAAGCAGTCTCAAGTCCACGGCTAGGGTCTGCCCTCCTAAGGGCTGTTCTTGCTGTTGGGAGGCAGTCCCGGGGCCAAGGCCGGATCCTTTCTGGAACCATGGAAGAAGCTGAGTTATGAGGGCTTGCGGTGTCTACATGTGAGCCCAGGAGGCCCTTTGTGGTACAGGATGGAGTGGGAAGAGACAGGGGTAGCCTGGGGAGAGGGGCAACCTGTCCCCGTGCCTCGACATCCCATCATGGAACTTGAAGGAGTCTGAAATTCTAAACTGAAAACCAGCCTGCCAGGTTGTTATGCAGGTGTGTTTGTCAAGGTGGGAGGGCAGAATGTGTTGTATTTAGCAATTCCTTAGCTTGATTTATAAATGGAATATTTAGACATATGGCATGTGGGCCTCCATTTCTGCTCTCTTTCCACACCTGGTAACACTGTGCCCATGACTGGCTTCCTTCACTCCTGCCCTGTCCCTCTGTACCTGATCACCTTTGTTCCCCATCCCCACCCCCACCCCAAGGCTCTGACCCTCTGACCCCAGCCAAGGCCTGGGAATTCTGGCGCCGAGATCAGATGCAGAAGCTGATGCCATCTTCCAGAGTCACCTTTCATTGCCAGCTCCACTGGGTGGGGCGGGGGTTTGGAGAAGATGTTCTCTGGTCAAGGCTGGGCACCTGAGTCTAGTGATAGGCGTGGCTCAGCATGTGGCAGGTGCATGCTCTGAGCAGTGTGTCTGTCCTGCAGGCAGCAACACGGGTTCTCTGGATGGGGGTGGCTGTCCAGGGGCTACTAGCACCTCCTGACCTTCTGGGTCCCACTGTGGCCTCCATTACTTGGGCTTTTGCTCAGGAGAGACCTGCACCTGGAGCATGCTCGCTCATTTGCCTGACCAACTATTTTTGCTCAGGTCCAGACTTAAATGCTCAGACGCCTTCTCCGGCCCCCTGACGACTCCCTCCCTCCAATACTCGGCTCCTCGTGCCCTTCTTCAAACACACAACAAAACAGCTCTTTGTGTGATGTAGAGTTTGTCTGTCCTGCTCAGCTGTGAGTCCCCCGAGAGCAGGGATGGGTCCGGCTTATTTACAGCTGTATCCTCAGGGCCTGGCCCACTGCAAGTGCCAGAGATGTCAGTTCCTTCTGCCCTTCTGGTCAGTGACTTTCTACCTAAGATGTCTCAGTTAGCCCCTATTTCTCTTTGGCCTCAGTCTCCAAATCTGGGAACTGGGACCACTATGGTGTATCCTAAAGTGTTGGGAGAAAGAGACAGAGCTTAGCAGTAGGGATGGGCTGTTTCCCATGGGAAGGGCTGGGCTAAACAAGCCAGAGGCCAGAGACCAGGGCCAGGTTCTGTTGGGATGAGGATGCGGAGGAAGGGGGAAGGGGATTGGTAGGAGACGGGGAGCCTGAGCAGGGGTAGGCAGACTCATCAAGGAAACGCAAAACCTTGCTTCCCAGGCTGCACCTTGGGCTCTGAGCAGAGGCCCCCCTGCCACATTTCCACTGGCCTTGGCCTCCCCAGGGATCAAGTGGGCGGGGAGGGTGGGCTCTGTCCATTTGTCAACCTCCCTGGGCACCAGAGTGAGAGACCAGGGTGCTGGAGCCCGAAGCCTGTCCCAGGACACTCTGCTCCTGGCACTGGATGGGTATTGTGGGCAGGGGTTAGGCAGCCGGGGTCAGACAAAGCGGAACCTTGGGTACTAGGGCATCTGCTCATAAAATGCCGGGGTGTCTGGGGGCCCACACCCACTCCTCTGTCTGCATGTACCCCCATGATGATCTCATCTACTCTGCAAGGATGACTTCCAAATTTATATCCCCAGCCGCCTTGCCTCTGGGCGCCCGACTTGCATTCCCACACAGCCCACCCCACATCTCAACATGTCTAAAACCAAACTCCCGATCTTATCCCGTCCCCAAACCCGCTCCTGCCACACTCTGTCAATGGCCCCGATGTCCACCCGGGGCCGGCAGTGCTGAAGTCATCCTTGAGCCAGCTTCCCTCACCCTCCTCACCACATCCACCGACGAGTTCTATGAGGCCTTCCTCAAAATACGTCCTGAACCCCACTGTTCTCTCCACTGCTCAAGCCTGGTCAAGGCCCAGTTACCTCTTGTGTACCACGGCAGCCTCCTCACCTGACCCCTGCCCCCTCTCTTGAGCCCCCCCCTCCCCAAGTCACACACTTGCTGGAATCAACTCAAGTCGCTCTACTACTTAAAAGCTTCTGATGGGAATGAGAACAAAGCCAACTGCTCACCATAGTCTAAGGACCTTGTAGATCTAGCCTCCGCCCGCCTCTCTGATGCCATGTCCCCTGTGTTCACTGAACACCAGCCACAGTGGCTCCTTTTTGTTCTTCAAACACCAAGTCCTTTACCATGCCCCCAGGGCCTTTGCATTTGCTGTTCCCTCAGGCTAGAATGCTTCTCCTGGACTAGTCACATGGCTTCTCATCCCTTAGTTCTCATCTCAGATGCTACCCCCTCCTAGAGACCTTCTCTGAGCTCCCTGTGGAAAGCAGCCTTTCTGCCCTCCCCAGCACGGACCACGTCCTCCAGGCGTCTTCGCGTGCGTGCTCCTGTGTTTGCTCTTTCAGAGGTTCTCCTCCGCAATGCAAAGCTTTTGTCTTTTCTGCCACAGAACCCCCCATGCGGACACATTGTGGACACTCCATGAATGTCTGCTGAAATGAATGAACGGATCAGCCTCAGCTTTCTCTTCTGTAAAGTGGGATGAGGAAGTAGCATTGACCCAGACCAGTCCTAGCAGGGTCCTGGGTAGCTGCTGGGCCACCGCCATTACGGAGCTGACTACAGGGTCCTCCTGGGTGCCCGGGAGCCCCAGGCAAGCCTGGAGCTGCCTCTGCTTCCTCTGATGCATTTTCCACTTCCTCTCCATCGGGGGTTGACTACCCAGAAGACCCAGGAGGCTGAGTGGCTGTTACCATGCTTACAGGTCTGGGGACCCAGCCCTAGGTGGAGAAGTTGGGAGCCCACAAGGGAGCAGGCAGGGCTGGCTTGGGCGCTACTGAAGCTCGGCTTTCCACCTGCTCTACCCTGGGCGTGCATGTGGACACCCGGTGCGCCTTCCTGCAGGGACACTGTCAAAGGGCATTGGGGTCCGGAGGGCAGTGGGAGGACCCAGGCCTCCTGGGCCACATCCTGCTCCACCACACGATAAGCAAACAGCTCCCAGCGTCAGCTGTGGCCGGGCTGGCCTGCTGAGCTGCGTATATTCTGCCACCTCTCTGTGCTGGACAGTGAACTCCAAGAGGGCAGGGGTCAGGTCTTCCTAGGGACTTACTGGAGACCCACAGCCACTGTCTCGGGAAGGTAGGGCAGTGGCTATCAGGGTTCCCATCCCGTAGATGGGGAAAATGGAGGCCCACACACCTGAACGTCTCTGTGTCCAGTTCAGGGCTTGGCTACGCACAGCCAAGACTGGGCTTTGGAGTCTCATGGGTACCGTCTGTGTGACCTCGGGCAAGACGTCTAACCTTGGGATTTCAGTTTCTTCATCTGCAGGACGGGTACCATGGTACCTGCCTCATGGGGCTGTTGGAGCCATCCTGTGAAGCGTGGTGTGGGCACGCGGGAAGGGCTCAGCAGATGGGCGCTGAGGTCGCCTTCTCCTCCGACCCCTGCCCAGAGCACACAGCCTGGCACGGGGCAGGTGTTCAGCACACATGAGAGGGATGAAAAGCAGGAATGTGGTTCGTACACTGTGAAGTGCTGGATTTCATGAGTGTCATTTAAAGTGCTGAGGCCTCAGGGCTGTACTGGCTCCAGGGTCCCACTCTAGCCCCATCTCTCTGTTAGGCCTTGGGGAAGGGGCCTATCTGTGTGTCCCTTGCTTGTGTCTCTGCAGCTCTGGGAGGCACATGAACAGGGGAAGGGTTCTTTGGGAGCCATTCCTGGTCCCTGAGAGACAGACGGCCTCCCCCTCTGCTGACCAGATGGGCCTGGCCACCCCCACGGTGGCTCTCCAGCATCCCACAGATACATCGCTCTAGTCAGGACCCTTCCCTCCCCCAGCCCCACAGTTGGCAATGGGCTTCCCAGGTCATTAGAGGGGCAGGAACAACCATCCAGTCCAAGTGATGGTATCAGAGATGGGAAACCGAGGCTCAGAGAGGGCATGTGACTGGCCTGAGGTTTCACAGCGGAACCTGGCCTGGACCCAGCACGGCTCTCTCCAGAAATGCTGTCCCTTGCAGGGAGGGGCCTCTGTCTCCCTCTCCCACATGCCAGTGGCTTCCTTAGCCATGAAGGTCATTGGAAGAAAGCTAGGGTTTCTGAAGAGGGTGAGGGAGGGAGATGACAGTGGGAGGGGTCAGTGTCAGCTCTCCTGCTTCCTCCGCCCCCTCCTGCCCAGCCCCCATCTGGCCTCCAGCACCAGGAGAGCGCCATCCTCTCTCCTTCTTAGCACCCTAAAAGCCATCTCTGCCTCCCCTTTCCTGGGGGAGCCTGGGAGGGTCACGACACTGCCTGCCCCCCTAAACCCAGGGCCTTTCGTCTTTGCGGTGGTCCCCCACTCCCTGCCACCTGGCCCTCCCAGCGCCTTGTGGGATCAGAGGCAGGAGGGGGATTAGGTTCTGCAAATGGCTCCCCCCTCCCCGCCATCCTGTCTCCCTGTCTTAGTCATCTCTGCCCTCCGCCGCCTTCTCCCTCCATTACGACCCCTCTGCCAGGCCAAGGGGAGAACGACATTGACAGGCGCCCTCCACCCAGGGGCGGCGGCGGAGCAAGGGGCCGGCTGCTCAGAAAAGGATCAGAAGCGGTTTCTCTCCCACCCCCTTCCCTTCCTCATCCTGCAGCCGGCGCCTCCCCCACGCCGCCGCTCTGCGCACGGATGGCGGCCGGAGCCGCAGAGGTGTGTGTGTGTGTGAGAGAGATGGGGGGGAGGTTATGCCTGGTCCTCGATTCCCACCGGGCTATGTCCTCTCCCAGGAGCTGTGGGGGGTGTCCCTGCCACAGTCCGGGAATTCCCGTGGGGGGAAGGAGCTGCCCTCCGTAGAGCCTAGGGGGTATGGGGCACTGCCCTGGGGGTGCTACCCCTCCAAGAAGCCGAAGCAATGCAAGCCCCTCGGTGCCCATACGAGGGGAGACAACCCTGTACAAGGGTCTCCTGGCAGACCGTTGTCTTCCCAAAAGGATGGGGCGGATGAGGGGGGCGTGATACCGTGGCCCGTGGCCTGACGCCGTTTGCCGGCAAGCTGGGGGCGCTGCTGCCTCTGAGGGGCTCTCGTGGAGGGGGACGGCCGCCTCCCTCTGGCTGGAGGTGGGGGGCGCGCGGTCCGCGGGTGCAGCGCCAGGGTCTGCGAGGTCGCGGCGCCGTCGGGGCCGGGGATGGAGGCCCTGGGGACCCAGGTGTGGGGAGTCCGCGCTCCAGGGCGCGCCGCTCTTACCTGCCTACGAAATTCTCTAGCACCGAGCTCTTGCCCGCGCTCTGGCCTCCCACCACAGCGATCTGCGGCAGGTCGAGGTCCGCGTTCTGGCCGATGGCGGAGAAGGCATCCTGCAACCGGTTGACCAGTGGGATGAGATCTTCCATGCCGCGGTTGCCCATGGCTGCGGCGGGCCCCGCGGGCTGCGATCCGGCTGCCGCTCCGGCTCCGGGCTCCGGGCTCCGGCTCCGCCGCTGCAGCCGCGCGCTCCGACTGCCTGCGCCGCGGGCCCCCCGCCCCTCCGGGATGGGAGCGGAGAGCCGCACTCGGCTGCCGCCAGAGGGCGCCCGCGCCGCTGCAGGCCAGCCGCCGTGCGCAGGCGCTGTCGGCGGCACTATGGGGATTGTAGTTTTCCCCTTCTGCGGGTTTTGGGGCGCATGAGCCATGTTTGGGAGATGAAGATGATGCACTGGAGATATTATTCCTGGGAATGGGCGAGGTTCTCACCCCTTAGTTCTGGGCCTCTTGGATAGTGGGCATGGCTGCCTTGCTTCATCTTACGTATAGGGAAACTGAGGCTTGAGGAGAGACAGGCCTCCTCCAGGGTCATGGCCTCCTGACCTGGAGTTCCACTTGGCCTCGCTGCCTTCTCTGAGTTCTCACACTGATTCATCTCCAGCATGTCCTCTTGGGCCTCAATTTTCCCATTTCTAGGAGAAATATAGAACATTGATTCAACAAATATTTACTGAGCACCTACTATAAGCTGGGCCTGTCTTAGTCACTGGAGATACAGCAATGAACAAGATAGACAAGGTCTCTTCCCCTCTCATAGATCTTACATCCATGTGGCAGAGACAGACAGTAAGTGACAAAACAGATAAATAGAAAAAGCGAAAATACTTTATACTAAGAGCGATGGAGGAAATAAACAGGGGCTGTGAAAGAGGCACCTGTGTGAGTGTGAAAAGTGCACGTTAGCCTGGGTGGAGTCAGGGGGGTTCTCTGAGGAGGTGACATTTGAGAAGGGACCTAAATAATGAGAAGCCAGCCACAGGCAGATCAGGGGGAAGAAATGCCAGGTTGAGTGAACAGCAAGTGCAAAGGCCCTGACACTTAAAAGGCCATTGTTGGGAGAGCTGGAACTTCCTGGTTCTAGAGAGCAGCAGCAGTCTTTGCTCCAACCCATCAGGGTGGTAGTAAAACAGGAAGATTCATAAAACAGAAAGATTCAAATCTTGAACAACCCTAACCTGTTTACCCCTTTCGCACAGAGAGACCATAGGGCCCCAGGCCTAGCCATCCACCTCTGCATTTAAGGAACCTAATTTAGAGGCTAGGAAAGGGACGCCAGCCTACCCTGGACTGTTAGGGGTCAGTGGATCATTTCCCTGTGCATAAACCGGGTGAGAGACAGTGTCCGGAGAGCAGTGACCTGTGAATCAGAGACTGTCGTTCATTCACCTATTTAATACATATTTATTAAGCCAGGCACTATGCTGGACCCCAGAGATAAAGCAGCAGGCAAAATGAAGAAGAAGTCCTTCCTTACCCACATGTGGCTTATAGACTAGTGGAAAAAGAAAGACAAAGAACAAATGAGCTAATAAATATGACTTTGTTGCATGGTGCTGAGTGCTTTGGGAAGCAAGAAAGCTGGGGAAAGCTGAGGGCAGGAGTAGTGTTGCTATTTTGTGATCAGAGTGGTCGGAGAAGGGCTCTGGTAAGGTAAAAATTTTGAGCAGAGACCTGAAGGAAGTGAGGGAGTGACCCATGTAGATAACAAGGGAGGAATTTTGCAGGGAGGCAGAGGAGAATATGCAGGCCTTAACCCAGGAGCTTGGCCTGGGCCTTAGAGAAGCTACGTGATCCAGGTACCTCCATGTCTCTAAACCTCAGTTATCTAATCTGGACAATGGAGATAATGACAGATTGGAATGCCTGCAATGAGCACGGCCCTGGCCTGCTGCTCAGGAGACTCTTACTAAACTGTTCCTTTGAGGACGCCGATGAAGACAGAGCTCTGGACAGCCCTCCAGACAGCTGGAGCATCAGTTACACAAAATGCTCATCCTCAGCAGCTACTCCAAGCCAACCCGTTTGGGTAGAGAGAGCAGAGATGAAGCCTGGAGTAGAGCCGTTAACTGAGGAAGGGGGTGCAGTTTGCAGATGTCTGCCTAGAGGGGCACCATCATGGCTGGGTTGTTTTTCCTAATTACGATAGTGAAACTTATTATAAAAATCAGACTTTACGCAGTATTTGAAAGTTTCTGGTTATCCTCCCACCAAGGGATAATCATTATTGATGATTTAGTGTGTATACTCTGGCTTTTCCCATATATATTCATTTTGTTGCATTTTGTTTTTACAGAAGTGGGATCGTACTATATAGCCTGTACTTCTGTATCGCTGATGCCGGACCAGGAGCCTGGGCATCACCTGGAGTTTGTCAGAAAAGCAGAATCTCAGGCCCCACTCATGACCTGCTGGATCATAACCTGAACTTAATAAGAGCCAAGTGCCCCAGAAGATTCCCGTACACATCAAAGTTGCAGAAGCTCTGGAATGTCTTATCATATGCAGCTTGCTTTTTTAGTAACAGTACGTCTGACATCTTTCAGTGAAAGAACCAACAGATCTGTCATATTCCTTGTTCATGCCTGCGTAGTTTCCCACGGTTTGGCAGTGCCCTGTTTTTGTCCCCTGGTTTGCTAAAAATGGCTGTGTTGACCTTGAAAACTGGATGGATTAAATGCCACTATGGGGTGTAGAGAAGGGTTGGTGTTCTGGGCAGAGGAACCAGCCTAAGCAAAACTATGGAATCAGGAAGGAAATTAACCTAAAATCTATCCTGGCCTCAGTTTCCAACAGATTTTGGTGAGGACTGAAGCAATGTTACTGTAGGTGGTTCTCCCCAGGCCAGTAATAATTTTGATAAAACGTGAACAGTAGCTAGAACAGTGAATAGAGCTACGATGTAATTTTATCATCACCATTGTACCATCTGAGGAAACTTCAGTCTCGTGAAAGTAGCAGAGGGTACAACTTCTTGATTGGAAGGATGAAGGATTGTAAATACATCTGGATTTGTGGGAGAGCCAGAGCTGGGTTTAGAGGCCTGGAATGGGGGCCAGCTCAGCCTCTGGATGGCTCAGCTGATGGGAATTCCGGGCCCCAGTGAGCCCCAGATTGCCCAATTCCCCTTGTGGACAGAGGGCTTTGAGGGCATATCCAGTAATCAGGGAAGGCCTCCTGATTTTTGAATTGAGTTGGGGAGACTGGACAGGAATTGACCTGGTGAGGAGTGAGAGGCGAGGGGGAGCATTGTAAGGAAACTCTGGTTCCTTTGGGGACAGAAGGCAGCCACCATGTCAAGACCTGGTAAAGGGAGGGGAGGAGGGAGAGCCTGTTACCCACAAGTCAGTTGTGTCCAGCAGAGATGACTAATTTGGGAGGGGTCTTACACCAAGAAAGTAGGGGCAGCAACAAGGCTATGCCCATCCTGCTGCTCCTCACCCCTGTTCTCTGTCTCCCTCACCCCCTTTATGTATAGGTAAAGGCACAGGTGGACAACAGCTCCTGGGGAGGCCACATGATAAGCATATGGCCTTATATTTTTCTCTGCCTCTTGTCTGACCTGGAGCTGTCGCTGAGCACAGCCTGTTCCCAAAGTTTCTGAGCTGGGTGCCCGGTTGTGGGTTTATTCTATTGCCTGCATTGGTGTGCTGTGATGGGTGCCTCAATGGGGCTGTGTAGTGTATAGAATGTCAAGGAGGGAAGAGCTGCCACAGTGAACATGAACCCCAAGGATGGAGGGAGGGTACTGCATCCCAGAGTCATTCATTCATTCCTTCACTCATTTAATTGACCTTTCCCACGCGACCACGATGTATGATGCTATGAGCTGGGTCCCAAGGACATAGGGACAACTCAGCAGCTGCTTTCTGCTGTCACGGAGCATATGACTTTACTGAGGGCAGAGGTAATGCCAGGTAAGGAAGTGGGGGTGACAAGATAAAGATGCCATAACTAATAGCTGGTTAGAAAGTGTACCAGGGAAATAGTGATCTTAGCCTTCATAACAACTACAGGTGCTAGGTCAAGTCATCGGCAAAACCCAAGGCTCGAATAAACGGGGACATTCACCTCATTCTTAGGGTAAAGATGTCAGCTTTTCTCCCACTTAAACACAGTTCATGCAACATCAGTTAAAATGATGATGGAATTTTTCTTTTGGTGGGGGGAGAGAAGGTTTGACAAAAGTCATTCTATAATTTACCTGAAAAAAAAAATGTACAAGTTGGGAATTGGCAAGCTTTTTTTAAAAAAATAAGGATAACAATAACGGGAGTTTGTATTATCAGACATTAAAATACATTCCAAAATTCTAATAGTCACACTATGTGATATCATCATGGAAAGAAACAGGTAGATTCCCAGAGCAGAATAGGTCTGGACATAGGTACATGGGACTATAAGGGTTTATTTCTTGATAAAGGTGCATCTCAAATTAGAGGCAAGAAAGAGGCCTCTGTTTGATGCTACAGACTCAGATTTCATTTGGAATGCAAAGAGATGGGGGAAGGCTTCTCTTCTCCCTCCAGATATTCCATTGGGGGGCTTCTCCTGCAAGGGATTGATTAAAAGCAATTGACACGAGTCTAGCCCTAAATGGTGTCCCCAGAACATTCCTAGTTACTCTTTCGTCTGTTCTTCAAGGATGCAGCACAAGATCATATATATATATATATATATATATATATATATATATATATATATATATATTCACTCCCTGCCCACGATGAAGTCATTCAAACCCATCATAACAAATTAGAAAAAAATGAAGAGAAAGTGAAAAGCCCCCATGAGCCCACTGCACACATAATATTTATTCTTTCCAAAACCAGGACCCTAGTGTGCATGTGGTTTTGTAAACTGCTGAGTTCACTTTACAATGTATTTTGAGTGTTTAAATATCCTTTGAAAACACAATTTCTGTTGGCTGAGTGCTATTCTTTAAGAAGCAGACACCACGATTTATTTGGCTGTTTCCTCAAAGTTGCTTATTTTCCAGACAGGTATTATAAAAATGTTTCTATAAATGACCTGCTGGCTTTTAAAACTCATTTCTGATTATTTCCTTGGCTAGATTCCTATAAGTGGGGTTGCCAGGTCAAAGGGCAGAATACATTCAAGAGTCTTGATAGATTATTTGCTAATTGCTTTCCAAAAAGCAGAAAACGCAGGAAACCCGTGCTGGCGTCCCTACCTTCAGCAGCATGAGCGTGATTTTTAGTTTTTATACTTTGGCAATTTGCTAGGCTGGCTTCATGCCAGGTGCCAGTGTTAAGCATTATGTAATATCGCCCTCACCGCCCCCTCTCCCCCTCCCAAGGGAACACCCATTTAATAGATGAAGAAACTGGCTCAGAGAGGACACTCCCGACAGCCAGGGTCGCCTAGCCAGGAGGTAGTGGAGACCTCATTCAACCTCGGACATTTCCAACGCTACATCAGGGTGACAGCGTGCTTGGACCCGGTTGGAAGCCTGGGCGATCTTGACCCGGCCTTTTTCTTCCTCCCCACTGGCTTTGTCTTGGTTCTCACGCGAGTGAGTTTTCTAATCTGGGCAGATGTGATACTGTCGCACCCCTCCCTAGCGCTCGCTGCTCTTCGGGCGTAAAGCCCAACTCTTCAGGCCAGCCTTTAAATCCATGCTCCAGGTGGTCCTTCCACGAAAGCCGCGACGTGCCCCTGACCTCAATCCCGACCCGCGCTCTGGCCACGCTGAGTCACTTTCGCGCCTGTAGGCCCGGGAGGAGTAAGGCACCTGTGCCGCCGCCCAGGGGCTGCAGTAGAGTCGGTCCGGAGCTTTAGGGAAGAGCTGTCACATGACTGCAGATTGCTTGACACTCGGGTCTCCGCTGCCTGAACGTGCTGGGCGGGCCTTGGGTCTGCGCTTCCCTAGCGCCACCGTGCGCAGTGCCCGCACACAGTCAGCGCCTAACGCAAAGGGAACGAATTGCTCAGGGCTGTTACAGTTACAGACGGCTGAGTAACAAGCAAAGAAACAGGTGTTGCTACTTAGTAACCACAAATTGTTTGACTCAGTGACTGTGGGGGTACCGAGGAGAGGTGGTACCGCCGGGACGCGGGACAGAGTCATAATTAAAGGGTCCTTCATGGATTAAGATGAACGCAGTTTCTTATCATTGAACTCAGCCCTCCTCACCCCCTCTCGAGTCAAATTGGAGAAAAACACTTCCTAACGGACTTCCCCAGCCCCTTCATTCTTTTGCCCGGCTGTGCTGGTCGCCCTCTCGCTGCGTCTCGGTCCCCGAATGTCCAGCGGCAGTCTGCACACCCCCTCCCAACCCAGCCCCGCGCGGGGCCCCCAGATCGCGGGACAGTGGCGGCCGCGGGGAGGTCGGTTGGGATGGTCCTCCTCGAAGTCGCCCGCGATGTCCCTCCCAGACGGCAGATCCTTTCGAGCGACAGACGGACCTTGGGCTCAGAGTCGTCCCTTACAGACACGGAGGGGCAGAGAGTCTGAGCTGCCCAGGGTCCCATCGCAGCCCAGAACCGCGCCCGCGGCCGCGGAGGCGCCAGGTGAGCGGACGTCGCCCCCGCAGCGTGACGGGTGTGCGGGAACTCGCCTCGAGACGCGGTTAGCGGCACCGGAGCCTCCGGTCCTCCAGAGGGCGCTGCCCTCCCTGGCCCGCAGACCCGCCCTCCGAGCGGAGAGGCTGGAGTTGAGTCGCGAGAGCTCCGGAATCCGGAGCCGGAGTCCCGCAGCCTGCGCGCTGCCCGCTGCCCGCACGGCCGGTGGGAACGACGCGACTGCGGAGGGGGTGCGGGGAGGAGGCTGTGCAGTTCCCGTGGACAAAGCCGCGCTGGGAGTCCAGGTGCGCGGGCAGAGGACGGCTGGGGGGACACATGGAAGGCTTAGGGGCCACTGTAATGGAGGCTGCGGGCTTCGCGGGCAGGCGGGATTACGGGGTGAGGTGCAATACTGTAGTATCTGCAGAGGAAGAGGTTAGCAGAAAGGCTGGGGGAGGGCAATTAGGGTGGAAGGAGGCATTCTTCCGAACCTTGGGGGGGACGAAAGTGAAAGGCTGGGGGAGGGGGTGCTGCTGTCGTTGCCACCAAATAGGCACAAAGGACAGGGTGGGAGTATCGAAGGCGTCCGTGAGCCGCTGTCGCCGAGAAAGGCTGAAGGGGCAGGTGTGTTTGGGTCTGATGAATGGTGAGCGTTGGAGAGATGGAGGGCGTGGTCGGACATTTAAAGGAGGGGCTCCTGTCAGGGTTTGGAGGAGATTGGCGGGAGGGCGCTTGACTCCTGCTGCTGCTGGCAGAACTGGGGGTGTCGTGGTGGGTTGGGGTGCAGATGTGGTATGCTCTGGGCAGGACTTGGAGTTAAAGCTCAACTGGCAGGATCTGAGGGCCAGGGTTTGGGGTGGGCAACGAGGGACGGGAGAACGGGACTGCGCTATGGCGGCGATCCCAGCCTGACTCCCCTTCCTTTCCCCAGACACCATGTTCAGCCAGCAGCAGCAGCAGCAGCTCCAGCAGCTCCAGCAGCAGCAGCAGCTCCAGCAGCAGCTGCAGCAGCAGCAGCAGTTGCTGCAGCTCCAGCAGCTGCTCCAGCAGTCCCCGCCGCAGGCCCCGCTGGCCATGGCGGTCAGCCGGTGAGCTCCTCCTAGGAGGGTTGGATGGCTCTAGCCCTGCCACTCAAATCCATGCCTTGGAGAACCCCCTTTCCAGCCCTTTCTTCCAGGGGCATGCCTGTTTGAACCCTGCAGGTCATCAAACGGGAGCAGGGAATAGGGCCCTGATTCTCTTAGTGACCCTCTGACACCTGCTCTCAACACAGGGGGCTCCCCCAGCAGCAGCCACAGCAGCAGCTTCTGAATCTCCAGGGCACCAGCTCGGCTTCCCTCCTTAATGGCTCTGTGCTACAGAGAGCTTTGCTTTTGCAGCAGTTGCAAGGTATGGCCGCAGGCCCTTCTCACTCTGTCTTAGTGGCAGCTTCCAAGCAGCACCTTCACATTAAATCCCACACAGTACGCCTGAGAGGGGGATATTGTCGGCATCCTAATTTACAGATGACAGTGAGGCTCTAAGAGGTGCAAGTCTCTAAATTACTCAGCTGCGTATAGGTCTGTCTGATCACAGAAGTGTGCCCTTGACCGTGGTTCTGGCTCTATGGGCAGCACTCAGACACTTCACTCACATTTAGATAAGATGAGACGATGGATGGAAAGATCTGTTCTAACCAACCTCCTCTTCATCCCAGTTGACAGATGAGGAAGCAGAGGTTCAGAGAAGGGAAGTCATTTCCCCTGGGTCACATAGCATCAGAAGTGGCTGAGCTAGACTAAGGCCTAGGCCTCCTGGCCCCCCGGATTTCTGAGTGGGTGTCTGTAGCCCTGTGAATTAAGCCTGTGCCCTTGCCTCAGTTTCCACGTGTGGAGAGCAGTATCTCAGCTCTTCCTTCTAAGATGCTGCTTCTGATACCTCAGCCCCTGTAGGAGTAATCCAGGGCTCCAGGGACTTAGGGCTAGCTCATGTTCAGACCCAGCCCTTCCCATAGGGTAGGTGTGACTTGCCAGGCTGGACACTGTGTCGAGGCCTTTACAAACCCAGTTCCTTGACTCTACTGACAGTTGTAAGGGAAGATATGCTCACGATCCCATTTGGCAGATGAAGAAACTGAGGCTTGGAGAGGAACCATGTGCCCAAGGTCATATAGCGAGTAGGTGTCGATTAGAGGGAGAATTAGCCCAGATCTCACTACAGACCTGTGTTCTTAGACACTAGCGATCCAGCAGTGTATGCAGCCAGCTCAGATGTGACCATTGTCACTCTTCAGCCCTGCCACCGTCAGATGGCAGTTCACTTAGAAATGACAGCTGAACGGGTGGAGAGATAAAACCATACACAGGAACCCACAATGTATACAGATATATTTCCCTCTTTTTCTTTTCCATTTTAAAAGTCACACTCTTCAAAGAAAAGCGAAAAAAATATTTTTAAAAAAGGATAAGAAAACTGAAATTATCGTATGTGTACTCACCTTCTGAAGAAAAGAACCCCCTGTCAAGGTTTTGTGTATTTGCTCTCATTTTTTTCTAGGCACAAATGGAGATTTGTATATGATCGTGGTTAGGGATATAAGTGAAAGGCTATATCTTGTTTCTTTTTCACTGACTAGAACGGCGCGATCATTTATCATGTAATTTGACAGCCTCTGTAAAGGTTATTTTTAACAGTTGTTTAATATTCTGGAGAAATGTGCCCTTGTTTACCTAAACCTCAGCTGTCTTCCCTTTTTTTTTCTATTTTAAATAACACTAGTAGGAATTTCATGTTTGAGACTATTTTCTTAGAATGGATTCTCAGGAGTAGAATGACTGGGTCAGGGGGGATGGATGTTTTATGGCTCTTGATAAGTATTGCCAAATTGCTTTCCCAAAGGACTGGACCAGTTTGCATTGCCACCAGCAACGTATGACAGTGCCGGTCTCACCATGCCCACGGCAACATTGGGTATTATATGCTTTTCTTTATTTATGAATATATTTATATATATCATTTACTAATTTGGTTGGCAAAAAAAGCTGTATCGTTAACGTTTTAGTTTACGTTTCTTGGAGTGCTAGTACGGTTTAACATTTTATATTTGTTAAACATTTGTATTTCTTTTTGTGACTTGTCCATATCCTTTGTCATTTTTTTTTTAGAGTGTGCCATCTTTTATCTTGCTGTTTTTAAGAGCTGGTCAGCATTCTCTTTCTGCACATATATGTGTATCTAATTGTTTTAAGTTAATGTTAATTGAACACTTACTATATTCCAAGCACGTATGTATATCTCATTGAATCCTCGTAAAACACTGTGAATCAAGCACTATTATCTCCATGTTACAGATGAGGGAACTGAGGCTAAGAAGCGGGTACTGATTTGCTCAAGGTCATAGAGTGTGCACTATAGAGTCTGGATTTGAACCAGCTCTCACAGCACATCTGATCCATGCCCTTAACCCCTGTGCTTCTTGTTCCAGCAGTGGGGCAAGAATTTGAACTATCTTAGGTGGCTCAAAAACTTCTCAGGCACTGGGCTTCCATGTCTGATAAGAGCCCTGCCCTTAAAGAGCTCCCAGTGTGGTTAGATGGTGTGTGGTGGGCAGCAGACAAGGAAATTGTGCGGCTGGTCACAGAACAGGCCATCTGGGGCCTCTGGGGACACAGAGAGGGTCTGGGAAAGCCTCCCAGAGAAAAAACACCTACATAGAAGTCTGAAGGATGCCTGGGAGATAGTGGAGGCAGAAAGCCCCAGGTGGCAGGAACAGCATGTGCAAAGGCCCAGAGGCAGGAAAGAAACCAGGCTTGTTTGAGAGAATCATGGGAACATATGGCTGGAGTCTAGTGGGGTGGGGGGGCATGTGTGAGGAGAATGGCAAGAAGGAAGGTCAGAGAGGAGGGCAGGGCCAGACCTCCCACCATGAGCAACCCTCCTACTATGGAAGGGTTTAGGTGGCACCGTGTGGGGCGGGGACAAAGTCGGAATGTGGTTTTAGAAAGATCATTGCTGCTCTCTGGTGCAAAAGCTGTGGTTGACATTCAGGCAGGGGATGAAGTGGCTTTGTCAGGGGGGCTGGGAGTGGAAATGGAAAGAGGAGTCTGGCTGGACTGGGAAGAAGAGACAGGGTTGGTAGGATTTGGCATTGGCTTGCATGGGAGGGGGATAAAGAGAGGCAAGAGTCACAGGGCCCCCAGAATCCTGGGTGGCACCAAGGGGCCCCTCCCAGACACCCTAGATAATCTCTCACTTTGTATCTGTTGTGTCATTTGTAGAGACAGTAATACTTACTCTGATGACGGCTGGGCCATATAAGACCTTACATGGAAAGTGCTTAGCAAGTGCCTGGTTCCCGGGGTAGCTGGTGGGCCTGGGGGAGGGTCTTATTACTCCAGGGACCTGTCATCTTGGTGGTTCTCCCTATGGGCCCTGTGCTGGATCTTTTATACTCCTTAAGGTGTATCCTAGAGCAGGGGTCCCCAGCCCCTGTTAGGAACTGGGCCGCACAGCAGGTGAGCGGCAGGCGAGCGAGCGAAGCTTCATCTGTATTTGCAGCCGCTCCCCAGCACTAGCATCACGGCTTCAGCTCCACCTCATATCGTCAGGCATTAGATTCTCGTAGGAGCCCAGGTCCCTGGTGCCAAAAATGTAAGGGACTGCTGTCCTAGAGTATGCCTAAGGATGAGTGGAGTTGCTGGGGCTGCTCAAGCCAGATGACCATGGAGGCATCTGGGATGGAAAAAGGCGGTGCCCCGCCCCTCCCCAGCTAGAGCAGAAAGCCAGCCTTAAGCCCCTTCCCCACCAATGCCCGATGGCCAAGGTGGAACTGGGCCCTCGGCTCTCATATATCTCCCCTGTGGCTGACCTTGGGTGGGAAGGGTCATCTTTGAAGTTATCTGTGATGTTCCCATGATGCTTTGGGGGTCTGACCTCTGACCCTAACTAGGGTTGTAATCCCTCTTCTTCCCTCTTCTTGCTTTCAGGTAACCTCCGTGGCTACAACCTGGTAACCCCGAGCCTGACAGCCCCCAGCCTCACACCTCCCCAACTGGCCACCCCAAATCTGCAGCAGTTCTTTCCCCAGGCCACTAGGCAGTCTCTGCTGGGCCCCCCTCCTGTCGGGGTCCCCATAAATTCCTCCCAGCTCAACCTTTCAGGGCGGACCCCTCAGAAACAGGCCCGGACCTCTTCCAGCACCCCTAATCGCAAGGTGAGTGGTGGCTGGGGTGGAGCAGGAGGGGATGGGTGTGGGAGAGGGCTTACCTGGGGATCAGCCTGGCTCCCTACTGTGGCTCACACGGGCCTTTGGGCAGGTCACACCCTTCTTTATGCCTCAGTTTCTTCATCGGTAAAATGAGCAGGAGGTAATTTGGACTTGTCTAGTGTTTTCCAAACTTCATATAGTTGGGAACCCCTTATGTGATTTTGCCATGTCGAAACAGCAACAATATGATCATGTACTTAATATTTCTTTTTTACAAAATTGGGGTATAATTGACATATAACACATTAGTTTTAGATATATTCTACGGTTCTCTTTAAGATCAGCACAGCCCAATGGAATTAAAATGCAAGCCATATATATAATTTACGTTTTTCTAGTAATTACATTAACGGAATAACACGAAACAAGTGGAGTTAATTTTATTCATATATTTTATTTAACCCAATATATTAAAAAATTATCATTCCAACATGAAGCAACATAGAAAGAATGACGTATTTTACATTCCTTTTTTTTTTGGTATTAAGTCTTGCAATCTGATGTGTGTATTTTATACCAACATCTCAGTTTGGCTTGCCACGTTTCAAGTGCTCAGAAGCCACCCACATATGGCTAGTGACTCCTGTCTGGGAAAGCATAGTGTTAAATGAACTAGCTTCTTCTCAGTTACAATTTGGAAACTTTGTATCACTACCTAAAATTTAGAATCAGTGTGAATTAACTGCCATACATGGAAGTAAAAGAAAGGTAATTGGGGTAGAATCATATTCTTAAATCGTGAACTCGACAGTGTTGCCATTTGAAGGTTCTGAGCCTGCACCCCTGGCTCCTGCTGGTTGAGAGATGATAATATTGTCAAAAACACTCTGCCTGACATAAGCAGAAAGACTCAAGGAGACTTGCTAAGGGAATCACATCCTGCCTGAGTCCCCTTGCAGGGGACTCAGAAGGTGCAGATAACGCATCTGGCCTGGAGATACTGGGGAGCAGGGTGTTGGGGTGATAACGATGGTGAGACATTAATGCAAATAATGCTGCCACAAAGGGGAAGCCCCAGGCCCACTGAGGACCTGTCCTAGGGATCTAAACCTACTCTGGGGTCAGGAAGGCTTTCTGCAAGAAGGGTCTTTGAGACTTGGGATGAAGGCCTGGGGCAGAAAGAGGCCTGGGGCTTCCGGGAACCTAGAAAGGCCAGTGTGGGTGTAGAGGGGGGAAGGGAGAGAGTGGAGAGAGCTGAGGCTGGAGGGGTGGGTGCGGGGCAGAGATTAGATTGTGTAGGGAGTAGGGGAGGTGATGTCAGGCTCTGGGTGAAAAAAAGTACACTCTAGGTCTACAGGAAATCACAGGAGGGTTTCAGCTTGAAAGAGACAAGAGACATGGTCAGGTTTGCTTTTGAGAAGGATTCCTCTGGCGGCTTTGTGGAGATGAGGGTGGGGAAGTCAGGAGGCCGCACTGCAGGCAAGAGAGGGCCTGTGTCCCCCATGCTTGGGTTTACTTGACGAGTAGCCAGATGGAACTCCCTAGACACCACTCCCAGGGTGTTTAGGGTCATCTCTTGGCAACTCTGGGGCCAGGCCCATCAGAAGTCCCCAGGTCCCTTCATCTCCTGGGGGACTATTGCAGCTGCTCTTGGGCAAGGATGTACGAGGGTGGGTAGTGGATGTCAGAAATGGTTTCTGAAAGGAAGCAGGATTCTTATTCCCAGACGACACCTGTGGAAGACGGGGAGGACCCCCTAGAGGGGTCTGAAGAAGCCACAGAGCCCCGAACAGACACACCAGGTGAGAGAAGCTGCTGGCCCTTGAGAGGGGACACAGGTTGGGGTAGGTGGGCGTAGGGTTGGTAATGGCAGTAGATCTGAGAGGCAGGGATCTTGCGGGGAGGGTGAGCCCAGGTCCCATCCCCTAGAGCTTGTTTGTGCTTTACCTGCCACTGGCAGTCACTCATCCACCCTTCATTCTAGATCGAGATTCGCCTTCCTGCCCAGATGGCATCACTAAGGAGAATCATGCTCCAGCACCTGAGCCAGAGTCTCGTGAGGCATCTGAGCCACCAGCTAAAAGGTCTAAGAGGTAATTGATGCTGAAAACCTGCCAGGGTCCAGGAAGCCTGTACTCCCATTCTTGCAAAGGCAAGTGGGTGTAGGTGGGGGCAGGAGCCTTTAGGGGAGCAGGAGCAAGGAAGCGGCTTTGGCTTCTGGCTTGGAGGAAGGTCAGACCTAATTCTGTGCCTCACCTGGGCAGACAGACTCTGGTGCTTTTACTGTGACTGAACCACCTGGAAGCAGACGAAGTGGCCCAGCTGGAGGGGTGAAGATATGCACCTCAGGGTGGCCAGAGGGTGGGCAGCTTTACAGGGCCTTGTATACATATTGGCAAGTCGTAGGAGGTGGGAGTGAGTGATCTTACTGGTTCATTTAGGTGACACCGGGGCCCTGAGAGTCGAAGGTCTCGCTCTAATGTGCAGCTTAAATGTGGTAGAGCAGTGATTGGAACCTGAGTCTTGACCTTTTTAGGGAGTCCCTGGGGCCAATTAGAAGACGTAAATTTGATCTTCTTTTGATCCTGCCTAGCTCAGAGGAACCCACAGAGACAGGGCCCCCAGGGCAGCTACAGGCGAAGGTCCAGTCACAGGCCCGGATAACAGCACCAAAGCAGACACAGACACCTGAGCTGCTGCCTGAGCCACCAGAAGCCCGAGTGCTGCCACGATTCCAGCCACGGGTTCTGCAGATCCAGGCCCCGGTGCAGACACAGACTCAGCCACAGATGCCACCAGTGGACACCCAGGTGCAACCAAAGATGCAGAAGCAGGCACAGACACAGACCATTCCAGAGCATTTAGTGCCACAGCAGCTGCAGCTCCAAAAGGAGGCAGAGGTACTGAAGCAGGTGCAGCCACAAGTGCAGCCACAGGCACATTCACAGCCCCCAAGGCAGGTACAGCCACAGCTGCAGAAGCAGGCACAGACGCAGACATATCCACAGGTCCAGGCAGAAGCACAGCCCAAGGTCCAGCCAGTGGAGCATCCACCGGAGCAACCTCCATTACAGTCGCCAGTGCAGCCACCCGACCAGACCCAGGAGCGGCCTCAGACCCAGGCACAGGTGGCAGCATCAGATCCAGCACTGGTTCCGGTTCATTCCACTGTGCTGGAGATGCCGCCTGATACGGTAGAAGCTGGAGCGGGTAAGTAATTGCTGGCTTCCAGCTAGTTCAGTGACGGGATAGCTCTTTCCTCCCTTTCCAGACCCTTCTTTCCTCCCCTGGCACTGTCCATCCCTGACTGGGTGCTGCCTGGGATCAAGGGTTGGATTTTGAACCAGGATTTGGGGCCATTTATACCAGAGGCTTCAAGGCCTTGGCTGTGGGCGGAGAAGGCAGCCCTTGGGCCCAGATCTCTCTGAGCCAGGTGAGAGATGGACCCTGGGAAACAGAGCACATCTATCATTTCAGGCCCGGAGGAGGCCTCGACGGAGCCCATGGGCACCCAGGCCAGTGTGGAGGAGACCCAGGAGGAGCTGACCGGTGGCCTGGATGTGGGAGAATGTGAAAAAAGAGCAAGAGAGATGCTCAGGGTGGGTAGCGATGCTAGTGTGGCAGCATGAGGACCACAGTGCCCGGTGGTGGCATGGCCTTTCCTGCCCCAGCCCACAGCAGGGCTCCCTCGTATCCCCCTCCCCCCCGGGAAATGGACCACAGCCCCTCTGCCTGGGTTTGACAGTGGTTCATCAAAGTCTCATGCTGTTGAGTTGTCTTCACATGCCTTTGCTCTGAAGATCCGGAGGTACTTTTGGTGACAAGAGTCCCTTCAGCCTGCTCATCCCATAACAAGAGCCCCTAGTCCCCTCACATGGGTAACATTTTTCTAGTGTGGAGAGCAGAGTGGCAGCCTGTGCTGGGGGTCTGGGTCCCAGCTCCGCCTCACGGTGGATTGTGGCCAAACCCATTTCCTTCTCAGTGTTTCCATCTGTCATGTGAGGAATGGGTTGGGTAGACTTTAGAGTTAGGGGGGCCTGGCTTTCAGTCCTGACTGTAGTGCTTCCTAGCTGTGTGAGCCTGGGGCGGTCACCTAGCAGCTCGGAGCCTGGAAAGGGGGCTGGAGGGGGGCCTGATGAGATGTTTAGCACCGGGGCTGGCCCACCATCAATGCCCAGCTGCTCTGCTCCTGCTCCCGGTGCAGGTGTGGGGTGCCGGGGGCTCCCTGAAGGTCACCATCCTGCAGAGCAGTGACAGCCGGGCCTTCAGCACTGTACCCCTCACACCCGGGCCCCGTTCTGGTGACTCTGCCTCTGCCACCCCTGCTGCCACCAGCACGCCCTCTAAGCAGACCCTTCAGTTCTTCTGCTACATCTGCAAGGCCAACTGCAGCAGCCAGCAGGTACTGCCGGCCGGGCCCTGGGCGGGGGGTGGAGTGGAGGGTCTGTGCGGGATCCCCAGCCTGCCCTGTCCATGGGGGGGCCTTGTGAGCCCCACCCTTTGCACCTGTGCATTTGCTCAGAAAACATTTTCTGACCAGCCATGAAGGGAGGAGTTTAGAGTCAGGTAGCACTGGTTTGAATCGGCCCTGACCAGCTGTGTAGACCTCTGAATGTGAATTCTACCCTCTGTACGTTGGTCATCTCACACATCAGATGAAGAAACGTTTACAACTCAGCTCGCTGGGTGGTTCTGAGGATTCAGCGACTTAACACTGAAGTCCTGAGCCCCCGGCCCGGCCCCGAGTGAGGCTAGCATTCATAACAGCATCATACTTGTATTATTACTTCTAGTGCTGTTGTTACCTCTGTCACACTTTGCCTCACCTGGGCAGAAGGGGGACCTGGAAGTGAATGAGACTGCTCCTTGTCCTTGAGGAGCTCTGGCTGCCGTATGCTCGCTGTGTCCTCTGTTTTCTGTCCTCTGGGCCACACAGCATTATCGTAGGAGAAATGGCTTCGGCAGTGGTAGGACGGCCATGAAGCCGAGGTTGGAGGCCTCCTCCCTGGGCCCCAGCCCTGACTGCTGTTCCGGGGCTCACCTCTCTCGCCCATCCCTCACTCCCACCTATGCAGGAGTTCCAGGACCACATGTCGGGGGCCCAGCACCAGCAGCGACTCGGGGAGATCCAGCACATGAGCCAAGCCTGCCTCCTGTCCCTGTTACCTGTGCCCCGGGATGTCCTGGAGAGAGAGGACGAGTGAGTGGGGGATCACGGAGGCTCTGTCCTGGGGGTGGGCAATCTTACAGGCCAGGTAGGGCTGAGAGGGGCCCCGAGTCTGCCATCTGCAAGGCCCGCCTTTGTGTTAAGCATCACCCTCCCCCAGAGGCCTCTTCACGCCATTCCCTGTGTGGCCTTGGACCTCAGTTTTCCTCATCTATAAAATGTCCTGGTGAGGGACATTTGTGTAGGAATTCATGAACCAGTTCCCAAAGGTTCTATCCAGGCAGGAACAGTGTGGCCGTCCACGTGGGAAGGAGGTGGGTTGTGGCACTGGGGCTGCTCCCCTGTTCCCCGGGCATGTGTGCTAACCCCACCATAGGGGCACGATGGCGGGGATCAGGTCATCTTGTAGCCTGGGGTTAGAGCTACCCTGCGTCTCCCCCATTGTCATGGGTGCTTGGTCGATCAGACACCCCGTCGGCCCTCCCGGAGTCTGGGATGAACTCTCCAGATGGGGGGGCAGGGGAGGGCGGGGGGCGGGGAGGTGGAAGCCGGACGCCCTTTCACAACCCTGTGGGCAGTCACAGAAGCCTGCTGGGGCTGGGAGGCGGCATCAGTGAGAGAAGCAGGTCAGTGCTGGCTCGGGCCATCCTGGGGGGCACGGGCTCTGTCTCACAGCTGCCCCTCAGCTCCAGGTCCCGTAGTTTTTCAGGAGAGACCAGAAACGCAGATTTGTACGTGAAATCTCCCAATTTCAAAATGTTAATAGCTAGTTCAGAATTAAAACAAACCCCACGCAGGCCAAATGAAACCCTTTCTCAGGCTGGACGGGCCCTAAGGCAGTCATCAGGGACTCTGCCGTGTGAGCGTTTACAGAGGGTCATAACTTGAAGTCCCAAGTGGGGTGAGGGGACAGGAGCTCTGAGTGACAGGGAGCGCTCTCTCCGAAGGCGGCCGTGTCTCCGTTAGCGGCCCTCAATTTGAGAACAGTTTCCCTGCATGGTTTTGCAGTGTGTTCTCGAGCCTTAAACCTCCCCCTGCCCACCGACCTAGGAGTCAGATGTAGGCAAAATAATCACACAGGAGAAAGGTGACTGACTCACAAAGATGTTCCTAGCAGAGTTAATGTAATAGTGGAAAAAATGTAATTGGAAATTATCTAAAATATCCCAAACTTGGAGATTAGTTAGATCATTAAGTTTAGCCCATGTGGTAGAGCAATTAATAAATAGGATAATGGCGGGAATTTATGTGTATGATCCAGTGTCTGGAATAGGATTCAAAGTTGCATTTGCAGAATGAGCTTGGTTAAGTCCAAATAAATCTCGTGACACAAGAACACTGAACAGATGTAGCCCAAGTTGTTACCAGGCTTCAGGTGGGGGGATTCATCACACTGGCCGATGACGTCTCCCTCGAATCCTGACTTGGCCCCACGACCACGCAGACAGTGGCAGTCCTGGGCCAGGCCCTGGGGATTCTGGGATGGAATGCCGGCCTCTCAGAGCTCGCCATGGCTTACTGGGATGGGGACGGGTCCAGGAATGGGGGAAGTTAATAGCTCTGGGAATGGCAGGGCATTTAAACTGCAGGAGAAAGAGAAGTTTTCAAGGCCAGATAATTTTAGTCGTGTTGCTGTCCGGATGGCCCCTGGTATCCCAGATGCTTCTAAATCTCATTCCCGCCCCTCGGGTTTCCTTGGTGGTTCTTATTTAAGTATTGGTCCAGATGAATCTCAGAACCATTTTGTTAAGTTTCCGAAAAACACCCTGTTGGAATGGCACTGCATTTGTGGAGCATCTGGGAGAATTGCTGTCTGTCCAATGAGAACATGGTGTCACCCTCTGCTTGCTTTGTCATTATTCAGAGAGCCTCCTCTGAAGCGTTGGTGCCACACCTGCCAGGTCTACTACATGGGAGACCTGATCCAGCACCGCAGGACACAGGACCACAAGGTATGAGGCCTACGCGCCGCGAAGGCGCCCTCCAAGCCGAGGGCTGGGAAAGAGGTGGCCCAGGTTGGGAGTGAAAGTCCGCGCCAGCCTTTGTCTCTCCAGTGCCATCACTTGTGAGTGTGGCTTCTCAGTGAGTCAGTCGTGTTTCTTCTCTGGGCTTCAGTTTCCCCGTCTGTGCAGTATGGCAAAGCACCATCTCACCTTGCCGTTCAGCCATGGGGCTCCTGGGGCTCCTTTGGCAGTTATCCTGTCTCCCTGTTTTCTCTCTGTCCTGTCCTCCCTCTCTTGCCATCTGCCATCCCATCTCAGAGCCAGCCAGCAACAGAGGGAAGGGTACCTGTTGCCCGTGATCTGGTACAGGGGCAGAGTACAGCCAGCTGATTACAGATGTGGTGGCCTGCAGGTGGGAGGTGAAGTCTCACCACCCACTTGGTCTGCCCTCCTTTCCCCAGATCGCCAAACAGTCCCTGCGACCTTTCTGCACTGTTTGCAACCGCTACTTCAAGACCCCTCGCAAGTTTGTGGAGCACGTGAAGTCTCAGGGGCACAAAGACAAAGCCAAGGAGGTAACCCCAGCTCCTTCGGGGGTACATGGGCCCAGAGAGGTACAGAGCCTTAGCCAGAGCCACAGAGCAAATTGAGATTTATCCCAGTCCAAACTCATAGGAGGTCCCGAGGGATTGGGATTCCCAGGGGTGTGGGCTCTGTGGGGCATGGCACCTTGGCCGCCCTGAGCTGACCTGAGTCCTGGCCCCCTCCCCTGGGCAGCTGAAGACGCTCGAGAAGGAGATACCCGGACAAGATGAGGACCACTTCATCACAGTGGATGCCGTGGGCTGCTTCGAGGGTGATGAGGAGGAGGAAGAGGACGAAGAAGAAATGGACGTTGACGAGGAAATCTGCAAGCAGGTGCTTGGGGGAAGAGGGGGTTCGGGATGCAGGCTGGAGGCTAGACTCAGCCCTGGAGGTCTTTGTCCCACCTCCCAGGGGCCAAGAGGCACTGTGCTGGCCTTTATAGACACCTATGCATGCCACAATTTAGTACTAATAGGAGCTATATTCTAGATGGCTATAGGTTGGCGGGTGAAATATGCGGGGGCCCCCAAGGCTGGCTGAAATTCTGACCTGTGTTGAAGAAGGGAAGAGGCATCCTGGGCTGAAGGAATAGCATCAATAAAAGGCATGAGGAGACTCTGCGTTGTGTATAGGAAGCGTCAGTGAAGATGATGACGATGGCGAGCAGTCGACATTTTTTTGAGCACCTACTCCACGCCAGGCTTGCACCCAGCACTCTCCTGAAGAATCTCACCAACCTGGGTGCCAGGAAGTGTGACTCCAGAGCCTGTGCTTGGAACACCCTCGCTCCTCTGCCGTCCATGAGTGGGGAGCTGGAGGGTCCTGGATTCTTTTCCGTTTAACCAAGGTTTCCAGGGCACCTGTTCTGGGCCAGGTCCTGGTGCTGGGATATGTGGGGAGCAAGGCCTGGCCCCTGCCCTCACAGAGCTCCTGTCACAGTCCTGTTAGGGTGGTGACAGGGCACAGAGGGGCTATAGGTGGTTGTGAGGGTGGCCCTCAGCCCTGAGCAGCTTAGGGGCGAAGCCAGCTGTGTTACTCAGCGGTCAGCAGTGGTGTCCTGGGCAAGCCTCTTGGCCTTTCTCAGCCTGTTTTCTCTGCTCAGAAGTAGTAGCCCCAACTCAGGCTGTGAGGAAGGGTTGCAGTCCAGGGTGGCAAACGGAAGTAGGTTCACTCTTTGAAGTCATGTTTGCCTAGGCATGGTGGGGCTGACGTGGCTGGAATCAGACAGCCTTGTCTGGAAGGGGCATATGTCCAACAGGCGTAACAAAGAGTCCTAGATCACTTGAAACTCACAACCCCCCAGGACTGAGGTCACTGTGGCATCAGCTAGGAACTTAGGGACCTGGCAGGGGGCTCACAGTTAAGAATGTAACCAGGACTTGGGACCCACCAGGGTCCACCACCCTGCACCTCCCCAAGCCAGCTGGGTAACCCTAGGCACGTGAGTGGGCCTCGGTTTCCTGTTATGTAAAATGGGTGAACCATAGAAGATTGTTGAGGATTCAGTGAGGTGACATGTGATGTGTTGGGCACATCTGGAGTGTATTATGGCCACTGTGGGAGCAGGAGGGCTTCCTGGAGGAGGGGACTGAAAGTATAGATTGGGAAGGGTACTCTGGGAGGCAGGATCAGCTGTGCAGAGGCTCAGAGAATGCCACCCATAACCTCCTTGAAATCAAGGGGACAGTATGTTCAAGAGCATGGCTGGGTTCCAGGGGCCCCCTCACCTGCATTCAGGGGATGGGGTCTGGGGGAAACCAGATTTGAGGCCCACACTTGCATGTTTCCAGATGAAGTCCAAAGATACATCCGTAGAGGAATGGAAAGGCTCAGAGACCTACAGCCCCAACACTGCATACGGTAAGACCCCAGCCCTGACCCCAGCCTCCAGGGGACCCATGTCAGCCATGGCATCCTGGCCAGATAACCTATCCCCTTGTCATCTTCTTTTTCCCCCAGGTACGGACTTCCTGGTGCCCGTGATGGGCTACGTGTGCCGCATCTGCCATAAGTTCTACCACAGCAACTCAGGGGCGCAGCTTGCCCACTGCAAGTCCTTGGCCCACTTCGAGAACCTGCAGGTGAGCTGGGCCTCCTGCCCAGGACTCAGACTCCATCTGAGCTGATGGGGATGATGGCCAGTGGCCACGTCTGTCCTGTGCTTGACCTTGGCCCCGAGGCCCATCCAACAGGGAGACCCTTCCCACAAAGGGAGCCAGAGCCAGCGTGGTGCCGGGCTCTTTCTGCTGCTCTTCCGGGGGGTTGCTGAGGGCCAGGCTGCTAGCTCGAGAACCCTGGCCCAGGGAGTGTGAGCACAGCACACGGGGTTGCACAGTATGTCCACTGCTGTCTCAGCTGGGTGGGGGAAGCAGCTGCTGGCCAGGAGCACACCAGGTAGGGAGGGAGTCCCGCCTCACCTGTACCCTCTGTGTCTAGAAATACAAGAAGACCAAGAACCCCAGCCCCGCCACCAGGCCTGTGAGCCGCCGGAGTGCCATCACCGCCCGCAACGCCTTGACTGCTCTGTTCACCTCCAACGGTCGCCCACACGTCTATCCCAGCATCCAGGACACAGCAAAAACCCCCAGCAAGGTGACGCCTCAACCCCCTCAGCCCCCCCCACCCCGGCGCTCCACCCGCCTCAAAACCTGATAGAAGGAGCTCCCTACACCAGTGGCGTCTGGGTCCAGATCTGCTCTGCTTTGTGGGAGTCTGCACGGAAACTGTGACATAGTGTTTTTTACTCAGAATCCAATAAAAGAAGGTAGTTTGGCTGTACAGTCCTCACCAGCACTTCTGCCTGGGCGGATGGGGGAAGGGGAACATCCCAGCCAGCTCTTAGCAACGCCCAGCCTCTGTAGGCACAGTGTGGGGGCGGAACTGGAAGGCCAAAGACAGGTTCGCTAGCCAGGGAACCTGGGATCGCGAGGTACTTCAACTCTCTAGCCTCTTTACCTCTTGATGCATCAGGGCTGGGAAAGTACCTTCAAGTAAGATCTCATTTAATCTTGTTACCCCCAAATTAGATGATGAAACAGAGGCCTAGCAAAGTCAAGTGACTTGCTGAAGGTCATACATCTGGTGAGTGGCCGGGATTTGACCCTGGGCCTGCGCTCAGGACCCCGGTGCTGGGCTCTCTCTGCAGCTGGACCCTGTGGAAGCAGAAGTGCAGGAATGGGGGCCCTTGCTGCTCCTCTGGATCTGAGTTCATGGTTCACTAGCGGGGACCCCGCCCTTCTTATCAGGTGACCCCATCCATGATGAATCATCAGTGAGTGGGGCCCAGGCTGAGTTGGAGCTTTAGTTCTGCTATTTCCCCATTTGGAAAGACCTTTACAGACAGACAAGCAGATCAACCCTGTCCTTGGCCAGCTGAGGCCAAGAGAGGGCGGTGCCCAAGATGGCACAGCATGTCTTGGTGTTGGCTGTCTTAGTGAAAGGCCCTGTGCCCAGGGAAGCTAAGAGCATCACACAGGGTCACACAGCATGTCCAATGCTCTCGCAGCCTGGCTGAGAAGCAGCTGCTGGCCAGAAGCGTACCAGGTGGGGAGGAAGCCCTGACCTCACCTGCACGCTGTGTGTCCACACAAGAAGGCCAAGAACCCGAGCCCCACCACAGGCCCACAGCCGCTAATGTGTCAGCAATGCCTGGAACTCCTTCACTGCTCTGTTCACCTGTGTCGGCCCCTGGGGTCCTCATCTCAGGACACAGGAGAGAGGCGCGGTGCTATTGGAGACCCGTTTAATGTGGACATTCAAGGCCTGGGTAGAATGGAGAGTGCCCAGGAATTGGGCAGGCAGGCAAGGTGGGTGGGTCGCAGGTCCACACCTGGACCCCGGAGGGGAGGCCCGGTGGAGACACGCTGAGGGGAGTACCTGAAGGTGGCCCAGGCAGGAAGACCCACCAGGCCAGCCCTTGAGAAGGTATGTAAGTCAGGTAGTGAGTGCCCAGGCCAGAGCCTGGCTCAGGGAGGCAGGGTTGGGGCCTGGCTGGGGGCTCCTGGAGCCTAGGGGCTGGCATCGCTGGGGGCCTCCCCGAGCTGCTGCTGGAACTCGAGGCGCGTCTGCCGGTTGGACTCCAGCAGCTCCTGGAGGCGGGCATGGAGGTGGTCGTTCTTCTCCTCCAGGTGGTCCAGACAGGAGTTGATCTGGTCCAACATGGAGTTGATGGCAGCGTATTCTAGAAGGAAGAGGAAAGAGAGCCAAGGTCCTGTGTCTCTCCAGGGCTCACAGATACCCTCCCTCAAATCGTTATCCCCCATCCTGCCTCCAAAAAGTCTTTGGCAAGGCCCTCCTCCTCCCTGAGCCTCTGTCACCATCTGGAAAATGGGTGGATATCAAAAGAGGAAAGGCTTTGGAGAAATGATACCTTGGCACGCCATCCTTCTTTCTAGGGTTAGGATGGTCAGGCGTAGATCCGCCAGACAGCGTCCGGCCTAGGAAGTCCTGCTGGGTGCCGATCTCCTTTCTACTTCCTTTATCTGCCTAGAGCCAGAGCCCACATTCCTGAGTTGGGCAGTCAAGGCCTCTGTCCCCAGGCAGCCCATCTTTTCAGCTCTTCTATGGCTTCTGCCCTCAGGATAAAGTATCCAGAAGACTCCAAGGCCCTACTCCCCTCTCCAGCCCCATGTCCCATGTCCCATGCCTTTTCCTTTCCTCTCTCACATCTGCCTTTGCCTACCTCAGGCCCCTTGAACATGCTGTTGCCTCTGCCTCGAATGTACTGTGTTCTGTTTTCCCTTCTCTCTTCCTGGATAAGTCCCACTCATTCTTCAAGTCTCAGCATGGATATCACCAGAGGGAGCCCTCCCAACGGCCCAGACTGGATCAGGCTAACATTTCCATGATCCCCCTCCTAACACTTCCATGGCCCTTGCCTCCAGATTGACTTGTGATTGTTTGTGTGCTGGTCAGTCTTCCCTACCAGACTACAGAGTTCCGTGAGAGGTGGAATGGTCTTGTGTTCGCTGCTGTTTCCCAGAGGTCCTCACTGCCACATAATAAGCATTTGTTGAATGAATGAATGAATGAATGAACGAATGGATGAATGAATGAGGCCTCTAATTTCCTGGCCTTTCTGCCTTTGCTCATCTGTTCCTGCCACCACCCAGAATGCTTCAACCACAATAGCCATTTAAGGACAAGCTCAAAACGCCCCTTCTTTTGAGAAGCCTTCCCTGGTTTCCACCAGAAACCATCACTCCCTCCTCCACAGCCACTCCTGACCTGCCTCTCTCAGCAACACAATGTCCCTTAGGACCCAAGGTCTGGGCCTGTGCCCAATGCGGGACCCAGTTCTGAGCCAGCCCATGACTCAGATACACTTTGCTGCCAGCTTGGGACAAAGGGGAAGTGGCTGACAGTGTTTGGAAAAGGCCAGGGCTGGAGGAGCGTGTCTGGGATGTGGGTGAGAATGTGTCTGCATTCCGGAGGAAGAGCATCCATCACCCAGAGCTGGCACACCTCACGGAGGCCAGAGTCCTGGAAGCTTTGCTGGATCTTACAGCCCACCCCTCCTGTGGCACAGATCGGGAAATCGAGGTCCAGGAAGGAAGGGACTTGCCCAGGGTCTTCCACTTGGTGGTAGAGCCAACTTGGAGATCAGGGGCACTTGGGTTTCAGCTCAGCTCTGCTCCACCCCAGGAAGTTACTGCAGCTTTCAGGGAAAGGGAAAGAACTGGGTGGCCGTGAGGATTCAAATATATCCAGAACTCAGGTAGGGTCTGGCCACAGCAAGTACTTAATAGATGGTCATTATTATCAACATTTCACTTTCTGTGTCATGAGACACAGCCAGGAGAAGGATTTGGAGAGGCAGGTATCTCCACACCACTGGGGCCAGGCTCTACCTGTCTCAAGGGCACTTTCCAGTTCCAAGCCTTTGCCTCCCTCTGCCCCACTGTGCTAAGTCCTGTGATTCTGCCAGCGTCCACTCAATGTGACTCCTGGGAGGCCCTTCCTGATGCTCCCACCACAACTGCCAGCGTGATTATACACACCTGGCCGCTGTTCACCAGCAGTGCCCAGGGCAAAGCGGCCAGCCCACCACTTGGCCCTGTGGGAAGTCTTCTACCTCTATGAAATGCAAAGTGTTCTAAAACTATTGGGGTGATGGATGTACAACTCTGCGAAAATTCTAAAACCCACTGAATTGTACAATTTAAATGGATAAACTGTACCATGTGTAAATGATAGCTCAATAAAGCTGTCAGTTACCAAAACAAAATGCAGACTATACTTACCCCACATTTACTAAGCCCTGCACTCTGAGTGAATAAACCAATCTTTATTACACTAAACAGAATAATAATAACCACTTACTGAACACTTGCATGCTTGACACCTACTAAGTATTTTCCATTCGTTTTCTCATTTAATACTGACACATCTCAATGCAGGAGACACTAATCATTATTTTGCACATGGGGAAATTGAGGCTCCAGAGGGTAAAAAAGGGAATTGATGGTTCACTCTCCATACCCCACCTCCACCTCCCGCAGTGCTGTGCACGAAATAGGCTGCTTTGTACGAAAGGGACATTCGCCAGGGCTCCAGGCCACACCAGAAAAGGTGGCAGGGGATGCTGACTCAGCAGGACGGGCGCGCCCACCCAGACAGCCCCTTCTGCCGAGTTCGAACCAGCCACGTCTGATCCCCTCAGGAGCCACCATCCTCACAGGGGCTGAACAAAGTGGCCGGAGCAAATGCCAAAAGGGTGGGTGTCCCATAAGCCGCCTGTTTTCCCATTTGTAAAACGGGGACGGTTGCCCACAGTTCTGGAATGGTGCGGTTTCCAGCGACCCACCCGCAGGTGCTCGCCCTGAACCCCGAGACGGCGCCTGTAGCTGCAACTCACCCAGGGACGGGACGCGGTGGAAGGGCTCTGCGGTCCCTCCTTCTAAGCCCCTATCCCGGACCCGATTCCCTTTCCCAGGGGTACCCCTGGTAAAGCAAAGGTCCCTTCGGCAGTTCCCCTGAGTCACCTGCTTCCCCGAAGCTGTCGTCCTCGCCTTCCGCGCCCGCCTCCACCGGCATGCCCAGGTCCCCGTTGGGGCCCGACATTGCGGGCTCGGGCGCCGCAAGGGCCGCGAGAAGATGAAACGCGGCGACTGTCACGCCGAAAGCGTGCGCCGGACGGAAGGCGGCGGATCGAACGCGGAGCCGGAAGGGTGGAACCCCGCGGCGCGACGCTGCGCGGCGGCCAGGGCCCCGCCCCCGAGCCCGGGCCTCTCGGCCTGAGCCCCGCCCCTCCCCGCCCTCGCCCCGCCCCCGCCCCGCCCACAAAGAGATCAGCTGTCAGTCCCCGCACCCGCACTGCCTCACAGAGGAGCTCAGGCGCCCTCCCAGCCGCCGGGCTGGGCGGCCCCGAGGTTGCCCCCGAGAAGCCTAGGTGTGAAGAAACTCAGGCCCTACGCGAGGGCGAGCGAGCTGGACAGAGAGGCGGAGGCAGCTTGGGACCCCCATTCTGCCTCCGTTCTGCGCCATCCTGCCTCTGGGGACCTGCGGGTGGGCGAGCCAGTGCCTCCGCATGGTCGAAATCTGAGATGCGTGGTTTCTAGAAATCCCCTGTGGCTTCAGGAAATTTTCCTTTCACAGTCAAGGTCTGTGTGGCAGGGTGCTGCGTGTGGCTGTCGTCAAGCGAGGCTGAGGGATAAGATGGGCCCAGCCGCTATCATCTGGAAAAGGAAAGCCGGCCCAAAGCCACCCAGCTACCAGGTGTTGCTCCTGAGCTAGACCCAGCGGCGCCATCGCTGCTAGGGGTCCGATCCCCATCACGAGGTCAGCTGAGAATGAAGCCCATATCCCACGAGATTGGGGCTCACTAATTGGTATCCTATAAGCTGTGGCCACCAGGAGGCCCCATGGCTGCAGCAGCCTGCTCCTGGTCTCACACTGGTTGTTAGCAGGCCTAACTTGGGATAGGGGTCAGGCAGGCCCAGTAATGTTCCTTGGGATAGGGGTTGGTCAGGCCCAGTAATGTTCTTTGACTATGACAACGGGGAAGGATCCTCTCTGTCCCAGAAGCCGTCGCACCATTTCACCTGAGGAAGGTGGAGGTGTGGCTGAGTCCACACCTGTAATCAAAGTCACTACTGACTTGTTAAGTTCAGCAATGACTTCTTTTGAGTAGAGGCAAGGCCTCAGCTGAATCAGTGCCCCAAAATTTCAGTGACCCGACCCTTCCCTAGGTCAGCTGAACCTCTTGATAGTAAGGGGTGGACACCATTCCTCCTATCCCCCTTCAGCCAAGCCTCTGCTTCTCCCCAGCCAGGGCTGACCACACCCTCCCAATCCCCTTGGGAGGCGCCCATGCCCATGGAGCAGGTGGCAGATAGCACCGGGGCCATTCCTAGAGAGGGATGGACCCTTGGCTCTGAGAGGGTGCTGGGAACATGCCTGGGGCCAGCTGGATGCTTGGATGGGTGGACGTGTGCATCATGAATCTGTGCAGACTCCATGCATGAGCTTTCACACCCACCCGCTGTGTCTGTGTGGTGTGTATCTGTGTGCACCTTGGCGTGTTTCTGGAATCTATATGTCTCTCTGAGAGTCTGCTGCCCATCCCCACGTGCTAGGAGTGTCTGTGTTTCTCCCTGGCCTCTGGGCTCACTCCTATAGTCTGGTCCTGTGAGCTCAGGAGTGATTTCACATGTGGGAGAAAAACACGGGTCTTTTTTTTTTTTTTGGATGTCCTGTGCTTATAGGAACAGATATATTTGGATTGTCAGCACACCCACATATATTGTGACCCGTGTTTCTGCTGTGGTTCTGCATGCCTTTGTACCACACACAGGTGTTTCTAGGCCCTTCAGGGGACACGAGGCTCTTCTGATTGGTGAAATACCGTGGTCCCAGGGAGAGCATCTCACCAGTCAGCCGAATGCAAGTGCCCAGCTCTTCTTGCTCAGCCTTGCTCATACCTCTGCCCAGTGCCAACCCTGCTCAGTCCCACTCTTTCCCAGCGAGACGACCCAGCCCCAGAGAGTGCTCCTTCCCCCCATCGGAGCTCCCATCCCATTGTAGGAACCAGGCAGGGGAGAACTTGTCCTGTTGGAAGTCTGACTCCATGGAGAACTGGTCAGGGTCTGCAAAACCCTGCAAGTCCCCCAGCAAGACCAGCCCCACCTACAGCCTTCAAGGAGTGTGGCCCGAGAGCCTGAGCCCGAGAGCCTCCTACCCGAGCCAGTCCCTGCCCTGCCTCTGGGGTCCCTGTTCCCCTCTCCCCATCTCACAAGCCCTGGCTTCATTCCGTCTCCAAGTCTTGTATGGTGGGCTGAATAATAGCCCCCAAATATATCTGGGTTCTAATCCTTGGAATCTATGAATGGTAATTTATTTGGAAAAAGGGGCTGTACAGATGGGATTACGTTAAGAATTTTGAGAAGGGGAGGTTATCTTGGATTACCCAGGTGGGCCCTAAACATACTCACATGTGTCCTAATAAGGGAGGCAGGGGGAGATTTGACTCTAGAAAGAAGCAAAGAGGCTGTGCAAAGACCTCAACAGAGAGATGTGGAGATGCCACACTGCTGTCTTTAAAATAAGAGGAAAGGACCACGAGCTCAGGAACGCAAGGGAGGAAGCTCTAGAAGCTGGAAAAGGCTAAGAAGGCTTCCCCTTGGAGCCTCACGGGGAAACCCAGCCCTGCCTATACTTTGACTTCAGCTCAGTGAAATTAATTTTGGACTTCTGGTCTCCAGAACTGTCAGAGAATAAATGTGTGTTATTTTAAGCCACCAGTTTGTGGTGATTTGTTATAGCAATAGTAGGAAACTAATAAACCAGGTGACCCTGGGAGGAAACACAGAGCCCCATTCATGTCCTCAGAGTTCAATCCTAGAAGGCCCAGCAGCCCCAGGTGGTGACGGGAAGCTGTGTTTCTCCGGCCAAGGCAGAGAAACTAGGTCTGCTGCCAGAAGTGGAGACCAAGGCTTCTACTCTGTCGGCGAGCAAGCAGGGCTCTGGCCAGTGGCTCTCTGGGTGCCCTTCACAGTGTGGGCCTTTTGGGGCCCATCCCTCGCTCAGTTCAGGCTGCACCAAGCTGGCCTCTCCCTGGAGTCTGGCCCGGACTTCTGAGGCTGCGGCAGCACCTGGTTGGGCCTGGGTCTCAGGTCTGTCCTATTCCCTGGGTGCTGAGGCTGAGACCGCTCACAGCTCCTGTATCTCCCCATTCCCGGGCTGAGAGAGAATGGGGAAGGTGTGCAAGTCTGTGGGGTGGAGAAGCCCGGGCGGGTTTCTTCAGAAGCCTGCCCCCTCTGGCCTCTGACCTTGTAAGGGGGGAGGAGTCCAGAGAGACAGTTCCTGTGTGTGATGTGGATGAAGAGGGGCTGGGCATGGGTCCTGTCAGGCCCCAGACATAGACCTAGCCAAGCGGTGGTGCAGGCCTGGAGCCCTCAGACCTTCTGGAATCTGGAGTCCTGGCAGCATATCCCCCTCTTCACCTCCTCCAGCCCTGCACCTGGAGGTCCAGGGGTCATCATAAAAAGGAGATGCGGGTGAGGGACGGTGCTCTGAATGGGGTCAGCATGGATATTGCCACCCACTAATGCGGGCTGGAGGGTGAGCACTGGGCCCACAGGAGGCTGGCAGAGGGCCAGGGGACTACCCCTGGGGACCCTCTCTGCCTGGCACAGCCTCAAGCTGGTAGTGCCTCTGCCTCACCCACTGTGTACCCCTTCTGCCTTGGCTGCCATCTTCTAGCATCCACAGGTGTCCTCGTGAGTTGGGATGACAGCATCTCAGCACCCCCCCAATCCCCTCCCACTCCCCAGTTCTGGCTGGGCCTTTGCTGTTGGATCTGTTGCAGATGGCTGAGTATATGCATGAGGCGTGAACCCATCAGTGTTCCCATTGGACTGGGCACCCCTCAAAGACAGAGACATGTGAGGGGTACCACTGGCCTAGGGGTGGGCCCAGGATTGGGAGCTAAGAAGTGTTTGGTTGAAGCTGGCCTGGGGTTCTGTGGCCTCCGTCCCTTGCTGAGGACTGTGAGGGGGTCTGGGAATGATGCTAATGAGAGCCCACGCTTTGCTCTTTCCCCTCTCCGACGGCCCAGGGGGCAAGGAGCACAAATGGGGCTTGGGGGCATGCATTTATTTAGCAGTCAAGGGAGAGGCTCCATCAGTAGGGTGGCCTGGGGAGCAGCTGGTGGGCCAAGCTGTGAGATGGGTCTCCTGGCTCTCTTATTGGCATCCGGGCAGGTCGGGGCAGCTGGGCAGCATCTTGGCCAGAGGCTGATGTGTGGGCAGTGGGGATGGAGAGAGAAAGGAGGCATCTGAGAGGGACACAAGGGAATAAATATGGCCTCAGTGGTGAGTGGGGAAGCAAAGGTAGACCTGAGAACCCCGCCCTGCCGCACTTTGGCTCCCATCAGCCCCCTCCTTTGCCATACTCACCACTCGATCACTCATCGATGCACTTGTCTGTGGGGAAGAGAATATGCAGGAGTGTGGGTGTCACTGTGGACCACCGGGGCCCCTACCCTGCCCCCAGGCTGCCCCAGCAGCAGCAGGTCAAGGGGGAGTTCTTCAGCAGAGGGGCAAACAATGCGGGAAGATGATTGGGAGAAAAACCTGAGAAGCCCTGGGGGTCACCTGTTCTCCAGAAGAGGCAAATGAGACCCCGCCATCTGCTTGGGCACCCAGGCCTCCTGCCCATTTACCTGATGAGCCCTGGCAGCCCCTCACCTTAGAGAGGGTGGTAGCTCTCTGAGTGGCCTGGCTGGAGCCCCCTGCCCAAACCTGGCTGCCTGAAGACAAAGATACCTCCCAAGTCCGTGGTGAGGAAGCCCCAGGGGGAAGGAGGTGATGGCCCAGGACAAAGGGGCCTAGAAGTGTAAGGAAGAGGTGGCCCAGGATAGCAGGACCTGGGGTGTAAGAGGAGGTGGTCCTGGCGCAATAAGACAAGGGAAACTTGGACCTGGACCTGAAATTCTCATCTGGGCCCAAACTATCTGTCAGGGAAGAACACTTAGGACCCAGACCCCTGGGGGCCCCACAGAGCCCTGGCGTGGGGCATGGTCTTCCTGAATCCAAAGTGACTCCCAAGGGGCTCCAGTGACTGGAGCTTGGGACCAAGTCTGTCCTCTTCCCCTTTCCCTGATAAGGCAGTATCAAGCCTGGACAGTCCCCATATCCCTTCCCCTTCTCCCCAGCTGGCCATTACCTATTGGGACAGGGAAGAGGATGTGGTCATCGGTGAGGCCCAGGGACTTGGCAAAGCGAACGAAGTCCTCTTTCAGCTCAGGGGTCAGCTCTTTGGTCCTCCCTGTGGCCAAGAAGGTGAGTGAGTAGCCGGCAGATAGTCCATAAATATTGTCCAATGCATGAATGAGCCTCAGACCCCTTCCTCATGGAGAGTCTGTGAAAAGCCCGCCCTCCTCCCTGGGGCTCAGAGCAGAGCTGGCCCTGGAGGGGACCTCGGGGGCTGGGTCAGGGGTCACACACCCCTCGAGTGTGACCAGGAGCTGGGACCCCCATGCGGTGGGTGGGGACCCACCGTAGAGGGTGGTCTTGAAGTACTCCTTGTTTTTCAAAACCTTCTTGAAGAACACCATGGCAAACTGGTTGTAGTTGGTGGCTGCCACTCGCACGCTATAGCTCTTCAGTTCAGGGTAAGCTGTGGGGAGGACAGTGAGCGGTCAGCCCTGGCTGGGAGGACTGAGCAGCTCCTTTCCCCGCAGCCCTCCACAGGACAGCATCTGTGTGGAAGCGCAGATGGGTCTGTGTCCCCTCTGGGAGGATCCCGCCCCTGGGAACCCCAATCCCAGGGCCCAGATCACTCAGGGCTCACCCTTAATGTTGCCCAGGCTGAACTGGCCAGGCTGGAAACTTGGAACAAAAGTTCTGGTAAAGTAGTCACAGTGTTGGTCCCTGTGGGAGCAAGAGATATGTGGGTGAGCGGGGAGACACAGAGGCTTGGACCCCCTGGGCTGGACGAGGTCAGGGCTGCAGCTGGAGGGGCCGGGATCCTGGCGCCTCAGGTTCAGCCCAGCCCATCCCCCACCACGGTAGGAGGCTGAGTCTTCTCCTCTGAGACTGTCTTTGGCTGTCCCTGCCAGGGTCTGCCTTGGGCCACCTGACCCAGCTCAGACCCTCCCTCCAGTCCCCACTGCCCTGCCTAGAGCAGACACTCGATGCCTTGGTGCTGCCTGGAGGAGTGGCCCTCTCACTTGGAGTCCACCAGCCCCAGCTGTGAATACACCACATGACCTTCTGAGGCAGGGTGGCTCCTTCAAGGCCCAGCCTAGAGACCACCTTCCCAGAAGCCCCTAATGAAGTCCTGGGTAGGGTTCCAGGCTGGGTCCAGTGACCCTCCTCCAGGACAGTCCCTTCTCCCTCCATCTTATTTCCTGAGGACTGTCTGTGTCCACCCCCAGCATGTCTGCGCTGAAGTAACCAAGAAATACTGATCTAATCAAGGAAGGAAGGAAGAAAGGAAAGAAGGAAGGAAGGAAGGAAGGAAGGAAGGAAGGAAGGAAGGAAGGAAGGAAGGAAGGAAGGAAGGGAGGGAGGGAGGGAGGGAGGGAGGAAGGGAGGAAGAAACACATGAATCCAGCATAGAGCAGTAGGATCAATGACCACCTGTCAACTTCGGTCACCCCTTTTCCAGACATCGGTCTGCTTCTCAAATGCCCAGTCCCAGGACAGTCCCCCGGGGCATTCCCCCAGGTCCCCCATGCTCCCCCAGGAGGTGGCAGCTCTCACTTGAGCAGGATGGAGGTAACATTGTAGCTGTGGTCTTCTTTCAGCTGGTAGGTGGTGGAGTACATCTTAAACTTGCCTTGGTCTTCTTTTGAAAATGCGTTCCCGGCCAGGCCCACCACGTACCACTTCCCCTGGAACTGCAGGGGAGCTGGTGATAGGCACAGCGGTCCCTGGGGGCCCCTGGGGGGGTCTGTCCCTGAATGCACCTCTGGGCAGCCTGTCCAGAGCCAGGAGCCCCACTACCTGGGCCATAGGGCTCCTGACTGGGCACTCAGGCCAGGGCTGGGCCTGCACTGATGAAGCTGGCAGGAGCTAGAAGCCATTAGGCCATGAGTCTGGCAGGGATGGGATGACTCCCGGCAGGTGGCCGGCTGGACTGCCTGAGCCTCAACTTCCTCATCACATAGAGAGGCTGAAGATGTTCCCACCTTGCATGGACTATGGAGACTATGGGAGAGAGTGCGGACCTGGGGAGGTCAGCGAGGTCGAGGTGGAGATGGGGACATGGGGCGTGGCTCCCATCAGGGGATCCAAGGGCAGGCTGAGCTGAAGCTTAGGCCCACCCTGGTCCAACGGGCTTCCTAAGGCCGTTTGCCTCTCCTCCCTCCCGCTCTCACTCTTCCCGGGGCCCTCCCCGTAGTTGCTTCTCCAGGCCCTTACCTGGTCATCTTGGAAGTCCCGCTGCAGTGGGACCTTGAGCAGAGGAGGAGCTGGGATCAGGTTTGGAGTGGAGGCCTGGGCCTGGGTCTGCAGGGCCCCCAGCAGGGTGAGACCCAGACACAGGAGACCTAGGGGCATGATTTCAGGGTGAGGAAGCTGGGTGGCTGCTGAGCCTGGCAGTGGAGAAGGAGGAGGAGGTGAGTGAGGAGGCCAGCTTAGGGGACCGTACTTATGGTCCACCCACTTGCCAGCTCACCCCAGGGTGATTTATCGTTTGCCAAATTCAGGAAGAGTGAGGTAACTACCAGCAACTCATGCTGAAACGTTTAGCGAGATTTCTGCCTTTCCCCTATGGTCAGGATTATGCAAGCCGGGAAGGAGGCGGCAAGGATAGTCGGAACATTTCCCGGAGTTCCACACCTCTGGCAGGGACAAAGGCTCCCCTGGCACTCTCTGTACCTATTCCTTCTGCTCTGATTGGCCCTGTTCATGGTCAGTGGTTCTGATCTAGTCGAGCTGTCATCTCTGACCTCCAGGAGGCCCCTGCTCAGCCCAAGGCCAGGCTGGGGTGTGTACGGGAAGAATCCCACCCCGCTGGCACCTGATGAATACGGAATGCCTCACCCCAACTGACAGTGTCCCGTTTCCTCATTCTTAGAAGGAACAGGGAAGAGTGGGGCAGCTAAGAGTAAACATCTCCGACTGGGAAGGGCATTGTGTGTCTTCTGAGCTCAAGGATCCCACATCCTGGTCCTCCCCAGAGGCCGACCTGAGAGGGCTCCTGCCTTGAGTCAGCCCCTCCCCTCCTCCATTCCCCATTTGCAGGGGTGGACCTAGACTGCAGCTGGCCCCTTGGGACTTGGCCCCTCCTGTGGGCCCAGTGGGACAGAAACCCCAACCTGAGCACTCCAGCTGCACCCGTAGCTGCTCAGCACAACAGAACATGGAGGCTGTGGTCCGATCTCCAAATGGGGGGCAGGGGGACTCTGAGGGGCGTACTTGAACTGGGTGAGTTGGGCTGGGATGCGCTGGGGCCTGGAGGCTGGCTCTCCACCCTATTGCTCTGGATACCAGGCGCTTTGGGTCGCAGAGAGTGCAAGGACATGGCCTCATCCTTGAGAGGTCATTGAGACCATCTGCCATCTCTGGCCACAGCCTTGGGCTGTGGAGCCCAGCGGCTCAGGCCTGTGTCCTAGAAGTGTTTCTGTCATGGCTGATCCCAGCTTTGTCCTAGAAAATAGTTTCCTTCCTGGGTGCCTGGCTGTTCCTGGGAGGTAGGGATGCGTCCCAGCCCCTGGGCACTGTCTCCTGGATGTCACCATGAGGGCTGAGACTGTCTGGACACCTAACCTGAGGCTGAACTGAGGGTTTGCTGGCCTCAGGAAACTGACAGGGACCTCACTGGCTCTACCCACCTGCTGCTGGGGAAACAGCACCCCCAGCCTGGGAGTCCTGAGAGAAGGGACTTTGAACAGAGTCCTGAGCTGGTGGGTAGGACACAGGCTTGGCCATCCTGAGGCAGAGGCCCCCTCAGGACCTGCCCTGCCTGCTTGCCTGGGTGATGAAAGGGCAGGAAGTGGAGATGAACAAACTTCGGGGGACTATGTTGCCACGACAGCCCATGTGTCCTTTGGAGGTGCCAGCGGCCACCCCCACCTCTCTCATCCCCTCGGCAGGCCCAGGGGCTCCGCCCCTGCTACTCTCATTGACCTTAAAAGGTATCTTGGAGCCTGTGGTGACTGTTGAATATGGGGAGACTGACAGAGGAGCCCCAAAGAATTTTAACTAGGGGAGGTGCATTCCCTCAAATCACCAAAGAGTCGCTGGATAGAATATTCTAGACTCTGAGAGTCAGGGGGTAGAGTGGCCAGTGCTTTCTGGTATGAACTGGGGAGTAGGGTAAGGCCGGTCTGCAGCATGAGAAAACCAGGGCCAGGTGCAGGAGGGGCGACGGCCCAGCTCTCGGGCACCTGTTGGAATCCTCTCCACAGCTGCCGCTCCAGGCCCTTACCTGGTCACCTTGGAAGTTCGGCTGCAGTGGGACCCTGAGCAGAGGAGGGGCTGGGATCAGTTTGGGATGGAGTTCTGGGCTTGGATCCGCAGGACCCTCAGTAGGGTGAGGCCAGACCTGGGGGCATGATTTCAGGGTGAAGAAGTTGGGCAGCTGTTGGGCCTGGCAGGTGGTGAAGGAGGAGGAGGGGAGAAGCCAGCAAATCTCTGCCCGCCCCTAATCCCCATCAGTGCCCCTCTGTAAAGAGAGCTACACTACAGATTTTTCAAGGCCCTGCATACACAGTGCCAGGTACACACACATGGGTGTCTCCACATGATGTCATCTCTGCTTCTGACTAAACCCACACGGGGCCCATGCTTCTCTGTGCTGGCTCCAGGCCTGTCCAGACCCACTCTCCTCTTCTCTGTCTCTCTGACCTCTTCTCTGTGTGGTCTTGGCCTTGGCCGACACCTGGCGATGGCCATCTCATCACTTCTTCCTTACCTGGCTGCCTCCTGCCTTCCCTCCTGGCCCCGTCCTGGAGGTCAGGCTGGTCCAGGAGCTGAGGGAGAGGATAAGAGTGAAGGCGACGAGGCTCACTTAGGGATTTGAACCTCAGCAGTGTGCACTGTCCCAGCCATGCCTTGTGGATGGTATTGGAGGAGGTTATTGAGAGGATGTGACCATAAGTTATCCGCGAGCTGGACCTAGGCCATTGGGGGCTTCTCAGCACCTCTCCCGTCCTTGAAGTTACGCTCTGCCCTCCATTCCCACAGTGGGTGTTGTTTTCAAGCACGCAGCCTTGAAAGAAGAGCACTGTGTTGTTGGGACTACCTGGACGGTACACATGACGGAACCCCATTAAGGCCTCTATGTCAACTTTAAGATTCTGGCAGGCGGGGCGTGGAGATCTACTAGTCTTATGGCGCCTAAGACAAGCCTCATAAGTGAGTTCCCTGGCTTCTTAAAACTGCCACCTACCAATCTGGAGTGGCTCGCCTCTTTCTTTGGTCTCTTCTTGCTCTCTGTGTACAGGGGCCAGTTTGTGAACCAACAAGAGTCCAAGGACAGTCATGGTGATGGCTGAGGCAGAGGTCAGGCCAAGTCGTGCCTGATCCCAGCCAACCAGAGGTGGGTGCTGGGCTGGTTGGAGCTGGAGGGCACGGGATCAGCAAGGGTGCTTCTTGCATTCTGGCTTAGAAGAGAGGGGTCCTGCACGCTGGGCTGGGCATAAAGGTGAAACGCTCTGTCCACACTGCTCAGAGTCCAGCAGGGTTTTGGGGAGCGGGTCAGCACAGCACACACACCTCCCACACGAGGGTTGCTTGAGGACCATGGAGTAGACTCATTTGGACTTGGGCCGGCTCCAAGGGCTCCAGGTTTGGATAGGACCCTGGTGACCCCACTCCTCGCTCACTCCCTTCCTACTAGGTCTGGGCCCCTGTTCAAGGAGGAGACTCTCGGATTCACCCTGCCCAGAGCTAGGGACAGTCTCTGGGCCCTGAAGCTCTCAGAATGTGTGGCACTGTGTGTGGTGCTATGTGGGGCACGTCATGCATTTGACCCTGGTCTCGATTTCCACTGTGGCCCCAGGCTGCTCCCACAGGACCACCCCAGTGGCCTCCCTCTCTCTCTCTTTCTCAGAGTTGCAAATGTCCCTACTGAGGCCACAAGCCACAAAGAAGAAGACAGGGCTGGGCCTTCTGAGTCCCATTCTACATCCCTTTAGCAATGGCCGGCACTGAAAACACCATCCACACCTGGTTCCTCTGTGAAGCCAGAACTCTGGCTGCTCCAGACCCCTCACTGTCTCTGGCAGGTGGCCCTCCCCGTTCCACATGACCAAGAGGAGAAATTCCCAGGGACCATGGTGGCCTGGCCTTCTACACAGGGACCCAGGCCCCACCCCTGGTCTAATTGACCCAGGAAGGCAGCAAAGTGTTCTCTGTGCTTATTGCATCTCAGGAATCCAATCCAACTCCCTGGACTGGTTTCTGGATGCTTGTGAGTGGTGTTCAGCCAGCTGCGAAGGTTGGGGCAATAGCCATGACCTCTGACTCGCTTGAAGGGCTGGGCAAGAGGTCCCCAGGCAGGTGGTGACTAGGCTTCTTGGAGCTCAGGGCCACACCAGGGAGAAGCTTCCATGGAGATGCCCCAGGAGGCCAGTTGTGGCCACAGGAACCCTTGGTGTCCACAGATGGGCTCTTCCTGGCCACCGCAGGTCCAAACACCCGGGAGCGGGGAGGCCTGCTCCGTGAGGGACTTGGCTGGATTCTCTCATTTCCAGAAGCAGCTTTCCAGCCCCCAGGCCCCATGTCTCATGCCTGGGCTCACCAGGACTCACTCAAGGACTTCCTGGCCCCTGCCCCTTCTCCCCGATGGGAACCCTGCCTGTGGAAATGCTCCGAAAGGCAGCCCCTCATGACACCCCCACCAAATACCCACTGGATTCCTTCCTCTGGGGCAGTCCTGGGGGTCCACTGGACAGGGGCAGCAGGTCTGGCTCCAGGGCTGTCTCCTAATTCTGGTCCTTGGGTGCCTGGCCCAAGCATGTCCCTTAGAACGGTTGCTCCTTTCACGCTGGGGCGCAGACTCACCCATGCAGGTGAGAGGGCCCATGATGACCACGAGAGGGGGCTGGAGGCCACCGCTCTGAGCAGGGTTTGCAGTGGGCTCCAGGCGTCCAGCCCGTTGTGCTGTCATAGGCCTGCTCCTCCCAGCTCTGCACCCCTCTCCTGCCTGGGCTGTGGCCCTCAGCACCCCAGCAAAGGGCATCTCCACCTCAGCCATGCCTGGGGCCTTGCTCCCTGGGCCCTTGGCTGGGCCTCTGCTGGTGGCTTGTGTGAGGATGGGTCTGGCTCTCCTGAAGGGCTGGTTCTCCTTTGTCCCCTGAGTGCCCAGCCCAGGGGGCAGGGTAGTAGGGGCTGGAAAGGTTAAATGACAAGGAAAAGGGAAAGGCTAACCATTAGTTTAGAATACCTGTCTTCTACTATTAAAATATTGGTGAGTTGTGAAAGTAATTTTATTCTCTTAAGATATTTGAAAATAGAATGCACTCTATTTTATTATGAATCAGGAATTAGAATACTGTCGATCTTCAAGAAAGGGAAAAATCTGGGCCATACCAAGAGAAAGAAATAGCTTTTTTGTCTTTTTTTCTGAAGAGAGTAACACACACATTTAATTTACACATCTTAAGAAACCAGGCATCAGGACATTAATCGTGCCCAGATGCCTAGTTTTTTAAGATAAAGAAAATCATTAACATAATTACATCTGCAAAGACTGTTTCCAAATAAAAGTCACATCATACATTCCCGGACTTGATTGTCTTTTGAGGCCATTTTTCAGCCTATCATAGTCCACTTGACTCACTTGGACCCCTTCTCCCCATGCCTCATGCTCCACCTGTTCTGGGCCACCCACACCCCGGACCTGCTCACAGAGGGACTTGGGTTCATCTCAGAAGGGGCCCTGGGCCCCAGGTGGCTTGGCCTGTGCAGGCAGCTGTAGCCTCGCTTCTCAGAGCCCTTAGTCTCCCTGGCTGAGAAGTGTCAGGGCTCAGGTCTGTCCCAGGCAGGGTTCCCGGATGCCCTGGCAGGTGCTGTGGCTGAAGCATGGGAGCCTTGTCCTTCCACCATTGGCTCCTCTTCCTGTCTCCTGACGCTCCCCTCCCTGTGTGGCTCAGGGTTCCGGTAGGTAGGCTCGGTGGTTAGTATTAAATATCAAAGGCGGTGGGAAAGAGCTACCCTACAGGGCCTGGTCTGGCATTCGAGGTCCTCAGGGTTCTGCCCTTTCCTGTGCTGAGCCCTTCCTATCTATTAATTACCCCCACTGGGAGCGGGCAGAGAGGGAGCTGCTTCCCCCAGCTCCTGCCCAGTGAGGGCTATTTTAGAGAACTCCTGGGGAATGTGGGGGAGGGGATGGGAGGGCTGACTTCTCATCTTGGGGCTTGTAGAGTCAGACCATAGCCAAGAAAAGCCAAAAGGCAAGGGATGGGCTGGATCAGCTCCTGAAGCAGTGCTCTGGAGAGGGGGAGGCTGCCTTGGAGGGGCTGCAAGGGCAGGCAGGAAGGGGTGCCCCATCTTCCAGTGGCGCCGAGGGGATTTTGGGAAGGAGCCATTTGAGAAGCAATCCTGGCTGAACAGCATTCTGGACACTCTGAAGGGCCCCCTTCCACCAGACAAGCACATCTAGCAAGAAACAGACTCTTAATGCCTCGCCAGGCTCACTATAGACAAGGGGCCTTAAGTGTGTGTTTTATAATAAGAAAGGCTGCAAAGCCATGAGCAAAGTGTCCAAAGTAAATATTTAGAAAAGAAACCACAGAATAAATCCAAATAGGAGGAAATAAAGAGCAGAAATTAATAAAATGGAAAGGAAGATATGTAACAAGAATATCAATGCCAAAAGTTGACTCTTGGAAAAAATAACGTAGGTAGAAATTTGGAAAAATTTCTCAAGACAGAAAGATATAAGGCATAAATAAACAGAAATAGGAAAAAAAAAAGGGTTATAACTATAGAGTCTATAGACATTAAAAGGGTAAGAGAATGCTATAGGAATGATATGGGAAATTTCTCAGAAAACTGTAACTCACCAAAATGGATTCAAGAAGTGAAAAAAAGTCTGGATGGCTTTATAACCATCACAGAAATTAGGTCGGTTATTAATGAATCTTCCCACAAAAAGACGCCAGCGATGCAACATAACTGCACATATTCAAAGTGCACCATTTGACAAGCTTTTAAAAATAAACCTTTAATTGAAAAAATTTTAGATTTATAGAAAAAGTGTGAAAATAGTGTGCAGAGTTCCCACATACCCTGCAGCCAGTTTCCCTTATTGCTATGACATCTTAGAATGGCACATTCATTACAATTAACAAACCACTATCGACGCATTATTAACTGAAGTCCATACTTTATTCAGATTTCCTTAGTTTTCAGATAATGTCCTTTTCCTGTTCCAGGATCCCATCTGGGATCCCATGTTACATTTAGTTGTCATGTCTCCTTTAGGCTCGTCTGGGCTCCGACCGTTTCTCAGACTTTCCTTGGTTTTGATGAACTTCCTTGAAAATTTTGACAAGTACTACTCAGATATTTTATGGAATGTCCCTCTCCTTGGAGCTGTTGGGTGTTTTTCTCATGATTAGACTGGGGTTATGGGTTTTAGGAGGAAGACCATGGAGGTAAAGTGCCATTTTCATCATATCATATCAAGAGCACATATTTCCATGTGACTGATCACAGCTGATACTGACCTCGATCACCTGGCTGAGGTGTGTGGTCAGGTGTGTCCACTGCAAGATTCCTCTTCTTTCTCCTTTGCATACTGTCCTCTAGGGAAGGAAGTCACTCTGCTCAGCCCGGACCTACGGAGTGGGAGTTTTACTCCATCTTCTAAAAGACAGGGTGTCTACACAGTTTGGAATTCTTCTGCATGGGATATTTCTCTTCTCCCCATTTATTTGTTAATTTAATCATTTATCTGTACAGCTCATGGATATTTATTTTATACTTTGGGTTATAATCCAATATTCCTTTATTTTGTGGATCAAATTGTTCCAGCCGGGTCCTCCTTTCATTGTGGTTTTTGAGCAGTTTGATAAATTTTGACACATATAAATATCATGAAACCATTACCACGATCAAGACAGTAGACATATTTATCATCCCCAAGATTCCTCATGTCTCTTCTGTCCTCCCCACCTCACATCCCTACCCCACCCCCAGGCAACCACCAATCTGCTTTCTGTCACCTGTTTGGATTTTCTAGTTTCATATACATGGGACCAAATGGTATATAAACTGTATTGCCTGGTCTCTATCATTCAGCCTAACTATTCTGAGATTCGTGTCTTTAGTGGATTCTGGATGAGATGAAAGGGCAGTGAGACACTCGGGTAGAACCTAATGGGGTGTTAGAGAGGCTGGCAGGACTCCTGGGTTCTCTCTTGCCAACGGAGGCAGAAGCTGAAGAGGAGAAAGTGGTTAGATGGGGAAGTGGCCAGTTGGGGGATGTGCCAGGATTGAGGTAGGGTGCCTGGAGGACATCTTGCTGTCCCAGAGGCAGCTGTAAACCCAGGATGGAGTCAGGATAGGGTTGACCTGAAGCCACTAGCTGGGCATTCATGAAACAGATAGTACAGAAACCAGGGGAGGGAAGAGGTAGCCGAGGCTGCGTGCATGGGGCCTAGAAGGGCTAAGACTGAACCCTGAGGAACCAGATTCGTAAGAGGCGGGGCTGCAGAAGAGAGGATCGAGGAGACAGGGAAGCACGTCCAGGGGGGCCTGTTAAAAAAGAGACAACAGGTCCCAAATGGAATCACTTGTGCTAAACCCACATCACTAGACTCAATACCTAACTAACTCTTAACCTAACCGCAGTTTCAACCTTCCCCAGAAATGTAATTTTAACTGGGTCAGTCTGGAATCTCCTGGTCAGTAGCAGTAAGGTAATACTCCTTCCTTGTCCTTGCCTTCTTCGGCCTTTAAAAGTCTCCCAACTCTTCAGAGCTCCTTTCTACTTGCTAGGTGTGATGCTGCCTAATTCATGAATCGTCGAATAAAGCCAGTTTGTTATTTCATTGACTCAGTTGTTTTGTTTTTTAACAGAAGAAAAATGAGAGGTGGAGTCACAGAGCCACAGAGAGGCATGTGTCCAGGAGAGACTGGCCACTAGGGGCAGATATAGAGGGCAGGTCACAGAAGTTCTAGCCTGGAACAGGCCTCATGGGCTGCCAGAATCTAGCTATGCCTGGACAGAGCTTCCTCCTCTCCTCGGTGTGAGAACCCTGGGGCTCAGCCACCTGTCCCCTGACATCACACAGCAATAGTAGCAATAGGGAAGAAGAGCACAGCCAAGCCTGGGATTTGCTCAGACTTGTGCCTACGGCTCCATCAATCAGCTCAGCTGCAGCTGTTTCCTCAGCCCTGAGGTCCCACAGACATTAAGCAGGGCTGTGCTCAATGCTGGCCACAGACAGGAGGCCTCTGGGAATGCATAAGGAAGAGGCAGTGTAGAGACCAAGAGCTGTCAGCACTGGATTAGGCAAGCCAAGAGGCATACACCTGCCCTAATGTCCTGCCCAACGGTGGCCAGGAGGACAAAGGGAGAACTTTGTCAAGCATTTTGGTCACTGGATTGCCTTCCTATATTTGGCAAAGCTAGAGCAGCTCCCAGGGGGTCAAAAAATAGGGGTCTCTAAGGCTTACTAGACTCCCTAGCCGCCAGCCTTTGCCCATACATTTTCTTAATCCTGACACATCTCGGTGCAGGAGATGCTAATCATTATTCCTGTTTTACAGATGGGGAAACAGGCTGGAGAAGGTGAAAAGGGAGCTGATGATTCTCTCTTCATACTCCTCCACTCCACCCCCACCTCCACGCCCGCTGTCCTGTGCACGAAATCGGCTGCTTTGTAAGCAAGTCACGTTCGCCAGGGCTCCAGGCCACACCAGTAAAGGACTGGGGATGCTGACACAGCAGGGCCAGCGCGCGCTCCCAGACAGCCCCTTCTGCTGAGCCAAGATCCACCGGTCCCGCCCCCTCATAGGGGCCACAGTCCATAAAGGGGCCGAACGAAGTGCTTTGAGCAAATCCCAAAAGGGCGAGTGTCCCTGAATCCGCCTCAGTGTCTCCATTTGTAAAACGGGGACGGCTGCTCACAGTTCTCGAATGCTGCGGTTTCCAGGGACCCATTCGCAGGGCCTCTCCCTGAACCCCGAGACGGCGCCTGTAGCTGCAACCCATCCGGCAGCGCGGAGTGGACAGGGCTCTGCGGTCCCTTCCAAGCCTCTATTCCGGCTCCGGTTCCCTTTCCCAGGAAGATTCCCCTGAGAAAGCGAAGGTCGCTTCCGCAGCCCCCTGAGTCACCTGCTTCTCTGAAGCCGTCGCTCTCGCCTTTTGCGCCCGCCTCCACCGGCATGCCCACGTCCTCGTCCGGGCCAGACGTTGCGGGCTCAGCCGCCGCAAGGCCAGTGCGAAGATGGCATGCAGTGACCATCTCGCGTACAGACGCGGGGCGAAACAGCGCGGGGCGGCGGTGGCCGGAGCCCCACCCCACGGCCCAAACTTCGCCGCGTCCTGCCGTCAGGCTCGGCCCCCACGCCGCGAGCCGGGTCCCCGCCGCAGGTCAACTCTCCGGCTTCTCGGACCAGCAGAGCTCTGTCCCCGCGCCGCCCACCACCTGTCCCGCCTTCAGGTCTCCGCCCCCTCCCTGAGCACCGCCCCCTTTTCTTTTCGCTGGGCGGGGTCATCCCGGGGCTGCCCGCGGAGAAGCCTAGGTGGTGGTGGTGGCTTTGGTCCTCATCTCCGACTAACGAGCCCGGCAGAGGGGCGGGGGCAGCCTGGGACCCCCATTTTGCTCCATCCCGCCGTTGGGGACCTGCGGGTGGGCGAGCCGGAGCTTCCGCGTGGCCGAAATCCGAAACACGTGGTTTCTAAGGTCCCCAAAATGTAAAGAAGGTTTTATGGTTCGGGCCATAGGAGAAACGGTGCAGCGGTGCGGGAGGGCAGAAAGAGCCCGAGCGGCTGGCGCCTTCCTACTGTGGGTCGGGTCGGGCCGTTTCCGCGGCCCCCAAGGACCCGAACCCATGACTCTTTCCCTGACAGTCGGAAGGGTTCAGTCTCTTTCGACTGGGAGCACGAGGTAGAAATTACAAACCAGATATTACGGATGACATTGGGGCTGAAAGACCACACAGGGAGCTACGTGGCCGAGCCCGTGCTAGTGCCTGAGTGTATTCCTTGCATTCGTCTGGGGTCACCACCGAGATCCGTTACATCTACAAGTTCAGAAACAGTGTCATTTATCGACTCCCAGACATCTCTGAGTGTGTTTCTGCGACTCTGCCGAGTGAATGAAAGCTGGGCGCCAAGCACGCTCGCCTAAATCCGCGAGGGCTTATCCCACCCCGCGCGGTGTCACTGTCACCCCTGGCAACCCGCGGTGTGCCGGAGACCAGGCCTTTTAAGGGTTGCCTAAGCCGGGCGGACTTCGTTTTGCGCGCCCGCCCGCGGCGCCGGCAGAGCGAACATGGCTGTGGCTGCGCGGGGGCTGTGGCCCAGCGGGCGCGCTCTGGCCTGGAGGCTGAGTGGTCGACCCGCGCCCGGGCTGCCGGCTCAGAACCGGGCCGGCTTCGCGGGGGCGACAGGAGGCCCGAGCCCAGCCGCCAGCACTCACAAGCGAAGCCCACAGCTCCTGGGGGCTGCGGCGCTGGCCCTGGGGGGCGCCTTGGGGGTGTACTACACCGCGCGGTGGCACCTGCGTGCCCAGGATCTCCGCGCCGAGCTTCCAGCCACGCAGGTAAGCCTGAGCTGGGGTCAGCGCCGAACTTTGGGGCTTCTGGGAAGCGGCGGGGTCAGGAATCGCCTCCTGCAACCGCTTGTGACCTTGGGCAAGTGACTTGGTTTTGCCTCCGAGCCCTCAGCGTCCTCATCTGTGAAATGGGGACGCTGCTGATGCCTGCTAACTGGAATAGTTGTCTTTGTCTTAGAGTCGTTTTTCTAACTTGTCTTTAGACTTTTTAATGGGAAGATTTGCAGATCACAGAAAAGGAGAAGAAAGCCACTTTCGCGGTGTATCACTTTGCAAACATTTTGTCGGCCCCCTCTCATCATCCCCAAATCCTATGCTTGTGTATGTAATTAGTATTATTAGTAGTATTTTTATGGAACCAATGACCCTTAGACTCCAGGCCCGGAGACGGGGAGGTCACAGAAGTGTCCCTGGAGCCAGCAGGTGGCCCAATTGCCCTTGCAATGCTTTATAAACAGCACCTGCACGGCTGTTCTTTGCTCTCCCCTCCACCACTCACCCGCAGGTGCTTTTTTTCTGAACTCAGGTGGTTGAAAGGGGAGTGGAGTTCTCCGCTTCTCCCTGCCCACCTCCACTGGTCCAGACTCCGGTTCCCATGTGAACCCAGAAGGCCGTGGACTGCAGCTGTGACTTTCAAACATGGATGTACAGCAAGCTCACTTGGGGTTTTCCTGCGGATCCTGCAGCATCCAGGCTCCTGGCCCAGATGTTTGAGATCTGAGATTTGAGATAGACCCCACTCTGGCCAATGCTAGGCCACTGGCTGGGTTGTAGCCCAGCTCTGCCCCATGGGATTAGGGGAGTGGCATGGGCACTCTGAGTTGAAGCAATCGCTCTGCATCTGGGAGGGCACACCTGGCGATACTCCCTTGGGTCTGGGTACCAGGCCTTAGAAGCCCTTCTCCCTTCGCTCCCCTGCAGCTCTCCCTGTCCGGCCGCCTGCAGCTGACCCTGTACCAGTACAAAACGTGTCCCTTCTGCAGTAAGGTTCGTGCCTTCCTGGACTTCCACGCGCTGCCCTACGAGGTGGTGGAAGTGAACCCCGTGCGTAGGGCCGAGATCAAGTTCTCCTCCTATAGGAAGGTGCCCATCCTGCTGGCCCAGGAAGGAGACAGCTTGGTGAGCTTCGAGAGCACCCCCCACCATGCCCTGGGTTGTCCCGGAGTACCCTCGGGTTGGGCCCTGCTCTGCGGCCCTGGAAGGAACTTGAGATCTCAGCCTCAGCTGAGGATTATGAGGGCAAAGTAGCTGGTATACAGTAGATGCTCAATAAAAGCAGGCTGCCATCCTTCCCCGCCAACACCAAACACCAGCCTGGTCTAAGGGAGGCAGAGCGCCACAGAGCTTAACGATGCGGGTTCTGAAATCAGGATGGCCGAGGTTCAAGGTGTGGCTCTGCCCCCCCCGGCTGCGACTTGGGGCCAGTCACTTAGCCTCTCTGGGCTTTTTTCTTCACCAGCCAACATACTCTCCGCGTTGTAGGGTTGCCTGGCACAGTGCTTGGCTCCTAGTATGTAACTTCTGGAGTCCACCCTGCCCCTCAGTGCCCAGGAGGTCGGGCGGGTGGAGTGGGCAGGCCCAGACCCTGGGTGCTCCCCACGCCCTCTGCCCCATCAGCCACACTTGGGTCTTCCTTACGCTGGGCTACCCTGGGAGTGGGGGCTGTATTTGGGGGGCGGGGAGGAGAGAGCTCAGTGGGCATCGGCTTTCGGGGCACACCCCCACGGGTGGGTAAACAGACCCCTGGTTCCACCTGACCGGTTTCTGTGAGACTCCTGGGCACCGGTGGTGTTTAGTGGCCCCTGTGACCCTGCCGGGCCGATCAGCCCCCTACCCCTACCCACGACTCAAGCCTGCCTCTCCTCCTCCAGCAACAACTGAACGACTCCTCTGTCATTATCAGCGCCCTCAAGACCTACCTGGTGTCGGGGTAAGGAGCGCCAGGAGGCCAGGCGGCCAGGCATCCCATTTTGTTCTGTCTCCAGGGAGACCTCACCTAAGTTCCTGCATGCATGCGGGCAGAGCGGGCTGCTTCTCACATTTCCAGAGTGGGCCATGGGGGTCCTGCTCTGAGACTCCCGTCCTCTCTGCATATCCCCTTCTGTCAGGGGAGTGCTCCCGGCGTCGGCCCCAAATCCTTGCCCCAGGACCTCCTGTGTCACCCACCCAGAGGGTGGAAAGCTTTTGCGGGTTGGTTCTGGCTGCACCCCAGGGCTGGGTCGAGCAGCGGTGGATAGTCACCCCACGGAGGTGAGGGTGCAGTCTCCCCGAGGAGGAGGGAGCGGGGGTGAGACTCCGGATGATTCTCAAAGGCATCCCCTGGAAGACATCATCACCTACTACCCACCCATGAAGGCCATAAATGACCAGGGCAAGGAGGTGACCGAGTTCTGCAACAAGTACTGGCTCATGCTGGACGAGAAGGAGGCCCAGCGAATGTATGGTGGAAAGGAGGCCAGGACGTGAGTGCGGCTGGGGCCAGCCGGGGAGTGGTGACGAGGCCTGGGGGGTCTTCCTCAGAGGGGACCCGGCTGAGCGAGGCGCTCTGAGGGGACAGCAGTGTGGGAGAGCACGGGGCTGGGGCCAAGCCGGAGCCTGGGCTGAGTCTCTGTGACAACCTGCTGCTTAGCCTCAGCTCCCCGTCCATACGCTGGGCTTCTAGACAGTGGGGCTGCTCCCCCACTTCCAGGTCCTGGCCTGGGAAGCCCAGCTGGCCTGCCCCTCTGTCCCCTTGCCCGCAGGGAAGAGATGAAGTGGCGGCAGTGGGCGGATGACTGGCTGGTGCACCTGATCTCCCCCAACGTGTACCGCACGCCGGCCGAGGCCCTGGCCTCCTTTGACTACATCGTCAGGGAGGGCAAGTTCGGGGCCATGGAGGGCGCTGTGGCCAAGTACCTGGGCGCAGCCGCCATGTACCTCATCAGCAAGCGGCTCAAGAGCAGGTGACAGCGCACGCGTGTGCATGTGTGTGTTCACGTGTTCGTGGCGGCCTGCCTGCTGTCCCCGCCTGGGCCGGCTTGGGGGTCCCCTGATGGACTGCCCCCATCCCCGCTCAGGCACCACCTCCAGGATGATGTGCGTGAGGACCTCTATGAGGCAGCCAACAAGTGGGTGGCGGCCGTGGGCAAAGACCGGCCCTTCATGGGGGGCCAGAGGCCGAACCTGGCTGATCTGGTGAGTGTGCTGATGGCAGGGGTGCCCGACTGAGGGGCCTGTCTGTGGGGTCAGAGAGGCCCAGGCTGGGAAAGATGTGGGCTACATCTCCCAGCTCCCCACCGCAGAGGCCCCTGGCTCCATCTGCTGTCAGGGCCTTAAGGAAAACCAGCTACAAGAAACTGCCTTGGTTCCCATAACTGACAAGTTTAATGGAGGGGTTGGCTTCAGGCCTGGCTGGATCCAGGGGCTCAAGTGGTGTTACCACGGCTTGGCCTTCCTGTTGCCTCAGCTCCGAGGCTGGCCTGGTCCAGCGCTCCGCCTCGCCCGCCCTCCCCGCCAATTCCATTGGGAAGCAATCCCGCAACCCCCGTGGGGCACACTGATCGGTGGCTCAGGTCTAGCTGGGCGCTGGGGGAGGTCTCAGGACCTGAGAGTGAGTGGGGAAAGGGGGTTGTCCAGAAGGGGGGTGTGGGCGTGGGGCAGGCGAAGCCTCAGCCATCCCGCACACCTCCTTTAGAGCCCCATGAAGGAAGCAGCCCGTTAGCCGGCCCGGGAGCTCCCGCGGAGGGGAGGCCCCGGGCACGCGGCTGCGGGGGCGGGTTTGGACGCCCCCTCCGCACCCACCGCAGGCGGTGTATGGCGTGCTGCGCGTGATGGAGGGCCTGGAGGCCTTCGACGACCTGATGCATCACACCCGCATCCAGCCCTGGTACGTGCGGGTGGAGAAGGCCATCGCCGAGGCCCCCCAGTGAGCCGAGCCTCCCCCACTGGGAGGAACTGGGATCCAGCAGAAGACGTGGGCCGCCAGGGACCCGGGCCGCCGAGCCTGCACGCGGCAGTGCGGTGCAGGGGCGAGGACGGGAGCGTGGGGACCCCAGCCCGCCCCGTGCCCCCAGCATTCTCCGCTTCTCACACGGGACGCCTGCCGGGATTCTGGGACACTGAGAGACGAGGCCCAGTTCCCTCCACAGCCCCCGAAGAGCTCGGAGGGGCTGCCCGCCACCGCCCTCCTCCTCCTCCCCTGCCCGGTGCCTCCTGCTCTCCGGCTGTTCTCCAGGGCCCTGGGTGGCTGCCTTGTCTGCACCCTGTGGGTGGGGATTGGGCTGGGCGTCTTTCCTGGACCAGGGAAGCAAGGACACTCCGGTTTCGGGAGAGCCCCATCCTCGGCTGCTCTTCCCAAGTGCTCCCAGGACTCTGTGTCATGTTTGAAATAAAGGTGGCCGCTCGCCTCGTGTTGGTGCTGCAGTGGGGTCTGTGTGGCTGGTGCTGCTCGTGGCTGCTGGTCCCGGCGGCTTGGGATGGGGCCCAGCCCTGCTGGTAACTACTGTTCGTCCACTGTTACTGAGCTTTCAGGCCTGGGGTGAAAGGCTTAGCAGGGCTCCTGTCACATAATCCCTAGGACACCAGCAGGGAGGCCCAGAGATGGCCCCGGGTGCGGTCTCTGAGGGACAGACGGGGACTCTGGGTGGTGGTGCCCCTCAGCCTCGGTTTCCTCACCTGTCACGTGGGCGTAATGCTAGCCCCTACTTCACGGGGAAGTTGCAAGGGTTTGGTGACGCCCCGGGGCAAGTGTGCAGAAGGATGTGGGGCTCGGCAGGGCTGGAGTCATTCCAGGACACCGAGGCTCAGTGCAGTGCCTTCCACGGCCCCCTGGCAGCAGGTGGCCACCCCCAGGCTTCGGTCCCAGGCCTGGGGTTTCACAGGGCTGGACACTGCGGTGGGGGCTGTATGGAGGAGTGAGGGGCTGTGGGTGGAACCCCCTTCTGAGCGGGGTGCCCCAGGCTGGCGTCTCTAGTCCCTGCTTTTGGCAGATGACGGGCGTGGTGGCCCACCATGGCTGGTCTGTGTACCCAACTCCATCCACTGGGTCCTCCCTGTTGGAGTGACCAGGCAACCCTTCCAGACCTATTCGAGAGAGTTTTTAATTTTTATTCTTTATTACTTTTAAAAACAAAAACAACGCGTGTCCCCCGTAGCAGCAAACATGCAGATGAGGCGGCAGTGTGCCGAGCACTCTGGGGGCAGACAGCGTAACATCCGGAAGTAGCATCCTGTTTCTCCTGCAGGGCTGCTCACCACCTGCTCGTTCTCGTTGCTGTCAGTCAGCGTATGTCCCAATGGCTCGTTCTTGATGGCTGCAGAGTGTCCACGGCACATAGGCACCACAGCCCACTGGCCAGGCCTGTGTCGAGCACCATGAGGCTCCCCCTTTCTGTCCCCCTGGTAGTGTCGAGCATGCGGGGCTGTGGGAGGCAGGAGGGAAGCCGAGGCCTGTGGCATGAGGAGCATGGAGGCTGCACTGAGAGGCCAAGGGGTATGAGGGTCCCCAGAGCCACTGCTGTGCCCGGCATACTGTTCCTGCTTTACTGGTTGGGACTTAAGTCCCAAGAGGCCTTTGCTCTAGGGGCTTGGGGAGGCCTCAGCAGGGCAGGAACTAGGAACTAGGCCAGGAGCACCATGGGGCCCCCAGGGAGGGCCTGCCCCGCGTCCCCGCCGTCCCCACCCCACTTCCCCTTCCCTTCACAGCCAGCCTTTTCCTGCCATCCTCAAACCTCGCCCAGGGTTATTCAGTGCCTTTCCAGCTGCTCAGGGAGACAGACTCACCTTGCCCCAAGTTTCCCTAAGGAAACAGGTGGGACATAGTGTCCACCTGTCCATGACATCATGGCCAGGCTCTCACCACCACAGCCTCACCCTGTGCCCCCTGCCTTTTCTGCTCCTCCTGTCAGTCCACCGATTATGATCCCCACCCCAACTTCCCCTTGAGGCCCAGTTCGACTAAGGAGGCCCTGGGTGCAGAGGGGACCCCAGCCACCAGCCACCTCCCCTCTCTCTGTTTTCACATATCACAGAGATGTTTTCTCCTGTTTCCACATTTCACAGAGGAGGATACAGTTGGTGGCTGATCCATGCTGGGGCCCGGGGCCTGAATCCTAACGGGGCTTTTTCCCTGGGGCTGCTGCAGAGGGAGCATGCCTGTGCCACCTTCACCCTCTACTGAATGGTCACCTTAATGACATGTCCAAGGACTGTGCTAGCTAGAATGATCTCTGTGACTGGGGCTGGAGACTGGCTAGTCAACCCAAGGCCACCGCGGATCACCGAGTATTTTCCCCAGGAAGAGGTGAGAGAACTCTGCTTCAGTTTTCTCACACGTTCCTTGGCCTCGTCCCTGGGGCGTGTTTTCTCAGAACCACCAGAGGGCGGTAGAGGATGCGAAACCATGAGATGGAACCAAGGCCTGGTGCTGTCGCCTTGTGGCCAACTCCGGGATTGCAACTTCCTTAGGCAGTCTGCATTACCCAGGGACTCTATTTGCCATCTGTAAAATGGGTTTAGCTTGCAATGGTCTGAAGATGGGGAAAGGGCCTCAAGCCAGGAACCCCTGCCCCACTCTGGTCATGCTTAGGTCACGGCATGCCCTTATGGCCTTGAGGTGGCAGAAGGCCTGAGGTGAGAACACTGCTACTGCCTGTTGTGACCCTGGGCAAGCCCCATCCTTGCCCTTCCTTGGGCAAGCCCTTGGAGGTCTACTGTCTGTTCTCAGCCCGCACCCCCTGCCCTGTTTCCAACTGAGCTCCCAGAACTCATGGTCAAGAGCTCCAGGAAGTAAGAAGGGAGGAGGGTCGTGAGAATGGCAAGACCCCCTCCTCCCTGGGAGTCAGGAGGGCTCCCTGGGGAGGGTGAGTCACAGCTGGGCTCCAAGGATTGGGAGCCTTCCAGTTTGCTTTTGCTTGTTTGTTAGATTGTCAGAATTTGAAATTTCACCTTGATTATGCAAATAATGTTTATCGTACATAAATAGAACTGGCAGATAAACAAAAAGATACCAATTTTTCACCATTCTACCACCCATAGATTTAACCTCTTAATGATTTTTTGGAGTATAGCCTTCCAGTTTATTTTTTATGTAGTCTACATATAGCGCATATATATTTATATTTTATATGTAATAAATATATATCTAACAGTTTTGTGGCAAGTGCTGTTTTAAGCTCTTTTCATACACTCCCTCACTTAATTCTTACAACATCCCTATGAGGTTATGTACAGATATTTTACAAATGAAGAAACTGAGGCATCAGAAAGGTTAAGCAGTGTCACACAGCTAGTAATTGGCAGAGGCAGGATATGAACCTAGATCTCTTGGGTCCAGAGTGTGGGATTTTCATCACGTGTCACATTGCTCCTCTCTCTAGATAAGTTTGCTTGTATTTTCAATAAAAATTCAGATCACACAGGAGCTCCTCGATCATGAACACATTCCAGATCTGACTACTGTTCTCCCTCACCATTACTAATGACTGCAGCATTTAACAGTGCGCAGTGTTCCATGGGATGACTGTTCTTTGCTTGATTTAACCAGTCAAATGGGAAAGTTCTTGACAGGCAGAAAGGTCTAATAGGGACAGGAGTTGTAGTAGGGGAATGGTGTTGGGGAATGAATGGCCCCCAAATATATGCATGTCCTAATCCCTGGCCACTGTGATTGTGTGGTAAAGAGAATTTGTAGGTGTGATTAAATTCATGATTTTGAGATGGAGTTTCCCAGATTACCCAGGTGGGCCCTAAATGTGATCACAAGTGTCTTTATAAGAGGGAGATTTAACTACAAGAGATGCCGCAACACAAGCAAGAGGCTGGAGTCATCCGAGAAAGAGGTCACAAGCCAGGGGATGCCAGCGGCCTCTGGAAGCCAGGAGAGGCAAAGGAATGGGTTCTCGAAGGCTTCCAGAGGGACCCGGTCCCGCGGGCACCTTGACTTCCTCCCAATAAAACTGATTTTGGCCTTCCGGCCTCTGGAACTATAAGAGAATACATCTATGTTGTTTTAAGTCACCAAGTTCGTGGCAGGTTGTAACAGCAGCCACAGGAGATTAATACAAGTGGTATAAGCCGGTGCGGTCAGGAAAGAGAAACTGTTCTGGTGACCTTGGGCAAGTCCTTGCCCCGTCAATGTCCTCTGTAAAATGAGGGGCGGGGCCTTGGCTCTTCGGTGCAGGTGAGGTGCCCCACCCTGGTGGACGCGGTGGCACCAGCACTCTCTCGTCAGCCTCCAGATGGTTGGTTCCTCCTGGGCCACAGGGGCTGTGCTGATGGGTGACAGCAAACGGCCCAAAGAAGTCATTCCTTTGTGGCCACTACCTTGCCCACCTCCAGGTCATGGGAGGCCAGAAGCCTAGGTTTATCTTACTCCCTGGGGGGGCACTGGGCCAGCTGTCTGGTTCTGTCTGGCCTGTTCCCTCATTCTTGGTTCCTCCCTGCCCTATCTGCTGGCCCTGCCCATACAGCCCTGGTTGGCCTCTCCAGCCACTGTGACCTGGGCTCACCGGTCTGCTCCAGCTTCCTCATCGACCCTGGAGGCCAGAGACTAAGGTCCATGGCTGAGCAGCTGGGGCTTAGCACACGGCTGCTCCTCCTCTCACCTCTCCCCTGCATTCCAGCCTGTTCAGGCCAGCGAGATCAGGACTGGGGGCAGCCCAGCCAGGAGCCGAGGTCGAGAACATGGCCTCAGAGTCAGCGAAGCTGGTTTGCATTTTAGCTCACTGTTCACCTTATAGGAACCTGGAGAGTCTTTCCCCTCTGAGCCGTAAGGAAGGTACTGTACCTACCTTGCTCGAGGAAACTGAGGCTCACAGAGGCATGAGATTTGCCCAGGATCACACTGCCAGGTGCCAGGTGCCAGGTGCCAGCTGCCAAGCAGAGGCCTGCCCCACGTTTTCCAGCCCTTACTCATGGTGAGGTCCTAGGCAAGTCCCTTCTCCTACCGGAGCCTTAGTTTTCTCATCTGTAAAATGGGGATGTGGCAGCAACAGTACCTCCCAGAACTGCTGAGGACAAAGTAAGGACCCGCGTGTGCAGCACCCCAGCCGGTGTTCAATAAACGTCACTCTCAAGATTTAGAGATGAAAGGGTCTAGCTTCAGGAAGGAGGGTAAGTGGCTGCCCCCACCACTCTCCAGGTTAGATTTCCTCTCGGATGCGATGCCAGTCAGATGCCAGGCCGGCATGAGCCTCCTCTCTGGGCGGCTGGAAGGAAAAGCATTTCAGCAGAAATTATTCTGTGTTTGGAATCCAGGATGGGGAAGGGAGCTGGGAGATAAAATTGTTTATTAAGGACCAGCCATTTCCATTTCCTGTCTCATTTGACTTTCCAATAGCCCTTCCAGGCAAATCGGGAGGTCAGAAGCCTGAAATGGGCTCGCTGGGTTCGGACCCAGGTCTCGGCAGGGCTGGTTCCTTCTGGAGGCTCCAGGGGAGAATGAATGTATTCTTGGCCTTGTTCAAGTCCTGGAGGCCACCTGCATTCCTTAATTTGCGGCCTCTTCCTCCACCTTCAAAGCCAGTGACCTGGGGCTGAGTCCCTCTTGGGCCACCTGTAGCTCTCTCTGCCTCCCTCTCGACACATGGAAAGATCTCATGATTACTTGGGGCCACTCAAGTAATCCTGGATCATCTCCTTATTCTGAGGTCAGCTGATTGGCAATCTTAATTCCATCCGCAACCTTAACCCCCTTGGCCATGTCACCTAATTCTCAGGTTCTGAGGATTAGGACATGGACATCCTTGGGAGGGGCGTACCACAACATGAAACATTTGGATGGGCCTCATTCAACCAGTAACTGTTTATTAAGCACTGGTGGGTGCCTGGCGTCTGCTGGGAACAGCAGTGAAGAAATCAACTGCATTACTTCTGCGAAAACCCTATTTCCAAATAAAGCAACACTTCGAGGCTCCCAGTGGACACGAATGTTAGAGGGAACACTATTCAACCAAGACAAGTGGCATATGCCAGTTTCACCCCTGGGCACACTTCTGTGCCTCTTACAGCCTCTGAATGCCAGAGGCATAAACAGGTTCCCCAAGCTGTTTCATACCGTCCCCGACCCAGGACACCCAGTGCTGTCAGGGGACTGGAGCGTGGACGTAATTTAGCAAACATTTTATTGAACACTGCTTCAGGCCTTAGGCGCTGGGACTTACTAGGGCAAACACAACCCTGCCCTCATCCTCTCCAGGCGAGATTGGCACAAAACAAATAAAGACTGTCAGGTGGGGCCCCCCAACATCTAAGTCAGAAAGATGGGCAGGAACCACCTGGGAGGCCAGGGAGGGGCGGCTGCGAAGTGGACAGAGGCCCAGCGGTGCCTGAAACGGCTTCAAGCAGGAGGGAGTGATTGAGATGTGTGGAATCACAGGGATGAGGGGGTACTGGTCAGAGCACCCCAAACCCAGCAAGCACGCATTCTAAAGAGGGAGTGCCTCTGAGAAGCCCAGAGGTGGCTTTTCCACGATGAGAAAATTGAGTTTGTCTTCTAACACGTGAATGCCCCCACACCGCCCAGGCCCCAATCAGAAAAATCAGGGCTCTGCCATCAGCTTTTGAAACAACTTTATTAGAAGGCTCTTTTTAAATGACAACTTCCAATTCGTTCTTAATTTGTTTTTTTTCACAAATTCCAGTTATAACTATATTTATATATAACGGTAATTTTTGCATTGATCTTTGCATCCTATTTAAATTGTCCTCATCAGGCCATTCTGGTGGGATGGAGGTACAACTGAGGTTGCAGGTTGACCAGCATTACTGAACAGGGGCAGCAGGTGGGAGGTGGCGGGAGGAGCCCACGTCACAGGTGGAGTGGGGAGCTGGCTGCCCTCTCCTCTAGCCCCACCCCAAACTCACAGTGATAGGCACCTTGCTGCCTTGTCATTCAAAAAGGGTGAAATAAAGCAATCCTCCTAGTCCGAGGAGGGATCTGGACTTCCGTGGTCAATGGAACTGAGATTTCTCCCACTCTTCCGCCTTCGACCAAACCCTCAGATCCTAAGGCTTCCTGGGTGCACACACACCCCAACCTGCCAAAGGGCATCTGTGCAATCAGGGTCCCCCCACCTTCTGCCTTCGGACAGATGTGACATCGGTGCTAGTGGTGGGAAGGGTCACTCCCACGGACCCCCTTCCTGTCCTCACCCCACCTCTTGGGTGTTGGGAAGGTACAATCAACCATGAACATAAATATGAATAAAAAATGAACTTGAAAATGCCAGGCTATTAATTAAACAAATCTATAAAAATAGGTAGGACATAACTCTGTTCAAATAAATACAAAATAAATAGGCTCCAAGCAGTGTGATACGTCACATCAGTGGAATGTGAGGCTGGTCCCACTTGCCCCAGTTGGGATTGGACATAAATCCCCAGGGGCATCAGAAACAGACTTTAATGCAGTCAGCCAAGCTACCCACTCCCTTTGTCTTCCTTCTGGAAGCACAGAATTTGCACATTTGTCCAGCTTGTCTTTCTGAACAAAACCCTTTTCTCGACAACACATAATTAAGGCCTTTAACCCTTTTCCTTCTCACCAGGGCACGTGAACACAGGGCAGAAACTGCCCTTCATGCGACAGCACGCCCCACTGCCTCCACGACAGAGTGGGGACAAGAAGTTGGTTCTGAGCCGGTGCCAGTCCTGACAGAGTCCAGGGCCAGCTCAGAGCACCGGGAGGCCCCCCAGCAGCACGGGGCGGAGGTCTCGGGGGTCCCAGGACCAGTACCCGCCTTCCAGACAGCCAGTGGTGGGGCGGGGCCTCGCCCCTGCACGCACACGCATGTCGGGGTGCCCAGCTGCTGGTGAGCTCAGATGAGGTGAGCACAGAAGCCAGACTCCTCCTTCCTCCCTCCACAACTGAGGAGTGGCTGTGGCGGGGTGGGGTGCAACCACCTTTGCCCACGGACTGAGGAGAGCGGAGCGAGGAGGGGTGTGGGGAGTGGGCTGGCAGCCCTCCTCCTACCATATTAAAACAGCAGTGAGGAAGAAGCAAAGTGGGCACAGGGAAGGCGCCCGGCCGACCAGAGGGCCGGGGCCCGCGGCCCACGTTCTAGGTGCGAGGAAGAGATGGAAGAACTAAGCCGGCCTCCAAGCTCTGCTGTTTGGCAGGCACCACAGGAAATGTCCTGTCCCTACTGCACATAAGCCTGTGTCCTGCTGACCCCTGGACCCCAAGGAACACCAACGGGTCTTCCCTGGAATGGACATGGGGGTAGGCCAGGGTCAGCAGGACGAATCCGGCAGGCCCGCCAGTGCTTCCCCCCTCCCTTGCGGGTGCATCCCAGGGTTTTCACAGCTTGGCTTAAGTCAGCTTAGTGTTGGCACATTCACAGAATGAGATGGCTACACATCCCGGGGCGGCAGGCCCAGGATTAGCGAGTCCGCTGGGCGGGGCTGCCCTCCCTCCCGTCACCGCGACTGCACGCCCAGGGTGATCTTCAGGTTCTCGTACACCACGTAGCTGATGCTCACGGCTGGGATCACCTTCATGAAGTTGGGAGCCAGCCCCCGGTACAGCCCGAAGGCCCCCTCGGTCCGCAGGATCTGTTTGAAGAGGCTGCTCATGGTCACCTCTGGAGCGCCCTCAATGGAGGCTGGAGAGAGAGAGGCTGCACATCAGAGGCCTTTCGCCGCCTCCTCCCAGGGTCCCGCGGGGCCGGGCTTGGACCAGCCTTACCTTGAGCCTGCATCCGGGTTCTGACCAAGGCCAGTGGGTAGCTGGCCAGCTGGCCGCAGGTGCTGGATATGGTGCCGCAGGCCAGGAGCACAAACACCCCAGGGTCTGCGCTGTTCACTGCGTAGCGCTGCAGCCAGGCATTCTTGAGTGTCTGAAAGGGGAAAGGGGGACAGGGGTGAGCAAAGGTGCCTTTGAGCCCCAGGAAGAGCTTGTGAGGCAGTGAAAGGCTGGAGTGGGGGTGCCAGGGGGACACGGATACTGCATCCCCATCACATGGGATCCGCGAGGCCACTGTAACCTGATTTACTTGGCCTGGGCTGGCTGAGCTACTGTCCTTTGTTTATGCTGTCACTGGAGATTCCGGGGTAGGACAGGGAATGGGGATGAGGCAGGGGATGAGGCAGGGGTAGCACTCCGCCCAGACAGTCTGACTTGCGTGGTCTGGAGTCTGCTGGGGGCCCACTGAGCCCCCAGGGCATTGTGCCTGCTGAGCCTGTGGGGGGCAGAACCTAGGGGCTGCGAGGGGCAGGCAGAATGACAGGAGAGCTTTGCAATGAATAGACTGAGCCTGGAAGGAGACACTCTTCGGTGCTGTTCCTGGTCTTAGCCACCCCCAGTGGCCCATCAGGCTGGGGTCCTGACAACGGGCGGGGCCGTGGCGAGGAGAGGCTCTCTGAATCTCTCCCTCTAGTTCGAGGGGCCTAAGCCTTCTGGGGCCTCACCTCGTAGACGGCTAGGTCTATCCCGGCGTAGGGGATGATCCCCAGCATGTTGGGAACGTAGCCTTTGTAGAAGGCGGTCACTCCCTCCCTGGCCAGGATCTTCCTGGCACAGTCCAGCATGCCCGAGTACTGGCCCGTCTTCCGCAGGGCCATCCGGGTCTTCAGAACCTGCGGATCCCAGCAAGAGCAGCAGGCGTGAGCACAGCCCACTGCTCATCACCCTCACCCCGACACGTACTGCCCACCCCAGGACCAAGGTGGCCCCTCACCTCCATTGGGTAGATGCTGCTCTGCGCGATGGCTCCTGCCAAGGACCCTGCCACAAGTCTCTCGTGAATCCTCAGAGTCTCCTGGTCACTCCCAACAAGACGCTTGATCTAGAACAAGGAGCAAATAAACTGATACACCCAGAGACCAGTGCACCCGCCCCGTCCCACCCTCCCTCATGGAGCCAGTCAGGTTTAGCTGAGACCTGGTGTCCCTGCACATGTGACACTTCCCAGAGATGAAAGGAACTGGTTCGCAGTGGACACGGCAGCAGAGCCGGGGTCAGCCCCAGGCCCCTCACTTCCCACCTCACCCTGCTGGCCCTCAGGTACAAATGACTGGGCATCAGCAGGGCAGGGAGCTCAGCCCAGGGGAAGCTCAACAGGCAGTTGCCAGTTGGTGACTCTCATGGGGAGCCGCATCCTCACCTGTTCGTAGGCCATAAATTTGATGGCTGACTCGGGGGCAATTTTGAGGACGTTGATGCCATTGCCCCGCCAGAGTGACTTGGCCCCTCCCTCGCGAATCATCTGGGTGAACCCACCCACGATGCACATGTTGTTGCTGCGGGAGGCATGGACCTGAGGAGGGAAGGACAAGAGGTCAGAAAGAACTCAGTGGCCACAGGGCTACCATCGCCTGACAAAGAGCCTCTTCTCACTGGCCAACAGTCAAGGTCGGCAGGCAGGCTCTTCCGTCTGGCGTTCTGAAGACTGAGTGCCGTGAGAATCAAACATGGCTACATGAGGTCAGACTAGATCTTACTATGCACCTACTGTGTGCCAACACTGTGCAAAACACCCCCACAGAGGACTTTATTATGAAAAAATTTCAAGCATATACAAAGTAGCTTCCATGAATCCATAATCAGCTTTAACATTCATGAAACCACAGCCGCTAGTGTCCCTGCAATGCCCCACCCCCGCTGGGCTACTTTAAAGTACGTCCCAGGATAGTGTCATTTTACCCAAGTGAAATGCTTTCCATTTCTACAGCATTCCCAGGCATTCCCTGAAGAAAACAAACTGAAAAAGCCCAGTGTTTGAGCCCCTTAGGCTCAGAGGAATGCAGCCCTGGCAGTCAGGTGACTTGCCCAAGGTCACACAGCTGTGAGGGTGGGAGGGGGTCAGATTCCAGGCGTAGTGGTTCCCTCTGAACCACTCCACTTCCCAGTTTCAGCTCAAGAAGGGGGGTTTAGATTCTCCATCCTCAGGCTTCAAACACAGGCAGGCCCAAGAGGGCAAAGGGGGAAGGGAAAGGATGACATCTTTTCTGAGCAGGTCTCCTGGCTCAACACGTTCCAGAACACAAGCAAAGGGACAAGGCGGTGACTGGCCCCTGTTTGGACGATGCTAAAGTCCAACAGTGCATTCTTGTGCAGCTTGATTTTGCAACCCTGCCCCTGACGTCGGTCTAGCTTATCTCTGCCCTATGGACGTGGAATCTGGAGTTCGGCCCAGGTAATGGCGTCTGGGCCAAGGGAACATCAGCTTGCACCCCCACCTGCATGTGGTGTCCTATATAAGATGTACCTCAAGAAAGGTTCCTGCCACACCCCAGTTCTCGATGGCTTCACCTGTCTACATTATGGCCCTATATATAATGTGATCCCTGGCTTAAAGGCCTCAGATAAAATTAGATCAGCTATGTGTAAAAGATTACCCGGGCCTGGATCTAATGTTACCCTGTCTGAGCAATAATTCCAATCTAATTTATTGGGACAGAAAAATAAGGGCCCAAAGCAGGGCCCCAAACAAGGGACAGGAAACCCACCCACTGAAGAGCCCCGGGGTGGAAAGCGGGACGTTTGGGGCCTGTTTTCCTGCATACCTGCATGAGCACCTTGAGTCTGTCCAGGGGGGCGGTGCAGGTTCTGGATACGGCCCCCGCCCCACCTCCGGCCACGAGGTGTCTCCACCACATCCCCGTCTGCCTCTCCTCCACTGTGAACTCATCTGGGACTGTCAGGTTCTCACCCACATCAAAGATCTGTAAGGAAGACCGACAAGGATAGAACAAACAGGTCCTGACGCCTGCGGCAAAGCTTCTGGTGGACAGCTAGGTCTACAGCCTTCTACCATCCAGCACGGACAACACCCCAAGGGACCACTCAGATGACAAGAAAGCCAAAGACTCTGGGTGGGAAACTAATGCACCTCCTCCCCTTCGCTAGCTGAAGGTGGCGAAGCTCTGGTCCGTGTCTGTGGCCTCGGAGAGGCCCAGGTATAGAATCTGAGAGCACGGCTGCAAGAAAGCAGTTCCGAAACCAGACACAGCCCTTCCAATCACTGCCAGGGAGCTCCTGCAAGAACAGCTTACGAAAGCAATTTCAGGATCACCAGGCTGGCCGTACAAAAAGGATCAAGTCAGGGGTGAAAATTCTCCTGAAACCTGATGTGTAACCAGATCACACTGGCAGAACATTACGTAAGGACTCAGCAAACATGAGCGGGTTGCGGTGCCTGCGTAAAACCCCTCCTCTGGCCAGCGGCCTGGCTGGTCAGACAGAGCCAGCTCTTCTCTGACCCCGGAGCTGCAGGTCACCCCTGTTCCTACCCTAAAAGCAGTCCCCTGAGGGTACCCTGGTCTGCGCACTGAGGGAGGCAGACCAGGAGGAGTACCTCTACTCCCCCACCGCCCCCCGGAGCTGACAGTCCAGGGTGGATAAGACTGAAATTGAGAGGGCACTCAGCGAGGACCAGCAGAGAGGGACACATTCACACGAAAGGGAATCAAGGGCAGGGTGAACAGGGCCACTACGGGTGAAACTGCACATCTGTATTTCTCAACGACGCTCTGACGGGGTGAAGGGGCCATACGCATGTGATGGTGGGAACCTATTTTTTTTGCCGTGGAGAGGAGCAACAACACCTATACTATCTGTTCTCTGTAGAGCGCCCCACCCGCCCCAGGAAGCCTCACATTGCTTTGAGAGAACAAGGAGGATCTGGGGAGGGGTGTTTGTAGTTGGCCTTGAAGAACAAGCAGCACGTGGGGATGGGAGGGCACCCTGGGCGGAGGAACCCTGTGTTTGGGGAATGGTCAGGTCGTTTAGATGGGCTGGTGTGTGGGAAACAAGAGGCAAGCCGGGAACCCCACCCCCACGATGGGGCCTGATGCTGGGCAAAGGGGACCCTGTGGATGGCCAAAGCAGAGACCACCTTTGGGCCCTGGGAGGGTGGGGCTCACCGTGGAGTGCTTCCAGTACAGGATGATCTCGGGGATGTTTTCCACGGGGTGCAGGAGGTGATAGTCTCGCCACTCGTTCCAGTCGATGGTCATCGTGCCGTTCTTATCCATGCTGCAAGGGAAACACACGTGCCACTTATAAACAGGCCCCGTCTGTCAGCTGCACTTCCCGCCTCCAGGTGAGTCAAGGGCAGGCACGTGGCCACCGAGGAAACCACAGAAGGTGCCTGCCCCCCAGGAGAAAAGGCGAGGTGGCTCCACACCCCACTTTGTACAAAAATGGGTTTAATGGCCCACAAGAACCCTGTTCCGATCAGGCACAGAGATCAAGGAAGAAGGCAGTCACCAGGGTGACACGGATACTTACTAGGTGACAGGGCCCCAGAAGTGGCCCATTCGTATTCTGACAGACAGACAAAGGAGGAGGCAGAGGAGAGAGGAGAAACAACACATATAAGTGCTCGGAGCAGATGTCAGTGAGGCAAACACACAGCACAGCACGAGGACGCGCCCTCCACAGCAGCCAGGGAGTGGGCGCAGGAGGCTGCTGTCCCGGGCCAGCTGGCTTCGGGCCCCAGGGACGTGGAGAGGGTCGACCAGGAGAGGGAGCCACTGCTAGGGCTCTTCCTTGCGATTTCCCAGCACAGCAACTATGCTGTCCCTCAGGACCGCCATTCACTCTTGACCTGTCTTCAGGGCAGCGCATCTGACTGCGCAGCTCAGTTCACTGTTAAGTGGAACGCTGACACGTGAGCCCTGTGCCTCCTTCACGACCAGGTGGAGAAGGTGTTCCTTGCTCGCCTTTCACCTATTTGAAATCCCCTCAACTAGTCCTTTCTCTTCATGGGTCACTGGTGAACGGGCACACTGCCAGGTGATCTGTGATTCTTCAAAGGAGAGCTGACCAAGAACCCGGGAGGGCTTACTTATTCATCCCTTCAAACCGCCAGAACCCAAAGTTTGGAGAACAGGGTCAATCCAGTGAATGGCACCAGACAGTCTAAGAACCTTTCTTTTATCACAGTGTATTTCGTTAAACCAAGTAAAGAGACTGGCTAAGCACTCACCTCTTGAGAATCTTTTCTGCCTGCTGTTCAGATATCTTGACTCCCAGGTCCCGCAGGGACTGCATGATCTCCTGAGCATCGATTCTTCCTGCAACAACAGAGGCTGTGAGCTGGGAGCCAGGCCCACCGCGAACCCAAGACCAGGCCTGCCACTGGCTCCAGAGGCAACGCTCACCATCGTTCTTTTTGTCCAAACTCTTGAACACCAGCCTCAGTTTCTTCTCGTGATCTTGGAGATAATGGACGAACTCTTCAAAGTCTAGCTGCCCATCAAGGTCTTTATCGCCAGCTTGTACGATTTTCTACAAAACAAAAGTAAGGTTTCATACTTTAATTCATGCATCAGCTTGTGTCTTGTGGCACCATTCCCAGGAAATAATTCTGCCAACCCATGAACAGAGGTGTCCTCAACGACCCGAGATGCTTCCTCTGCTCCATTCCCAAAGCCACCACTTAGGCCAGAACCCAAGCAAGAGCCCACCTTGCTTCCTTCACAAGCAAAGACGAAAAGCAGCCCCAAGAGGAGACCTTCAGACAGGCCAACAGCGGTGGCCTTGGCACGCTCTCGTTCCATGTGTTCTAAAGACCAACTTGTCGCTGCCAGGATCAGCTGCTTGGCTCCCCTGCAGTGCCGTGCCCGGTGCTAAGCAACTGCCCATATGCTCTCTGCCCTAATGTGCAGGCAGCCTTGGAGCTCCAGGTTCCATCGGGAACTCTGCAGCTTGCTGCTTTTATCCCTACAGGTGGCAGAGGCCCAAGAACAATCAGGGTGGCCAGGGTGAAGGTATGGGGCAGAGCCAGCCCCTGCCAATGCCTCCTTGGCAAAAACACTGTCAGAGAGAACTCTAGAGGCTGGAGTTCTTGGGCATGTGCTTGATGGTACTACCAGTCCCTGACCTCTGGGGAACTTGATGATATAACCAACCTCAGCTCCCTCAACCAGACACTGTAAAGTATGGCACTTGGTTTAGTGACCCAAGAAAGCGTTAAGAGACCCTGCTGCTTGACAGTGAAGTTCCAAGTCACGGGTCCTGCTAAATGCTTTACCTCTAGTAGCCCGCCATCCTCACGGAACAGCTCTGCCTGCTATCACTTCCCCATTTTACAGAGAAAGAAACAGGAGCTCGGAGAAGATACGTCATTTATTCAGTCACACAGCCAGGGAAGGCGGGATTCAAGCTGGGCCTGTTGGGACTCCACAGCCTCCTCCCTAGAGATGCTGCTGCCACCCTAAAGGTTAATCTCAAGAAGGTGGGGGACACACATGAGTCACTCCAACCCAGCAACACCCCAAAACTAAGACTTAGAGTCTCCTAAAGAAAATGATTATAGTCTTCCTGCACTGACCAGTTCTCACAGTGAGAAATCCACCCACTACCCATAGACCAATATGGGTTTCAAAGTCTTCTGAGCCAGTGTGTTTGGAAATTGATGGACCCTTGGCTAGCCGGTGCTCTCCAGCAATTACAATCATAGTCACTCTCTGAACCACCTGATGGCTCTCTGTGATTGCTCAGCCACTAAGGGTGCCAGGAGGGCTGGGTAGATACCATGTCACCTAACACGAACCAAAGAACCCAGGGGGTGTGGCTGGAATGTGAGACCAACGCTGATAAATATTTTATCTATTATCTAGTTATGTTAACTTCCTGCAGACATTTGTGATCTAAGCCAAGAATGATATAAATTACGTATAGGGATCGCTCTAGATTTATGGCAGGAGCAGAAATAGAATCTACATGACATTTAGGGAGGAGGTGAATGGCAGGCACGAAGCCCTTTGGTATTCGGCTGCTCTGCCACCAACGCGAACCATGTGCCTTAGTGGGGTGGGTGCCCTGTGATACAGACAACCCAAGGATGTGCTCATTGCAGCTGACTTCCAAAATATTCTCCAAGTCCTTGCTTCTCCCTCAGAACGACTGGGCCTACTTTGTCTCCTTCCTAGAATGCATAAATCACCATGCCCTGCACACCACCCGACCTCCTCTGCCCTCATGAGCACCGGGGCATAGCATGGGATAGGATTAACAGAGGTTGGGGTGCCCCTTTAGGGGGCAAGCGACCCCCACAGTCTGTAGCTGACTCCCCATCTTTAAAATGGTAATGATTTCCGCTGCCTCCCTGCTCCACGGCGACGTCTGGGAGGCACCCCTCACCTCGCGTGTTGGTTCGTTTCACCCAGGGCACAGCTCTCCCAGCTCTGGCTCTGTAGCTACAGATCCAACTCCTGGGCCTCCAGTAAGAAACCTCTGCCCCTGCGCCCCCCTCCCCGGCTCAGAGAAACAGCCCCAGGGCAGCTGGACAGTATCCTGCTTCTCAGGAACCCTCCCCAGACCCCAGCAAGAGAATTCCTTTCCATCTCTCCCCCAAGTGCCTTCCCTATAATTCCAGCATTCCCTGGAAGTCACATGGAAGCCAGTCATTCCTGTGACGTAACCCCTTCACTGGCTATAGCCACATGACAAGTGGGGAGAAAACTTGCATATTTCACACATGTACCCCTACCAGCAGCACTCAGCCACAACAAACACTGATGAAATACCCACTGCCTTGCACCGCCTGGCGCGGTCCGGGGTACAGACCTGCTTCCACTGGCGGAAGGTGGAAAACTCCTGGGAGGGAATAAAAACACTGAGTTTGAAGATGGACTTCAGCTCGGCGGGAAGCCCTTCGGACTCAAAGTACTGGAACTCGGTCTGGGCCTCCCCGATGAGCGGCACATACAGGCACAGGCAGAGCATGCTGACGGGAGAGCCGGTGCTCGGCGGCCACCGGCCACCGGATCAAGTTCTGGCAGCGTGGAGAATGGGGAAGATCCGCCCGGGCACAGCTGTCTTTGGCTGCTCAAGCCCCGCCCTTTTGCTTAATTGAAAAAAGTCCGCCCACTGTAAGTCCTGCCCACAGCCAATGAGCACAGACCCCTTAGGTTGCTCAAGAGGAGGGGTGTAGAGATCAGGGCTGACGTATGTCACTTGCTCCCGGAGTTAACTCTTCGGAGACAAGCCAAGCATTCTGACCTGCCCTGGTATCCTACTCAAACAAACCTTCACCCTCTGGCTGCCAACCCCTCCAAATGAACAAATAGTCTTCAGCCTGTTTTTTCACAAGGTCCCCAAACACGTCACACAATACAGTGGTTTTCGCCCCTTAGTCAATCATTCCCAGCAGAAAAATGAGTGGATGTAGAGATTGATTTGATGCTGGTTGGCAAGGGGCCCAGTTTAGCTGTGAGGGTAGAAATCAATGGTGGTGGTGGTGACTGAAAGCCGGGTCCCCAGCCATCCATGAAGTGGGCGCACTCATCTGAAGGGGAGCCGCCCCCTCCCCTACCAGCTGGCTGAGCACTGGGCTGCCGTGGCCACACAGCCTTCTGGGCACAGTTCTAGCCAGCTCCAGTGACCTTTTTCCAGGCCACTCCACAATGTGTCACTTCAGAACCCACCCATTCCTCTGGGGACCCCACAGCGACATAATGGGGACAGGAAGAGGTCACTCTGGGCTAAAAGGTCGTTCGTTGTGCTGAGGGACCACACTAATCTGGGGTCAGCCAGGGCCTCACTTAAGACCCACTGGGGTAGTCTTTGAAGCCCACGTTCGCTCAAAACACTCGACGGTTCATCATAATTATAGCTTTCTGGCCTGGGAGCTTTGCTGCTCAACATGGATGTAGTTAAACTTTAAAATAATTAAAGTGAAATGAAATGGAAAATTCAGTTTCTTGGTGGCATGGCCACAGGTGGAGTGCTCCACAGCCGCATGTACTCACTGGGCAATACTGCTCTAGATTGGCTCTCTGAGGTGAGGATGAGAGAAAATCTCAGGTCTCAGAAAGTCAAGATTTGATCTTATTTCAAGGAGATCCTCTCCAGGCCAGCCCGCAATCTCTACCTCACTCCTTCCCCACAGAAGGTGTCAGAGATTCGTGCTGTGGAGGAAGAAAGTACGTCACAAAGAAGAAAAAGTAACTGGTCTCGCCTTGTTCCTTCTACAGTGTACCATTTCCTAATATAGACTGAATCGCACTACCAGGAGGGATAAAAAAAGATGGCTATCATTTGGGGATCAACAAAAGTGAAAGGAATTTCTTAATTTGCTAAAAAGCTTTTTGTGAAGAATTTGAAAAAGGGTTTTAAAATAAGATGTTGATGGTTACGCACAACATTACGAGCCAGATTTTATTACCTCATATTACATATCAGCCCTTCTAAAAGAGATCTGATGATGAGTCAGTACAAACAGGTTTTGGGCTTCACTAACATGGATCCCATGAGATACCCAGACATAGCTCAGGACTATCCAGGTAGATTCCAGCTCAGCCTCCACCTAAATCCCATGATACTCAAGAGATACAGCTGTCAGTTAAAGCTGTCTGATCCAGAATGTTCTGCTTTGGGGTTATTTTTAGAGATAAGATCTTATTGCACATCTTATCTCTCTGGGATCCTGGAAGGCAGGAGGTTGTTGTTTCAAACCTTTGTACCTCCTGGTGTGGAGGGAGCCATTGCCAGGATCATGGAAGGTGCTAGATCTAAGCAGTTTCTGAATGAATGAATCGGGCTTAGCAGGCCTCTAAAACCTCAACGAACGTGACCATTCTTGAAGAAGTCCTCAGGTTTTATTTTATCCAGTTCGACAAGACAATGTATTATTTTTATTTTAAAGGAGGTTCTCATTTATAAATAAGAGCTCAATTTAAAAATGCTGATGTTCCTTTGTTAAATTATTCATGTTTCCTTCTGAAATGAAAATAAATGACACAGATCTGTTAAAGTATCTTATTTCAACAATGACTAGTTGTTCCAATATAAAATGGCAGATATTTTGGCTAAATAAATAAGTTGTCAACTGTAGATGTTAATTTCTTAATAACTGTATATTTCAAATAATTTTGGTAATCATAAATGTACCATTGAGGTTTTTTCTTTGTACTGTTGAGTTTTATGATATATTTAACACAACAAATCTGAGAAGATTTAAAAACAAAACCAAATAAAAGTAAAATCTCTGTATTATATTTGATATATAAAGAAAAATAATTAAAATTTTATCAAATAAGAGCAACAATTTTCTAGAAAAAATAGCATGGAATCTCTTCGATTATAACAAAGCTCATTACTTTACAAAAGTATCAGGAAATGTTCTCTGAAAAATTCTACACGTGCTTATCAAGATGTTATTTTACAATGCTAATGTTAATTCTATTCCAATGTTAATTTTTTTTTCAGATGAGGCAACCTTTGATTGAAGTCACAGATTGCAAGGACCTTATCAGTTTATAATCCCTTAATTTATTTTTTTAAATTTTTTATGCCTATCTGGTCTTCCTAGGTGATCTCTCATCCAAGAACTAACCAGTCCCCACCCTGCTTAGCTTCTGAGATCAGACAGGATCAGGCTTGTTCAGGGTGGCGTGGCTGTAGGTAGACTGTATTCCAATGTTAATTTTTAAAAAGGGTTTTAACTTATGTTTATTTTGAAACTATGATCCAATGTTAATTTTTTAAAAAATGATGATTTATTTTTATTTTGAACTGTGGTCAAGTACAACAGAATGTCTTCACTGGACAAACTTAAGTTGGCATCTAACCAGCCCATCCTTCCGAGTTTCACAGGTCATATGCAGAATCACAGAGGTTCTTCCCAAGACAGTTTCCAGGTACTTAGTGTTCAAAGTAAATGATTTAACCCTAAATTGATAAACAGTGGGGCCCACAGGGGCACTGGGGTCACTCTTTAATCTATGTGGTGAGCAAACAGGCCAAGAGAGGTAGCCCAAGCCCCAGCGCCTGGTGGTGGTGGGGCCAAGCCTCACCCAGGGCCACTTAAAAACAGCACCCAAACCCAACACCATCAAAAGGAGATATCAGAATTCAGTTTCTAAAGAACACCTGTATGGCTGACACAGGGAATTACGGTAAGCAGTACTTCGAACTGGAAGGTGGTAGGTGTGTGGGAAAGGCGTAACCTGAGCAATTTTAAGCTTAGTCTTAGCTAAAAAGCAACAAAAGAAAAGTATCTGTTACCACTTCTGAACACATACAAAAGAAATACGAATAAGATAGAAGACTAACACAGGGCTCGAGTTTGTTCTTGTTATTTCACACCAGCTCAGGCCCTTTAAGATCCCGCTGTATCTCACTGTGTCTCTCCCAGTCCTGCCATCTACGATTCTTCTCTGCTCTCTTATTCTAATTTTGTGACCCAGATCTACTTTTGTTTCCTCTCTTCTGATGTCCATTCGTATGACAACTAGTATTCAGGAACAATGACAGCAACTAGATTCCCTTAGAAGTTAGTGGTATCATATTTCATTGACTCTCTAAAGTATTGGTTCTTCTCAGAGCATCTTCTCACTCTCGATCCTGCCCATCCCACCACAAGCTTTCCTTGTTCTACCACTTTGCTTCCTGCCAACAAAACAGATGCTTCCTGTCGGTGAGTAAGACAGGGCAGGTAGACTACCTTGGGGAGTGCTGCATTAGGTCATAAAGTATGTCCCCTTCCTCTGCAGTGACTCAGACCAAGCCAAAATATTAATATGCGAGGGAGCCTTGCCCGCATCCTGCTCTAGCCCCACCTACCGGTAAAACTCCAACCTCATTTGCTGCTGTGGCCACAGTGTCATTTGATGATCAGGTTGCCATGACAGCCCAGTGTAGCTGGTTTCCAATGAAACCTGGCTACACTTGGCAACTAGACACACAATAAGCAAAATTTTCTGAGCTTCTGAGAAAACAGCCTCTCAGGATGGGAAAGCTGGGATGCCCCCGAGGGCCCCTCCCACTCCCGACTAATGGCTTTCTCCTCCAACTGCAGAGTAACTGTAACAAACAGTAAGACAAAGGGGGAAACTGGAACAGTTCCTAGTATAAAAGCTTGTAGCGACCTGATTCTCTAGCAGACATATTTAAATGGGGGAAATAAGAGCAAAAAAAGAAAATAAAAAAGTTAGGGCTGCTGGGAAACTGAGAAACCTGAGAACCAACATGAACTTGTCTATAAGGTTTCCAGAACGTTTTGGGAGCCTCTTCCTGAGAGAATGGTGAGGCCAGACCCCGTCGGCCAGTGATCACAAACCCCAAAACCTACTTCCAAGAGTAGCTGCCTGGGCAAAGGACACAGGCTGCAGAAACGCTCTTACTATTCCACTGATCAGTTTATTTGCTTTTAAAGAATCCACACTACCCAGATGTCTTTCTTGCTTCAAAGCAAACCGGCTGATCCATCTCCCTTTTGGGGTTCCCGCCACGCCCCCACCAGCTGATTTCATCTCCCTTCTGAGGAACAGAGCCAGTGAAGGGTGCGGGTCTCAGGTGCAGACCCCTCACTCCTGATTCTACAGGCCAGGAGCTAAGCTGTTCATTACAGGAAGTCCTGATGTGAGGCCACTCTGAGGGCTGGCAAGAGGTACCAGGATGAGTCTAGGAAGCGGAGCAGCTAATTAGTAAAGTCAAAAATAGGTGACTTTAAAAGCGAGCCAGCCAAGTCCTATAGTCCCTTGGCAAGCAGATCCGTAGATAAAAGTTCGTCACAAAAGATAGCATCACCATCATTTCTGAGCTTGTCTGAAACAATCAAAAGGTAGAAAGCTATACTTCTCGCAGCACATCTAGAGCATAATAGAGACTCTGAGATCCCCACCAACCAAAACAAGCCCAGCTCAGACTAAGGATTCTCCTCCAGGCTTAAAGGACTGCAAAAGTTGTTACAACAAAGATCCCTCCCACTTAGCAAAGGAAAATGGAACATTTCTTAAATGTAGCAATTCATTTCAACAAACACTTTTTCAGAAATCTACAATGAGCCAGAAACAGGGCAGAATCTTCTTCTCTAGTTTTTACCCAGAGAAAGGAGAAAAGATTCAAAATAACCAAAGCTTAGGAGGTGAACAAGGTCACTGTCACTGTAGGCAGGAGAAATCTCAGCCAGCTTCCTTTCTAATCCTGAGAACCCACTTGGCTGGTCCCATTAAAAACTACTTAAGGGAAAGCAGAGAAACGCGGGCAAAACTCCAGACAGATTAGGGATGTGATATCACCTCTACCCCTCCCTAACTATTTAACCCTGGGCAAATCAATCTTTCGGCACCTCAGTTTCCTCATCTATGAAAACGGGGGTGGTCAACACTTACCTTGGCTTTTAAGAGGATCAGATGCGATAACCCAAGCTCAGGGCAGGAGACAGATGGAAGGCCCTGGCATTCACAGACCCGCAGACCCAAGAGAGGGGCCAGCCCTGCACCTTGAGACTCCAGCCTCTCCTCTGACCACCCACCCCTTCCTCCCAGCTCCAAAGACCCTCTGCCCACCAAGGCAAGGGGTCTGACCTCTGGGTGCAGGATAGGCTGGCTCTGCCCAACTGGCCCTGGGTTCAACTTTGAAGGTTCACTCTGTCGCCCGCTTAGCTCGGTCCTCCCTATGTTATTCAGATATGCTAAGACATAAGACACACTGTAATTGTTTGTCCCCTACTTTCAAATAGCTTTCTGGGGCCAAACGGACAAATCTAAGGCAAATCTATTGCTTCGACCTTCCCTGCCCCAGATGGCCACACTTAAGAGGTCATAATAGGGTAACAAAGCTCTTACAGTGGCCTCAGAAAGATTCTGAACTGAAGATTTGGGTTTCTTCATTGTCTAACTCTTCTCCCTGGTCCCCAACACCAAACTGACTGATTTATAAGTCCTCTCTTCCTCCCCACAATCCAGCTTTTTCTAGGAAAATGTTCCTAGACCAGCCCCTAAAGTAGGAGGTCCACTTGGGGTTGTCGTTACCTTAGGAAAATGCTCAGCAGGTCCAACCACCAGCAAAATGGTGGGTCTCTTTTCGGTGGCCTCAGCCCTTCCGTCCTGTTTCCCCAAAAAGCTGGACATCTGGTCTCCCCGAGCAGGAGCTGGGGTGCCTCTGACTTCGTTATCATTCCCTTCTCTGGAGCCTTGGCACCCAGCCCTAGGGAAAAAGCTGGACAGAAAATGCCACAGCATCTGCAACATCACGGCTTTCTCCCAACGTCGCCGACGGTGACTGGTCACTTTTGAGGAGGGATGTGACCACAATATCAAGGGTCGCTGGCTACACAGCCGCTTGGAAGACTAGCCTGGGGAGTTGTAAGGCTGGAAGCTCTGCATGCAGTGGCTGTTTCCTGCTCTTTCAAATTTGCTAGCACTGCTGTCGTGCCTGGCCTGAGAAATAGCTCACTGTAAGAGAGCCCTGCCGGGCTGCTGGCAATGAGGAGAGCAGCTGGAGCTTCTTCAATGAAAACTCACTTCTGTAAGAGAACGGTGATCAAATGTTTGGCTTTTTTAAAAAAAAGGAAAAAGCAATAGCCCAATAGACTTCTCCCAGAGGCAGAAGCAACTTGGAGCTCTCAATTATTCAACTGTCTTCGCTCAACTAATGATCATCACACAAGCGAGGACCGGAGCATCCAGCCTGCATTCTCACTGCAGCAGGGCGCGGCCAATCACCTCTGCCGACACTACCAAGTTCATTATCCCAACCAACAACCTCCCTCCAATCACAGGCGGCCGATTCCCTGCCTGCAGCCCTGTACTTCTGCAGGGAGGAGCCGATGGCAACCTCCAGATGAGCTTCCAGGCTCACTGATCCTCCCCGTGCTGGCCGGTCTGCAGGAGCCCAACTTCCTTTGCTCCGCTGGTTTGTTTCTGGGATGACATTTACCATCAAGTTTAACATGATCAAAAGTTCCTGGCAACATCTCCTAAGACACCTAGCAATACTCTTCTTGTTCCGTGATGCCATTCTTTTCAACTACGTATAACATAATGCACTCCTCGTCTCCCTGTACACGGTGAGCTGCTCGGAGACAGGGACCAAATGACAGATCTTTCTATCCTTCGTAACCAAAACCAGGCATCAATTAAGTTTGTAGACTGATCTGAGTAAATGCTTATGAATAAAAGGAAGTTAATTTTTGCTCATTTGTTTAATTTACTAGCAGACAAATGCAGGGACCAGCTACTGTCATCCCTTGCAGAGGTGACCCTGTGAAAGTGTTCATAACCATTATTTTAAAAACAAACATGAAAAAGTTTAATAAACCGTGTCAGGAAGAGTATGGGGAACCGCACACCCTTATATGTTGCTAGGAGCGAGTATATCAGTATGACTTCTCTGAAGAGCAATTTAGTCCCAGCTACCAATACTTCAAAAGCACGAACCCTTTGACACAGCAATTTGACTGAAAGCAATTTATCCTGAAGATATATCTGCACATGTGAGAAATTTGTATATACATATATATGCTATATATGTGTTCAAATATAAGGGTTATTTTTTGCAACGCTGCTTACAACAGCACAAGTCTGGAAAGAACTTAGTCCCTTAAAAGGGGAATGGGTACATAAATTATGGCACACCCATACAAGGCGACCCTATGCAGCTGTTAAAAAACACAAGGCAGCTCTGTATGTACTATTGTGAAAGATAATATCGATGGAGCCACTTCAAAAAGGAATCAGAGCTGCCAACCCAGTGGAACTGCCTTGTGGGCCTTACTCCTCAAACCTTTGAATTGTTAAAACTGGGGAAAATAACCTTTGGACTGGGTTAATTAAAGATATCTCTAGAATTAGCGTCATCATGTTAGTTTATCTGCACGTATAGAAATTCCTTCCTTAGTTTAAAAGCACCCATAAAAATTTGTTCCTTCTATTCAGGTAATTATTCCCCTTCCCTTTCTCATAAATATCCCTTGCTTTTACCTCTGAACTGGAACACTATTTGGATTATTGTCTGAATCAGTGCTTCTTGAATACCTATTCTTTTGGGTCTCAAATAAATGCTTGTTGCCTCTTACTTTGGCTTTTTTATTTTTAGGTTAACATTACTATGGAACAATTTGAAAATATTTTGTTAAATGAAAAAAGCAAGGTGTAGAAGGAAGGGGATAGATAGCATGCTGTCATTTATTTCTAGGTTTTGTATATGTGAAAATATCTCTGGAAAGACACATTAAAATTGAAGAGATGGTCTGGGGCAGGGAGGGCACTTGCAGGTTTGAAGGGAGAAAAGCAGATGGGAGATTGACTTTCACTGAATATCCTCATATCCGTGAAACTGAATGATGAGCATGTATTGCCAGGCATACAGATGACAATTATTTAAACAGAAAACACGAGAAGGGACAGCAATCTGTGAAGTCAACCAAGTGTTGCCTCTCCTAAAAAACAAACAAAAAAACTATTCTATAAGTTCGGATGTTCTTTCGACCTATTAGCTATTTTATTATTATTATCTAGAAAATAGTGAGTTCATGCAACTAATCAGCTTTTTTGTTTTCTTTGTTTTCAAATTGGGCACTGTCCTAATTTGGTAATCTTTTTTTTTTCTTTCTTCAATTTATAAGTGTCTCAGTGTACCTGGGTCCCTGGTTTCTTTAACAAAGGAAATCCAGAGGGATTAAAAAGCACAGCCAGCAAGACAGGGGCCCACTTTGCAACTAAGTAGTTTTAACACTGCTAAAGAGAAACCCACAGGCCAAAAATGGCGTCACTTGTGCTAAAAGCCCATGATACCGAACCTAGATTGAATGCCTGACCTAATTGTAGTTTCCACCTCTCCCAGAGATATAATAATCTTAATCAACCAGTCCAGAATTTTCTGGTCAAGCAACTGTAAGGTAATCTGTCAAGTGGGCCCTCTCAGTTCCCCACACCAGTGCCCCACAGAAAGAAGAGGCAATCTTCATGGTAAAAACACTTGTCATCCCCCCCCCAAAGAAGCCATCCTGGATTAAAAATAATCCCGTCTTTTTTGTTGTTGTTGTTAATAGCTCCGTTGTCCCACCCTTCTTCCTCTAAAAACCATCCATTTTAGACAACTCCTTGGAGCGCCCCTCCCCTTGCTAGATGGGATGCTGCCCAATTCATGATTTCCTTATTAAAGCCAATTAGATTTCCAAATTTACTCAGCTGAATTTTTTTTTTTTTAATAATACTAACTAAAGAAGAGCTAGTTCAGAGCCAAAAATCCTAAGTAATCCTTTCATGAAAATGAGTCTCATTTTTAGGCACTGAAAGTCCGGTGAAATGGAGGAGACAGTGATGTCTTGGGTGCCCACCTACAAACATAAGAGAAACCCCATGTTGGTTCCTGGCTTCATATTTAATGGATTCCTACATATCACAACACTGAGTTATGAATTCAGGGGGTTCTGGCCAAGAAGGAATAACAGGGACCAATTCGGCTTCCTGCCAATAACAAACTTCCAGAATAAATATATGAAACGATGGTTTTCAAGATATTGGACATCAGGCAAGGAAGGAAGTGACTCCTGAGAGATCCATACAAATGAGGTGAGCCCAGCTTTCTGGCTAGTGTAGTGGGTGGGCACTCAGGCAGAGGCCAGCAGTCTCCCAGTGTTGAAGAGATGGAACTGGAGGGCCAGGGAGGGCAGGGCAGCTAAGTCTGCGGGACTGAGCACCATACAGGAGAGAGCTGCACAGAGAGTAAGTTCTGATCTGCTGAAGGCCCCTCTGAGTCACAGCACATGCAAGTGAGGGAACTGCCTGAGCGTGGGAAAAGAACCATCCAAAGGCATCACAGCACTAAGAACAGTTCCTGTTCTCACCAGCCAGAGTGGAAACCTCATAACACAGTGAGTGAGGTTCAGGAAGGGTAGGGTACTCCAAGGATTTTGGCCTAGTGAGGCAAAACTAGCCCCACAGTAAATGCTGTTCTTGCCTAACAAAGCTTTAAAAAACCCTCAAAGGCTCAAACTGTTTCCAAAAAGTTGCATCTCAGAATAAAGCTCAAGGACATTTATAGGACTTCAAAAATACCCAGGAATCAAAAAGATAAGATCCAAGAAAAATTTAGCAGGAATGCAAAGAAGCAAGAAAAGATGACCCATAATGAGGACAGAAAACAATCAACCAAAACTGACCCAGAAATGACATAAGGATAAATTAGTACACAAGGATATTAAAAGTCATCATGGTATTCCATGTGCTCAAGAAGCTAGGAGAAAGATCATGATACAGAGACACTGCAGATACTCTAGATGAAAACTATAATGTCTGAGACGAAAAATACCCTGGTTTTAACAGCAGATTAAATGATACAGAAGAAACAATTAATGAACTTGAAGACACAGCAATGGCAACTTTCCAAGTTAAACACATAGAGAAAAAAAACAAAACCAAAAAATGAGCAGAGCATCAGTGAGCCTCGGGAGAATCACTAAGAGGCTAATATACACGTAACTAGAGTCTCTGAAGGTGGGGACAAAAAAAATAGTCCCCCAACTTTATTGATAATTACAAATTCACAGTTCCAAGGAGCTCAACGAACACTAAACATAAGAAACATCAAAAAAGGAAAAAAAGAAAAATCTGCACTAGGGCATATCACAATTACATTTCTGAAAATCAGTAATAAAGAAGAAAATCTTAAAATCAGCTAGAGAAAAAAAGACCCATTACATACTGAAAGAATTTATCGCCAGCAGATTTGCTTTACAAGAAATGTTAAAGGAGTCCTTCACAAAAAAGGAAAATGATACCAGCTGAAAATTTGGAACTATGGGAAGAAATGGAGAACATCAGAAATGGTAACTGTGCAAGTCAATATAAAAGACTTTTTTCTTATTTAAATCTCTTTTAAAAGATAAGTGACTATTTAAAGCAAAAATAAAGCAACTTTTTGTGGGTTTATAACATATGTAGAAGTAAAAGTGTATGAAAACCACAGCACAGAGGCTGGGGAAGACAGAAATTAAAGTATACTGTTTAAGATTCTTAAACTATTTGTGAAGTGGTGTAATATCAGTTGAGATAGGCTGTGACAAATTAAAGATGTATACTATAATTCCTAAAGCAAGTACCAGAGAGAGAGAGAGAGAGAAAGCCAACAAGAGATAAAATGGAATTCAAATAATAATCTATCAAAAGAAGGGAGAAAGAGATGTTCTTTGATACAGTGTAATTAAATTAGAAATCAACGACAGAAAGCTATCTGGAAAATACCTAAATATCTGGAAACGACTTAATACATTTCTAAATAATCCATATATCAAAAAAGAAATCAAAAGGGAAATTAGAAAGTATTCTGAATCGTGTGAAAGCACATTTCAAAATTTGTGGGATGCAGCAGAAGCAGTACTCGGAAGGGAAGATGTTAGAAAAGAAAGGTCTCAAATCAATGGCTGTCAGCTTCTGACCTCAAGAAATCAGAAAAGAACAAATTAAGTCCAAAATAAGCAGAAGAAAGGAAATAATAAACTAGGTGAGGGAGAGACCATGTCTTATTTATCCTAAAATCTCTCTTGTTCAGTACCTAAGCCAGAGATCGATGACAATTTATGCAATTGCAGATTTTGCCAATATTTTTATTTTAAAGCATTTCTTGTATCTTTGACTTCCTCATGGGTTAATACAGTATTTCTTTTTCCTTTTACAGCAGCATCACCTAAACTAGAAGTATCTGGTAGACTGTTAATTCCTTTTGGATTACATGCAATTACTAAAATACAACTCTACCACACTTAGCTTTCTTGGGTGTGAGGGACCACCTATACCCAGAGGCAGGGCAGGTGACTATAAGCCTCCTGTTAGTGTAGCTTATAAACATCAACAGAAACTGGTTAAGATGAGGCTCATCACCTGCAGGAGTAAGTCACTATTCTAAGAATCTAAAAAATAGAGACTTGGTGAACAAAAAAGTGCCACAGGATCTCCTATATTTTTCAGAGAAAATGAGATTCCAATTAAATGGACCCCCAGCAGGAGGTGAGTGGCAGGTGAGTGAGCTAAGAAGCTTCATCTGTATTTGCAGCTGCTCCCCAGAGCCAGCATCACCGCCTCAGCTCCACCTCAGATCATCAGGCATTAGATTCTCATACGAGCTCTGGTCCCTGGCGCCAAAAAGGATGGGGACCGCTGGCCCAGGGGATAAGTGGACCTGGAGCATCACACTGAAGGACAAGTGGATACTCCTGAGGGAATCTTTTATGAGGCACTGCTCCCCACAACCCACTCCAGAGCAATGCTCCATGTCTCAAGTCTACCATTTTAATTTCTTCCTACCTATCTATCTTAGAATTGTCATAATATTCAGAAGCCATGTTGTCAGAGGGATGACTATTAACACTTTTTAAGGATTGAGAAATGAAGCCAGATTTTATGTGACAGGAAGCCAGGCTGATTTGATTTGAAAGTGAGGACTGGCTAGGCCAATTAAATTATGTGGAGGACATCAGCAATAAATTCAATGAGTCGAACGTGCAAAACTCTAAGGTTTTGACCAGAATCAAAACTGACAAATAAATACATTTAAAGCAGAACTACAATATGCCAGAAATCATACCCTCTGCAGCTATTAAACTTATGTCAAAAAACTTTAGACGTCAACTTAAAAATGTGCAAGGGGGTACATTATTCTTAAAAATGTTTTAGGACAGAACGATCTCTTTTACACACTGATATGTGGTACTGATTTGTTATTCCAGAGACACAACTGCAGCAGGTGACCATCCATCTCCTCTGACATGAATCGACTGGAGAATTTAAATGTTTAGATCCTACGTGCTGTCCTGAGCGGCTCTATGGCAGGTGGCTTGCAGAATGTAACGTAGGAGGACTGCACAGCCTTCTGCCAGTGACTCAGCCCGCAGTTAGACAAAGAGGAGGCAGGTGCTCACCTCATTTGGCACAAATGAAATCAAGGTATCGAGGAAGACAACTGCAGTGATGAAAACGGGGAAACTCCCTCCATTTCCATTTTAGGAAGTAAAACCGGAAACTCTAGCTTAGGCAAAAACTCCCTGAAGGAAACTCCCGTGACTGCAGAAGAGAAGGAGAAGCGCACTGCATGGGAAAGTCTCTTGGATGGCTTCTGCTCACTCCTGGGAAAAAGCCAGTCCCAGCGAGGTCCCAAGTTCAAGGTCAATGTCTACTAGCAAAGATGTCTTTTTTTTCTTTTATCTAAAAGAAAGTTAGGTGTGTACAAAATTACCTAGTTTTAGTTGGGTTACGTGTACGATTTTGAGACTTAACGTGTAAATTAAAGTTTTGCAGAAGCAAAGAGAGACCACATAGAAACCCAGCATAATTTCTATTCTTTTTCTGCTCTTAAATGAGAGCATGATTCTGCTTCAAGATAAGTATGTGCCAAGTATAAAGGGGACGGGAAGAATATGATATTGAAAAAACCCAATCGCCTAAAATGATCAGAAATTTCTCAACCAATCCAAAACTGATCAGTGGCAGCCAAACCACTGGCACATGGTCAGCCAGCTTGTCACAGCCACTTTACCCTCATTCAAGCCTTCCCATCTCCCACATGCAGAGGCAAACCAGCAGGTTTATTATTAAAGCAATACTAAATGTTTTCAGTTTCTTAAAAGTGGTTTCAGGATCGCACCCTAAAGCTGAGGTTGTCTGAATGAATGCAAACACAGCTCTCAGCAGCTGCTTGCTCTGTACTGGAGGAGTGTAGACCAGGAGTGTAGAACCCACCCAACGGCTGCCTTCAGCAACTATACATCGGGGCTGCCAAGTGTGCAAAGGATAGCTGGGGGAAGCCTGCGTAAGTGTAACTGGTTTAAACCAAGCCAGCTCTTAGAAAAGGCATTTCGCAGCTATAGAACTATATACCAGATGCTATCTTTATTCTGTATATAGGTTAAAGAAGAGACTATCAAAAAGAATACACTCAAGGTATGAATGAAAAAAGGAAAAAATAGTTAACTGTCCATAATTGCATCACTAAGGGGTGCAACAAGGACATCTTCCCTGCTCTAGTGCCTCTGTGGGACACTGGACACGTCATTTAACCACTCTGGGCAGCAAAACGTGGAGACTGAACTGGACAAACCTTGAAAACCTTTCCAGTTCTAATGTCCTATGCATTCAAACTCAATCTAAAGGCATTAACCGAAAGTGACAGCAGTGTTTTACATGTGAGATGGGGAAAAGACCACCAGGTTGACGAAGGTGGGCACAGTGGCCGGCTAGTTTTAACCAACAGGACTATTCAATTAGGTCAGATGTACAGACAAGGATTTAAGTTTGTGCTTATTCTTGGTGACATGAACTTACCTTCCCTCTCTGCCCACTCCTCCCCTCCCCCCACCTACTGGCATTTCTGTGGTTTTTGAGAATTTTCTCACACTGTAGGTGGTTCATTTTGTGCCTTAGAGCCAGGTCAGACTCCAGCCAAGGGGAAGGAGCACTGGACGAAAACATGCCCGAGGCCCGAGGTTGATAGAGCGTGGAAAGCTTCACAAAGCCACAGCAGGAACAGGGACAGTCACCATCTCCAGTTTCCACTGTGGCCCTGGGAAATTCAAGCTTCCTGTAAAGCCAGGCCAAGAGTTTAAAGCAGATAAGAAGCTCCTTAAGCCCTACCTTTGTTATTCATTTATTTACTTCAAAGGAAGGTGCATCTTTAAGGTGTCTTTTTTTTAGGTATTGTGTCGGGTTTTTATATCCCATATTAGAAGAGTGTACCTATCATTTCAGTTGCTGCTTCCTGAGCATCATCGGGGGGGCTTAAAATGCTGAGGTCGTGTCATGCACAGATACGGCAATGTCATAAGCTGTGAATATAAAGGCTGCCAAGTTTTAGGGGCTAGTTAAGTACCCACAGCCATAGAAGGAGGCAGTGTATATTGAACTAAACTGGGAAGAGTCAAAATCCTGGGTTCTGCTACTGGCTTTGTCTTCAACCAATGCGGCCTCTAAGCCTCAGCCCCACTTCTGCAAAATAATGCAGTTTGAGAGGCAATCTCCAGGGTTTTAACCTAGCTCTACTTGAAGTTTCCATTTTCACTTCCAAGTGAACTCACTAGGGTTTCTTTTTCTGTTTTAATTTTCCTAATATCTGTAGGGCCTGGGATCTCTGAAAGCCACATTTTCCTCTCCAAACTGCTGCAGGCCTCTCAGCTGGCAGGAGAGGGTGCTCCATCTGGGTGCTAAGACTCTTTCTACTGACATCTCCAGACTTTCTCCTTCCTTCTATTCCACTTTTCACTTAAGCAATCCAGGAAAAATGTAGATGATTATGACCGATTCTGGGCATGTTATTTTCAAAGACTCAACGAGGGAAAAAGTCATTGCGTTAAACACCTGTGTGTCAGACACTGTACCAGGCTCTTTATAGACTGCATCTAATTTAAGCCCCACAACTTAATAAGGTGGGCACTCAGACCACCCTGTCTCTGATAAGGAAACTGAGACCTGGAGAGGCTGAGTAACTTGCTCAAGGTCACATGGCTAGCAAATGGCAGAAACAATATTTGAACTCAGGTTTATATCACAAAGCTTAGACAGTGCTGTTTTAAAAAAAGTTTTATGGGTGACATCAGCCTCATGGCAGAGTGAGAAGACTCCATCATTTCTCCTCTTAAATTTACAACAAGCTAGACAACTAAGATGCAACAAAGATCCCTGCTCAACACACAAATACACCTGCAAGATCCGCATGTTGGGACATTTAAAGGTGGGTGTATTAGGATGAGTTAGGGGAGGCAGAACCGGGGAAAGACAGGGACAATGGCTGCAGACACATTCAGTGTTCACTGCAGCTCCAGCAAGCGTGGTAGTGGTGGGGAAGTCAGACTGCAGCCCTCACACTATGGCCTGGAGAGTAAGAGGGGCAGAAGCAGTTCACTTTTTGCAAAAGGCATCTCCCTTCCCCACTGTGCATTATCACAACAACTGGGTAGAGGTGGCTGAGAACCTTTAAACTATACAATGATGGAGACAGCCATTGCTGGAAGGGGAGGCAGAGCCGTGAGATGCAAACTCCGTGCCCTCCCCCACACCCTCTGACAGAGCCTGATAAAGTCCAAAATACAGTGGGAAAAGGAGGTGACTCTGGGAGCTAGCAAAACCAGTTCTCTATCATCTGCCTCATTCCCCCACCACAGCGAAGCAAGTTGGTCAGAGGGGACACCACCATCCCAGTGGGTACATGGCATTTTCCTTAACTGAATGACACTATGGCAATCCCAGAGGCAGGCGCAAATCGTGCAGACAAAACAAGAATTTGCATTATAACAACATTTACTGAAAAACAAAAGTACCCTACCAACCTGCTGAATTGTTGAGAGCAAAACAGTATCTGAACAACAACAACAAAAAGATCACCTCAGTGCAGAGACAGAAACAATCCATCGAATATCATGAACTACCAAGGTAACTTGGGATCACAGAAAGAAAACGAGAAGTCTCCAAAAACCAAATGCAAAGTCATAGAAGACTGAGTTAGATAACAGAGAATCAAGATTGCTGTTATGAAGAAACTCGATGATATACAAGTAAACTCAGAAAGGCAGTTGAATGAGTTCAGGAATAAATTTAATGAACAAAAGGAGTACTTTACCGAAGATATTGAAACTGTAAAAAAAGAACCAAATGAAATTTCTGGAGCTAAAAAACTCAATAAATAAGATGAGAACTGCATTAGAGAGACCTCTAGAAATAGAGCAGACCAAATGGAAGAGGGAATTAGCAAACTCAAAGACAGAAATCTAGAAATTACACAGGAGGAAGGAGAAAACTAAGAGTTAAAAAAGATGAAAGAACGATATGAGAAACATCTGATTACATTAGAAAGAGCAATCTAAATAATAGGTATACCAGAAAGAGAAGAGAAAGAGAAGGGAACAGAGAGCCTACTCAAATAAATAATTGATGAGAACTTTCCAAGGCTATGGAAATAACTGAATTTTACAACAGAGGAAACAGAATACTTAATCACATTAACACACACACACACACACACACACAAAAGCTTCTCCAAGACACATTTTATTCAAATTTCCAAAAATTAATGATCAAGAAAGAATTCCTACAAGGTGGCAGTGGTGTGGCTGGGGGGGCGGGGGAGAGGGGGAAGAAACTGTAATCTACAAAGGAAACCCCACTAGATAATCACTGGATTTCTCAGGAGAAAAATTTCACAACAGGAGAGAGTGGAAGGAAATATTCAAAATACTGAAAAGAAACATCAGCCAAGGATAATATATCCAGCAAAATTATCCTTTAGATATGAAGGAGAAATAAAAGCTTTCTCAGACAAACAAAAGCTGAGAGAATTTACCAGGACAAGACCTACAAGAAATGTTGAAAGGAATTCTTCTACCAGAAACAAAAAGACAAAAGTATACGAAACTTTTGAGTAAGGTGATTGACAGGAAGAGGCAGGAAACTGCAAATCTAATACAGAATAGGTTATTAAACAATTATGTCATAAAAACTGAAGGGAAAGGGGGCATTAAAATAACTATAACTACTACAGTTTGGTAACAAATGCACAAAACATAAAAAGGGATAATTTGTGACAACAAAATCATAAAGGGAGAGAGGAAAGATTTGAATAGGTATAGGTAAATGAAGATAAGAGGCAATAAAAAAAAAAACACACAGAGTATTGTAGGTATGAGACATTTTACAGAAATCTAACGGTAACCACTAAATAAAAATCCAGAGCCGAGACACAAAACATAAAAAAAGAGGAAACAAAGAAAAAATTCATAGAAAACCATCAAACTAAATAGCCGTCAGAATCACAAGGGAAAAGAAATGATGGGGATAGAAAGCAACCAGAAAACAAAAGATAAAATGGCTGTAGTAAGTCCATATATCAATAATCACCCTAAATGTAAATGAACTGAACTCACCAATCAAAAGGCAGAGTAACAAGATGAATTATAAAATAGGATTCAACTATATATTATCAGCAAGAGACTCATTTCAGCTCCAAAGACAAATGTGGGCTCAAAATGAAGCTGGAGGATGGTACTTAAAGTAAATGGCTCCCAGAGAAAAACGGGTGTAGCAGTACTTCTATCAAACAAAATATATTTCAAGATGAAAAATGTAATAAGAGACAAAAATGGACATTTTATAAGGATAAAGGGGATAGATAATTCATCTATCAGATATAACTGTTACCAATACATATGTGTCTAACCTGGAAGCGCCAACATGTATAAGGCAACTACTAAAAGAATTAAAGGGAGAAACTGACAAAAATGCAATTATAGTAGGGGAACAGAACACCCCATTGAAAGCAATGGATAGATCACCCAACCAGAAAGTCAATAAGGAAATACTGGCCTTAAATGACACATTAGAACAAATGGACTTAATCGCTAGTTATAGAACTTTCCGTCCAAAATGACAGAATATACATTCTTCTCAAGTGCACTTGGAACACTCTCAAGGACAGACCATGTGTTGGGACACAAAACTAGTCTCACTAAACATAAGAAGATTAAAAACACATCAAGCATATTTTCTGACCACAATGGTATGAAACTGAAAATCAAGTACAAGAAGGAAGCTGGAAAAACCATAAATGCGTGAAGGTTAAACAACATGCTACTGAACAACTATTAGGTCAAAGAAGACATTAAAAAATGGATCAAAAGATATATAGAGACAAATGAAAATGAAAATACTACACATCGAAATGTGGGGGAACGCAGCAAAAGCAGTACTAGGAGGAAAGTTTATAACATTCCAGGCCTACGTCAGAAAACAAGAAAAATCTCAAACCACGTAACATTACACCTTAAAGAGCTAGAAAAAGAAGAACAAACAAAGCCCAGAGTCAATAGGAGGAAACAAATGATAAAAATCAGAGCGGAAATAAATGAAATACACAAAAAGACAATGGAAAAAAATTAATGAAACGAAGCTGTTTTTTTTAAAAGATAAAATTGACAAACCTCTGGCTAAACTCATGAAGGAAAAAAAAAAGAATCAAATAAATAAAATCGGAAATGAGAGAGAAGTTACAATATTTAAAAATACTATGAAAGCTATATGCCATCAAATTTGATAGCCTAGAAGGAATGGGTAAATTCTTAAAAAATATAAAACCTTCCTAAACTTAACCATGAAGAATTGGAAAACCTAAACAGGCTGATCACTAGTAAGGAAATTGAAACAGTAATCAAAAACCTCCCAATGAAAAAAAGTCCGGGACCAGGTGGCTTCACTGGTGAATTCTACCAAACATTCAAAAACAATTTAATACCAATCCTTCTCAACCTCTTCCAAAAATTTGATAAGGGAATATGAAGCCAACTTGACCCAGATACCAAAACCAGGCAAGGACAACATAAAAAAAGAACATTACAGGCCAGTATCTCTGATGAACATAAATGCCAAAATCCTACACAAAATACTAGCAAATCTAATATAACAATACATTAAAAGGATACTATCAGGTGGGGTTCATTCTAGGGATGCAAGAATGGTTCAACATCCGCAAATCAATCGATGTGATATATATTAACAAAAGATAAAAATCATAAGATCATATCGATAGATGCAGAAAAAGCATTTGACAAGATACAATATCCATTTATGATTAAAACACTCAATAAAATGGGTATAGAAGGAAAGTACTTCAATATAATTAAGGCCATATATGACAAATCCTCAGCTAATATACTCGATGATAAGGAATTGAAAACTTTTCATCTAAGATCAGGAACAACAAGGATGCCCTCTCTTGCCACTGTTATTCATCATAGTATGGAAAGTCCTAGCCAGAGCAGTTAGGCGAGAAAGAGAAATAAAAGACATTCAAACCAGGAACGAGGAAGTAAAACTCACCATTTGCAGATGATATTATTCTATATATAGAAAACCCTAAAGACTCTGTCAAGAACTATTAGAAACAATAAACAAATGCGGTAAAGTTTCAAGATACAAAATCAATATACAGAAATCCGTTGTGTTTTTATATATATTCACAATAAAATATCAGAAAGGGAAATGAAAACAGTCCCATTTATAATTGCAACAAAAAGGATAAAATACCTAAGTATAAATTTAACAAAGGAGGTGAAAGACTTGTACACTGAAAACTATAAGACATTGTTGAAAAAAACTGAAGAAGACACAACGAAATGGAAAGATATTCCGTGTTCATGGATTTTAAGAATTAATATGGTAAAACTGGCCGTTATTGCCAAAAGCAATATACGGATTTAATGCAGTCCTCAACAAAATCCCAAAGGCATTTTTCATGAAAGAACCCCTATAGCCAAAGTAATCTTGAGAAAAAATAACATAGCCAGAGGTATCATACTCCCTGACTGTACTACAAAGCTACAATAATTGAAACAGTATGGTATTGGCAGAAAAACAGATACACAGGCCAAAAGAACAGAACTGAAAGCCCAGAAATAAACCCACACATATAAGGGCAACTAATTTTTGACATACAACAGAGAAAGGAAAGTCTCTTCAGTAAAGGCTGTTGAGAAACTGGAAAGCCATCTGCAAAAGAATGAAACTTAACTGCTATCTGGCATCATACATAAAAATTAACTCAAAATGGATTAAGGACTTGAATATAAAACCTGAAACAATAAAATACATAGAAGAAAACACAGAAACTAAATTTACTGCCCTTGGTTTCAGAGGCGATTTTGATCCCAAAGTCAAGGAAAGAAAAAATAAATGAATGAGGCTACATAAACTAAAAAGCTTCTGCACAGCAAAAGCAACCATCCACAAAACAAAAAAGCGACCAACTGAAAGGGAGAAGATATTTGCAAACGACACCTACGATAAGGGGCTAATAACATCCCAAACTCACACAACTCAACAAGAACAGAGATCTGATTAAAAAATGGGCAGAGGACCTAAAAAGACACTTTTCCAACCAAGACATACAGATGGCCAACAGATACATGAAAAGATGCTTAACATCACTAGTTATATGTGAAATGCAAATCAAAACCACAATGAGATACTACCTCACACCTGTTGGAATGGCAATTGTCAACGATACAAAAAATAACAAGTGTTGGACAGGATGTGGAGAAATGGGAACCCTCGCTCACTGCTGGTAGGAATGTAAATTGGTGCAGCCACTAAGGAAAATAGTATAGAGGTTTCTTCAAAAAATTAATATAGCTACCATATGACCCAGCAATCCCTCTTCTGGGTATTTGCCTGAAAAATCGGAAAACAGTTATTCGTAAAGATATATATACCTCTATGTTCACTGCAGCATTATTACGACAGCTAAGAGATGGAAACTGACTAGAAGTCCATCGATGGATGATTTAATAAAGATGTGGTACAAATATACAACAGAATACTACACATAAAAAGATGAAATATTGCCATTTGCAACAACATGGATCTTGAGAGTATTATGCTCAGTGAAATAAGTCAGATGGAAAAGGACAAGAACCATGTGATTTCACTCATATGTGGGATTTAAAACAAACTCATAGATACAGACAACAGAATGGTAGTTACCAGAGGGGTGGTAACTGGAAGTGGGGTGGAGGCAGACAAAGAGGGTAAAGGGGGTGAAATACATGGTGACAAAAGGAGACCAGACTTCAGGTGGCGAGCACACAGTAGAGTATTCAGACGTCCTATTATGAAGCTGTATACTTGAAATCTATATAGTTATTAAACAGTGTTACCCCCGATAAATTTAACAATCAATTTAAAACAAAAATAAAAGCAGTTTTGAGATAAAATTCACATACCATACATATCACCATTAAGTGTACAATTCAGTGGTTCTTAGCAGTCACAGATATGTGCAGCCATCACCACCATCAACTTTGGAATATTTTGATCATCTCAAAGAGAAATCTCAACCCTTCTGGTTATCACTTTCCTATCTCTCCACTCGCCTTCCTTCCCAGGCCTAGGAAACCTGTAATCTACTTTCTGTTTCTGTAGCTTTCCCTATTCCGGACTTTCATAAAAGTGGAACACATAAGATGTGGTCTTTTCTGACTGGCTTCTTTCACTTAGTGTAGTGTTTCCAAGGAAAGTCTATACTCTAAATTCCCACGGTACATTGCCTCAGATGAGGGACTGTAAAAGGTGTGGACAGCTTATCACGTGAGAAGTGCATGAGAAGTGCCTGTTTTTAGAGCAGCAAGATTAGATAGCTGTCTTCAGATACTTAAAGGGCCCTTGTATCACTTTTGTGTGTTGTTCCTTAAGGTAAAACTTGGGGCGAATGGGGAGCAGGTACAAGCAGACAGACTTCAATCTGACATAAGAACTCACGATGACCCCAAACCACAAGGGAATGGCCATCTGTGAGGGACGCCCCAGGGGGAATGCTCCTCACACTGAATAGGAGGCTGGCCGGCCAGTAACCCTTCCAAGACCCAATTCCAAGATCAAATTCACATTGGTATGAGAAGAAATGGTTAAAATGAAAAGTCTGCCCTAACTTGATGCAACCAGTCCTCTGCAATGACAGTTTTTTTTTTTCTTTCTTTCTTTTTTCTTTTTTTTTTTAAGCAAGGCAACCTTTGGTTGACCTCACAGATTACAAGGACCTTGTCAGTTTACAATCCCTTATTTATTTATTATTTTTACACCTACAGCACCTGTTCTTCCTAGGTAGTCCCCCATCCAGGTACTAGCCAGGCCCCATCCTGCTTAGCTTCCGAGATCAGACGGGATCGGGCTTGTTCAGGGTGGCATGGCCGTAGACCTGCAACAACGGTTCTGTTCACTGAACTGAATGTGCGGCTGTACTCAGATGGACTAGAAATAAATACCAGTAAAATATTTGTTCCTCTCATTCCCCTGCGGTTTCAACAATTAATGACTCTTTGAACATCAAAGGAACTCACCCAACTGAAGCTCCTGATCAGGCCTAATCTGCTGTATTCTTACGTATTACTTGCTTTTAGGATCAGGGTACCTGACTCTACCTTTTCAAATACCAACTAATTTTTAAAAAATCTTCTTAAAAACAAAATCTCATCTTGATAATTACTTCAAGCCAGGAACCAGTTTTGCAACAATATAACACAATCAGATTAGTTTATGAACTCAATCCAAGCTGCAAATAACATTTTTTTTTTCTAATAGGCCATTTTATTATACCAAATGATGCTACTCCTTTTCTATGACAAAGGCTCTTTTTTTCTATAGACTGTCTTAATCTAAGTCTGGCTATTTAGGTAATTTTTTCTATAGACTGTCTTAATCCAAGTCTGGCTATTTAGGTAAATATCTTCTCCCTACATGGCAACACATTTAAAAGATATAGAGTTTAACAGTACTGTTTGCTTAATACCAACTTGACCTTAATGATCCTATATTCAATTATTTCAAATCAACAGAGATGACCTCATGTACACTGCTCAGGTCAAAGAGAGAATTAGGGCAGGGTGGATTCTCATTCTTTGACAGGATAATCTCTGGATAATCTTGACACCTATTTTGGGAATAACAGATGTGGTTCTAAATGGATCTCTCCTCATTTTTCTCAAATTCTCCCAAAAGCCCACACTGGAACTCTCTTGATGTCTCTCAGAAACAGCTGGTATAGTTAGAGAGTAGAGCAGGAATCGGAAGATGGTTCCAGTTCTTTCTCTGGTTTAATTTTTTGGTGGTCAAATGAGTTTTGAGGTTGTTTTATAGTCTTTCTGAACCTCTGTTCCTTCCTCTGTAGAAAGGGGTGAAATCACTGTGTTGTCTATTTTACAAAGTTATTGAGGCTTAAACTAACTGGTGCATATACAAGTCTGTAAATCAACAAACACCACCATCTTCTAGAATCCTCACCCGCATTAAAAACCGGCCCCTTAGGAGAGCCCCACAAGCCTCAGCTAAAGGGACAACTGTTTACATCTCATCTGGCTTGCGTTCTTCCTCTAATTGGCTGCCTAAGTTCCAAACTATGTTTTAAATTTGTTTTAAGACAAAGATTTTGTTTGGTCACATGAAAATGC
>CM053509.1:157438660-157462153 GCA_028627145.1 Eidolon dupreanum | reverse complement strand
GATCCCAAGGGCCCAGGCTCCATACGGTTAATCAAAAAAGTTTCTTTCAACACTGGAAAGAAAAACAATCACTTTCTCCTTATTTGCCCTTAGAAATTTACTGCCAAAAAATAGATTAAGATCAATATCAGATGTGCTGTAAATCACAAGTGCACTGTGACTCTCGTTGAGGCACAACCCACACCAGATGCTCCTGGTGTACCCAGCAGCATATGCCAACTGTGTAGGTTCATGGAAGCAGAAAGGTAAACCTGGGCCCAAACCTCCCTGAGCCCAGAAGCCACGGACCCTCTGAGTTTAGCAAGACGACCTTTCCAAGTGATTTATTCATCAGATATGTATGGGAAAATATCAAGCTCACAACTGCCTTTTTATGTAAAAGTCATTTAAAATTTTTTTTTTAACTTTTCTCTAAACTTCTTGGACTTAACCCAACAATTCTATTTTACATAGTGGTACCCTTGGTCGTCTTCATAGGCAGATCCTAAGTAGGTTAAATACCTTGGATGTTGATCCAAGATACTTTAGACATGAGTTAAAAACACCTTATGTACACTCACCCAACCAAAAAATTGGTTTAATTCTGGGATTTTACCAGATTATTTCATACTTGACTATGAGGTTCTCTAATTGTTATATATACAAGTGGACCAAATGAACTAACTTAGGAGAAACAGGTTATTAGGTAAGGTACTCAGTAGTCCTCCAGGTTGTAAATCCAGCAAAGCCACAAGTAAATGAAATACTTGGGAAAGAGCAGCTACACCTACAGTCAGACAGGAAAAAACATACTCTTAGAGACAGAGGGGGAAGAAACAGCCTCTGCTTGAGGTTCTTATGAAGAAAGGACAGCACTTTTCTTTCTCGCAGGCCCAGAGACAACCATTCTTCATCCCCCTTCCCCTTGGAGGAGAGTAATGATACCCCCTCCAAGATGTGCAATACTTCCACTTTTAGAAATTATTTTCCCCCAGATTCTTTCAGGATCTGCAACCCTGCAAGGGATCGCAGTCCCATCTTCTGGGTAAGCATGTCAATGAGGATGAGCCTAAACCAAGAGAACTGTCAATCCTCACCACCCACACAGACACAGATCTGCCTGAAACCTCAGTTCCCATTTTTTCCAACTCCCACATGCTTTTGAGAGGAACCAGATCAGGGCCCACACGCTGGCATGGAAACGAGAGGGGAAGGGAGGAGGGCCACTGGAGGAGAATGGATGAACCCTTCAGTGGTGCGTGGTGGCGGGGGAGTGCATCGAGTTTAGTTTTGAGGTTAGGAGGTGACTAAAGGCGGACTTCTGAGACTTGGCCTTCTGAGATTTGGCCCAAACAGGGAGGGGCGTTTGCCCATCAGAAGGCCCAGAGGGTGCCACCTGTGCACGAAGAGCCTTTCCCCCCGGCCTAAGTATCTACAGAGGTAAGGAAGGAATTCCACTCCCACCGGGGCATAAATAGGGTGTCCATCTGTCACCCGGGGGTCCCACCCAGCCCAAGAGGCCATCCAGCAGAACTGCTCCAAGGGTCTGCCCAAGAAGCTGCGTCGTTATGACCTGTCACCCAGTGGCCCAGACCTGTCGCCCAGACTTCCCCGAGGATCTGGGGCACGAAGGGGCCCTCGCTCCGCCCGCACGGACAGTGCGCACTGCCTACCCGGAGCTCGCCCTCGGTGCGGTGCAGTCCCAGGCGTCGCAGCCCCACGGCCAGGTCGTTGACACACAGGCCGCCGTCGCGGTTGACGTCGAGCGTCTGGAAGAGGCTCCACAGGCGCAGCCGGTGGTCCGGGCCCCCGCAGACGGCGCCGCCGCACGGGTCCACAGACGCTGGCGACGAGGCGGACGACGAGGCGGCGGTGGCGGCGTCCGGCGGCGGGGAAGCCACGCAGCGGCACAACACACTGCTCACCATCGGGCGCGAGGCAGGGACGCCGAGCCGCAAGGAGAACGCGGAAGACACGCCGATGTCCTCAGACTGCGAGCGCGGGCTCCGAGATGCCGGCAAACTGGCGGGAGGGGCCGCTTCCGGGAACCCCGACCCGCCGCGACCCGCCTCCCTGGCCACGCCCCCAGGCGCACCGCTGGCCAGTCACAGAACCGGATAGCTGAGGGGCGGAGCCTCACAGAGTGCCGGCACAGTCCGGGAAGACCCAAATCAATGGAAAGGGCGGGGCGATTCCGGCTCAGCCTGGAGCCGATTCAAACTGAGTGAGACGGGGATTGGCTGAGCCGTGCCGAAGAGAGGAAATCACGCCGCTATAGGCAGAAATTATGTAATTGGCAGGCGAAAGGCCCCGTGTCTAATTTCCATTGAGAAACATTGTTGACTTCAGAATCGTAAGGATGGAAGGAGCGGTCATGTACGAAGAGAATGTAATCTCCGGTGGGAAATAAGATTTGTGTAAGGAGTAATTGTGAGCTGTAGCTGAAAACCAGAATTTGCGCCCATGAGTGAAATTAAAAATTATTGGCCAACGGCTAAAGGCCGAAAGCATTAGGGATCCTCAGGAGGCCAGGTTTTGATAATCTAATTCCCTAGGTCACCAATAAAGTAGCTGATTTTAACAGCGTAGTAGTTGTAATATTCATTATTGAACGACAGCACAATTTCCAATGGAAGTGAATAAAGATTCAGTGGGCGGGGCGCTCTGTAGCGACAGACACACCCTTAGACCAATGATCAGGCCAATTCCAGTGAGTGGGCGGGCTCTGTGGCTGAGCGACATATCGAAATAGCCAGTGAGCGACGTGATATTGAGCTGCACCCAACCGGGAGGGCTTGTTCCTCTCGAAAAGCGCTGGGAGGCGGGAAGAAGGGAAGTGGGCGGATCTCCGCACACCCCGGCGGAAGAGGCAGATTCAGGAAGCCATTACGCAGCTGGCTGGCAGCGGCTGGGCCGGTCGGTGCTTGGCCCTACGCACTTTGCGTAGCGAAGGGGGTTACCAAAGGCCTGGTGCTCGGCCTTGGGCAAGCCCGGCCTATCCCCTATAGGGGGGTAGGTGAGGGACGAGGCTGAGAAAGAAGAGAAGGGGAATTGGGGCGGTTGAAGGGGTTGTAATATTTTTTTAAAAAAGGAGTAGGGAGAGGCCATGGCCGTCCCAGCCAAGAAGAGGAAGATGAACTTCTCTGAGCGAGAGGTGGAGATCATCGTGGAGGAACTAGAACTGAAGAAGCACCTGCTGGTGAACCACTTCAACGCTGGGGTCCCTCTGGCTGCCAAGAGCGCAGCCTGGCACGGCATCCTGAGAAGGGTTAACGCCGTGGCCACCTGCCGCAGGGAGCTGCCCGAGGTCAAGAAGAAGTGGTCTGACCTCAAAACCGAGGTCCGTCGCAAGGTTGCCCAGGTCCGGGCAGCTGTGGAGGGTGGCGAGGCCCCAGGGCCCACTGAGGAAGATGGAGCTGGTGGGCCAGGGTCAGGTGGCAGCAGTGGTGCGGGTGGCCCAGCTGTAGCCCCCGTACTGCTCACCCCCATGCAACAGCGCATCTGCAACCTGCTGGGCGAGGCCACCATCATCAGCCTGCCCAGTACCACAGAGATCCATCCCGTGGCCCTCGGACCCACAGCTACTGCAGCAGCAGCTACGGTCACCCTGACACAGAGTGAGTGACCTCTCCTGCCCAGTCCAGTGTTCATAAATGGGAAGGGCCAGCAAGAGTTTGGGCAGCCTGGGGAAGGTTGATTGCAAAGGGTCAAAGGTCAGATGGGAGTCTCGGAAGACCATGAGGCCTTCCAAGAGCTCCCCAGAGAGAAGTGATCTTGTTCTCTTTGGGACTTCCTAAGCACGCAGTCTGGACTTCTGATGAGCTGGATTGCTTTCAACTGTGTTTTGCCACCATTCATGTCCATGACTGAAGTGTGTGGTCCTTGAAGACGGAGACCACGTTTATATCCCCACAGGACTTATCACAGGGCCTGGCACATAGTAGGCAGTCAAGATGTATTTGTTCAATGAGTAGATAGATGGGAATGATCATGCCCAAGTCAGACATGAATTCTGGACATAGACATTCTGGGTTTTCAGTGCTGCCAACATTCATCAGGCACAGCTGAGGAACCTCATGGTTCCTGGTGTTAATCTACTCATTCATAGCTCATCTAACATTAACACTTATTTTGTGCCAAATCCTGTGCTAGGATTGCCAAGGCGTCTAAGACAGAGGCCAGTTATATTCTAGTAAGACAGATAAGACCCATATATGAATAACTGCGTTGTCAGTGGGAGAACCTAAAGACTGCCCAAGAAGCCAGGTGGTTCAGAAAGGGGGCTTCCTGGTCCAGGCGGGGACACACAGTTGATGTTGGCATTGAAGGATGAAGAAGATAGACCTTTCTCTCTGTGCATGGAGGCCCAAACAGCCAGACTAGAATCCCTTCAAAAGTTCTCAGCTGTGAACAACAATGGAACATGAGTTGGACTTTTTAGTTCAGATAAGATTTTCATCAGTGACTGTTAACTGCTCCTTTGTGATGGGTTATAAACTGTATTGATCACTGAGTCTCAGTGGGGACTTTGGGAAATTGGGTGTATGTATGAGTGCCATCCCCTGCAGTGTCATATTTCTCAAGGATATTGAGGTAGGAAAGGGGATCAAACACTGGCCTAAATCAACTCCTGTTCTGGAACAGGAAGAACTTTTAGGTATTCCATTCACCAGGGTGATCAAGGAGATAGGGAGGCATTTATTGGGCACTTAAACTGCTGCCTCCCCACTCCCACCTCCTTTTCTGCTTGACTGGAAAAGGCTTGAAGTCAAGAAAGCACAGAAGGAGGTAAGACTAGTGTGGCTACAAACAGCTCATGTAGAGAGTCCCACCGAAGATACCTACTGTGTGCTGGCACTACGGGGAGCATGTGGCCCTACCTGTATTAGCCAAAAGCAGCCCAGTGGGGTGATAGTGAGCACAATGGACTCTAGTGTTGGGGAGACCTGAGTTTGTTTCCTGGACCTGCTGAATAAGCTATGTGACCATAGGCAAGTCACTCTATATTTCTGAGTCAGTGTCCTCATTTCCGAAAACGAGCATGGCAGGACCTACCTCTCGATGTCAGTATAAGGATCATCAAGTTAATGAGTGCAAAGGGCTTAGCGCAGTGCCTGGCATGTAGTAGGTGCTCTAAATTTTTTGCTAGTGTTATTATTAGCATCTTTGCTTTTGCCAGATCCAGGACTGACCCTTTGGTTACCAAGTAAATTAAGATTCTAAACCCCTTAGATTCTAGATTAGGTTCACGAATAGCTATAAAGCCAGAGGAGGCCTGAATTCCCCAGAATAGGGCTAATGGCCTGCTCTCCACGTGGCCAGTTTCACTCTTTCTGAAAAGTGACCTGATGCTGCCTTTGTTCTTTCTTTCCACAGTCCCCACAGAGACCACCTATCACACACTTGAGGAAGGAGTGGTCGAGTACTGCACTACTGAGGCCCCCCCACCCCTGCCAGCGGAGACCCCCGTGGAGATGATTGCCCAGCACACTGACCCCTCAGTCAAGCCCCAGGCGCTCAAGAGCCGAATCGCCCTTAATTCGGCCAAGCTGATCCAGGAGCAACGAGTCACCAACCTGCACGTGAAGGAGATCGCCCAGCATCTGGAGCAGCAGAATGACCTGCTGCAAATGATCCGCCGCTCCCAGGAGGTGCAGGCCTGTGCCCAGGAGCGTCAGGCTCAAGCCATGGAGGGCACCCAGGCGGCCCTGAGCGTCCTCATCCAGGTCCTCCGGCCCATGATCAAAGATTTCCGCCGCTACCTGCAGAGCAACACGCCCAGCCCCGCCCCCACCTCTGACCCTGGACAGGTGGCCCAGAATGGACAGCCAGACAGCATCATTCAGTGAGGGCAGGGGTTGAGCCAGCCTTCTGCTGTGATTGGGTGACCCTGCCGTGGTCATGTAAGTGGGTTCTGTGACTGGCCTTTGACTATGGCCGGCCACATGGGCAGCTCTTTAAGCAGACATTTAGGGGGCCCACTGTTTCTGAGACAAGAAGGAGACTGGGAAGAGGAACTTGTTGGGGTCCTGGGATCCAGACTCTCTTACCCCCACCACTTGTGCTTCCTCATTAAGAACCTGAAGGCTGGTTAGCTGAGGGTCAGGTGTTGGGGATGGGACACATGTTGTCATGAGCCAGGGCTTGCGATGTGACCCAGACTCAGTCTAGGACAGTTGTAAGGAAGGTTCTCACTGGAGGTCGTCACACAGCCGGGGGTCTTTGCTGCAATGCCCCCAGCCCCAGGGGCCATTTTTTGAGTAAGGTAATGTCAGTGGTGCTGGCATTAGCATGGTAATATCTTCTTCCTCCCTTGGGAGGCAGAGTGACTGGGCCTGAGGAGGAAACCCCATCCTTTTCTTCTCACTGCGCCTCAGTTCTCAGGGGACCCTATTTCATGCCGTGCTCTTCCCCCACCTAACCCACCAGTGAGTGGTGACAGAGACACAGCAGGGGCCCTCGTTAGCGCCCTGCGCTGCTTCTGCAATATACCCAGGATGTGGCCCGCTGGGCTCAGGAATGCTGTATGTGGTGGGGATGGCTTGGTCACCATCTGGTCTTCCACTGCAGCCTGGACAGCCCCGTAGTGGTTTGTCCCAACAGCTTTTGACTCAGGTCAGGCATCAGGCCCTGGGTGCTGTAAGTTTTAGAGAAAGCAAACCAGCATGGGGACTTGTTGCCCCACCGCAGCGGGTGTGTGGTGACCTGCCGGCTCCTTTCAGAAGGCCTGCGTCAAGCCAGTTGTATTTATTCTGTCCGTGAACCCCTCCGGGGAAGGCCTCCAGGATCTCCGAGGGCCACTCTGGCCATGCCCTTCCTCCTCCCCTCTCTACTGACGGCAGGCTTCCAAACTCAGTACAAGAAAAAGAGCCTGCTAGGCATCACACCCTGACTCCCTTCACATGTTATCCAGGGCTTGGAGTTCTTTTGAGAACCCTACTGGCTGGCTGGGTGAATCCGCAGGCCTGATTGGCCCTGAATGTATGAGGCAGGAGCATCACAGACCTGAGAAGTTGAACCTTGATTTCTGTGCCGGGGAAGAACAGACAGACCTCAGGGTCCTGAAGGAGGTGGTGCTCGTCTTGATGCTTTCTCCCGCATGTAGGGAGCTCACCCAGATGGCATTTGTCTATTTCGTTTTCAGAATGAAATTGATTGAATTGATTACCAAGACCCTCGCATCTTTCCAGACTGTTTCCCAGTTGTGCCATCTTGCTGCTGGTGCCTTGATCACACGGACTGATGGTTACAACGAAAGGCTCCAGATCTCAGCTAAACGATGAAGGTGCCACCCTTCTGGGCACATACATACAGAATTTCTGAGCTCCACTGTCACAGTCACAAGAAGCTGTCCCCAAAGATGGTGGGGAGGTGACTGCTGTGCCACCTTCCTCTCTATGGAGGACATGTGCAGGGCCAGCTACAGAGCAATGGAGAGGAATCAGGCCTGTGAGGGATTTGGGTAGCGGAAGGAAATCAGCAGCCCCCGGCAGCCTGGGCATCCTCCCTCAGTAGAGCCTGGTGGCCCAGCAGGGTCGCTGCGGGGACTTCCCGAGGATTTTCCATTTGGTTTGGTTTTTCTCTGGGGTTGGCAGGCTGAGCCAATATTGTGTCTCTTCCAATTGAGTGTAAAGAAGAAGCCTGGTTACTTAAACTGACTGGTTCTTTCTAGGTCATCATTTTAAATTAAAGAAATATCTTTTTTTTTTATACCCATGTCTGTGTCTTTATTGGTTGTCTATAGAAGAGATATGGGCTGGCAGAAAACAGATGGGGCTGACACACTACGGCCCACAGGTAAAATATAGCCCCTACCTGTCTTTATAAATAAAGTTTTATTGTAACACAGCCACACTCCTTCATTTACTTAATGTCTTTGGCTGTTTTTGTGCTAAGGTGGCAGAGTAAAGCAGTGGTGACAGAGACATCTGTCCCTTTACAGAAAATGTATGTCTATCCCTGTTTCAGGGCAGTGTTTCTCACTCTGAGAATTACCCAGGGTGTTGGTTAAACATACCCAACTCTTGGGCTCCTCAAAACCTGGAAGAGACTCCTGGAGGGAGAGCTCTAAGGATATGCATGGAGAGCAAAAAGCTCTCTGGGTGATTCTGATATTTCCTGAAGGTTAGGAACTTTGGCTGGGAGACTAGAAGAGTTAAACTCAGCTGGAACAGGGATCCTGCCCCAGGGAGGGCTGGTTCCAAGCAGAGATTTTCATTTAGGACTGGCCTTCATTCTGGATAGATTTCAGTCTTTTCAGATATAGTTATCACTCTTCAGTATTTAGTAATAATAAAAACTGACCATTCTCCAGCCCCTTCTCTTTCCAGGCCTTATAAACATTCCTCATTGACTCCTTGCAACAGCCCCATGAATTAGGAACTAATATTGTGCTCAGTTTGCAGATGGGAACACTAAGGATCAGAGAGGTTATACAGTTTGCCACAGGTCACACAGCTACCTTATTCCCTGTGGAGGCCCATGCTCTTAACTACTGCTCTTAACTCTTAACTTCTCTGACCTTACTGCCAATGAGATGTGAAGTCTCCTAAAAATAATTTGAGCCTGACATTTGGGAGTTTCTAGGTCAAAGGTGGAGGACTGGGAGACAGTTCCTGTTGTTATTATTCTTGGCACTGGGAATACTGACCTTTCCTATTTGTAGGCTTTGGACTTTTATTAAGAGGAAAGAGGGTAAATTAGAATTAAACCTAGGCTACTGGTGGAGAACTATCACTTATATCAGGGTGATTTTTTTGGATTCCTTCCTGAAATATGGAGTTTCACATGGTTAAAACCACAGGTCCCCAGTGGCATCCTTTGTGCTACAAGCCCATGATACCGAACCTAGATTGAATACCTGACCTAATTGCAGTTTCCACCATCCCAGAGATGTAATCTTAACCAACCAGTCTGGAATTTTCTGGTCAAGCAACTGTAAGGTAATCCATCAAGTAGGCCCTCTCCATTCCCCACACCATTGCCCCACAGAAAAAAGAGGCAATCTTCATGGTAAAAACCCTTGCCATTCCCTTCTCCGTCAAAGAAGCCATCCTAGTCTAAAAATGATCCTTTTCCTTTTGTTAATAGCTCTCTTGTCCCACCCTTCTTCCTATAAAAAACCTTCCAATTGGAACAGCCCCTTGGAGTGCCCTTCTCCTTGCTGGATGGGATGCTGCCCAATTCATGAATCACTCAATACGGCCAATTAGATCTTCAAATTTACTCAGTTGAATTTTGCTTAGTAACCTAAAGAAAATTCTCTCAACCACTGAAGCTTGCTACTTCAGGCATTGAAATCTTTTACATTTTAAACCGTTTTGGTAGAAGTCAAAAAGATGTTCTTTCAAAAAGATGTCCTTTGTGAACTGTCTTTGACCCAGCTATTTCTTATCCAATAGAGTTTGCACAACAGGGTTGGTGGAAAGCACGTGGGCTCAGGCAGGTTTGGGCTTGAGCTCATCTCCATCATTTATTCACAGTCTCAACTTTTCGGGGCCTCAGTGTTCTCAATTCCAAAATGGGGGTGCTGAATAACAGTACCTACTTGACAGGGTACAGTCGCACGATGAGGATTCAATGGAAATAGCTACCATTTATTGAGCACTTACTATGGCCCGATGTCATTCTAAGCACTGTATGTATGGACTCATTTCATGAGACCATATATGTAAAACACTTAGCATGTGCCTAGAACACAATATGTATTTAATAAAACTGGCAGTTCTCACCACTACTACTGTGTCTGATACCCCCAAGGGGAGTCTTTTCTGCAGATTACAGTGGGAGCTTTGTCCAGAGTGGTTTGAGCCACATTACAAAACAGTGACCCTGGAACTAGAGGGTATGAGGCACAGGGAGCAGAGACTAGCTGGGATTCAAGGCAGTCTGGGGCATGGGAACCAAGGCCAGCACAGGAAAGAGCTGGACGCCGGGAGGCTCTTGCTGCAAATGATCTGGAAGACGCGGGTTGAGCAAATCGTCAGAAGCTGAGCTGCCATGTGTCACAGTAGTCTAATGGAGTAACAGTCAAGCCTGTGATCACTTACTGTGATGATATAAGCAAGAGGAGAAAGTGACAGCTTCCCCAGTGTCCATGGGACAGCGCCAGGCAAGGGTTAGATATGTTGCAGACGGGGAGTTAGCTCACTGCTGAGGGAACCCCCAACAAACCGCTCCTGCTATTTTCTGGGTTTGTGTGTGTGTTGGGGGTGGTGAGAGGGGGAAGGGTTAAAAGTGGAAAAGTACTGAGTAATGAGTCAGAGCAAAGTCTCCCCACTCCTCCTGATAAGGAGGTCTTGGCAAAGGCACTTGGAGGAAGGCTTCGGTTGACAGCCCCCAATAAAGAGGCCTTGCATGGAGGCACCTGGGCTAGAATGCAGCTGTGCATGCTAGCGAGGCCAGCCAGGGGTCCTACCTTCTTGATGGCATCTCCCTTTGGAGCCTGCAGTGTACTGACTGTGCCCCAAGTTTAGTGTGGGGAGAGCAGCACCCCCCATGAGGCTTGCCATGTAAAACCTCTGTAATGGCCTAAAGCTAGGCCTAAAAGATCACAGGTAGGTTTGCATCCAGGAGCTGTACTCTTCACAAGTGCCAGGTCTTTGTAGCTGGCCAGTTTCTAACTGGCTCTGTGCCCTAGTATGGGGTCATTTAATTTCCCCAAGCCTTGGCTTCCTCATCTAGAAATCCTTCTCTAATGAGATTGATGCAAGGAGTTAACAAGTTAGTGCCTGTAGAACACTTAGCACAGTGGTTGGCACATAGTAGGTGCTCAATAACAGTAGCTGCTTGTTTTCATGAGCTATTGCTGCGTAACAAACCACTCCAAACCTTAGTGGTTTAAAACAACAGTAATTAATTTGCTCATGATTTTTCCATTTGACCAGGGCTCAGAAAGAGCGAGCTTGTCTCTTTCTCGGAGTATCAATTGGGGCGGCTCAGCTGGGCCTGGGCATCTTTTTCCAAGATGGCTCACTCACATGCCTTGCAAGCTGATGCTGCAGGTGGGCTGGGAACTCAGCTGGGAAGATCATCCGGGACTAGGAGTTAGGACTGGCACCTCAGTTCTCTACGTGGGCCTCTCCATGCAGCAGCTTGAGCTCCCTCACAGAGTGGTGGCTGAGGTTCCAAAAACAAGGAAGTGGAAAATGACAGTCCTTTTGAAAGGTCAGGCTTAAATCTAGCACGGCATCACTTTGGCGTATTCTCTTGGTCATGTAATCACCGGCCAGCCCAGATTCACGGGGACAGAGAAGTAGACTCAGAATGGAGGTATGGCTCATACAGGGAGAGGATGAAGTGATGGCGGCCATCTTTGGAAACAAGCTAACATGCTGATTTTGTCATGAACTGGAATCGCGCCTCCAGACCCGTGAAAGATGGCCTCTCTCCCACATTTCTGGGGTCAATGAGGACTCCTTTCAGTCCTCTCATCAGGAGGCAAAAGAAATTTGGGAACTCCTCCAAACTTTGAAATAGAACCTGTTGAAGCTACTTTCTCATTTCCAGTAGCTTTGAGTCAAAAGATTAGAAGGAGAAAAAGCTTGGCAGGGCAGGGCCACTCTGAATCCTTTTACTCTGCTAGAAATCTTTGCAGACCTGGGAGGGGACCATCTGTGCAGACCTGCTTGGAAATCTCTCTCAGAAGACTTCCTGAGCCTGGGAGAAATAATTAGCAGAGGGTGGCAAGGTGGTTGCTAAGAGGAACAGGCACACTCACTCTTTTGTTTAGAGCTGATGAGCTAAATAAACTTGGTATGAATATTTACAAAGAGGGATGGGGTTCTTGAAGTGTTCTGCCCTGCACAGAGGCTTGCTGGAATGTGCCAGTTCTCTGCCAGCTCAGCTCATCATCTTTGTCCCATTTTTCCCTCCTCCCACGCACAACTCCTGGGCAGGCCTCAGGGTTCAGCCTGGATGGCACTTCCTCAGGAGGCCCTTCCCAACCACTCACCAGCCCAGGCAGCCCCTCCCCTGCCGTGCACTCCTTATATAGCACAGCATCTCCCTAAATCTCATTCAAAGTGGACTTGCTTGTTTTCTAACAGATCCCCTCATTGGGAATTGTGGAATGTTTTGCGGCTTTCCTGACCTCTACACACTGATGCCAACCCCCTCCAGCTGTGACAATCGGAAATGTGTCCAGACATTGCCACATGTCTCTTGGGGGTGGACAAAAATCACCCCCAATGAAGAACAACGGTCCTACAGCACAGCATCTGTCTTATTCACAGTTACTTTCCAAGTGTATAGCACAGTCCTGGAACAGGTATTGGTACACTTTTTATTGCAGTGTTGGTTGCATTGAACACCTGTAAGGTGTTTTGCATTTGCTGCATTTGATAGACGAAGAGACTGAAGGCAAGACTCGCCTGGTGGCACATCATTTGTAAATGGCAGAGCTGGGAGTCTAGCTAGGTGTGCCTGGCTGTGCAGTCTCCTCTTTGTGAGTCAGCCGCCTGTGAGAGCGTGAGCATGAATCAGCTTTCCGGAGCTGGGGCCTGGACCCTGTACCTGTGACAGGTGCCTCAGGAGCCCCACCCTAAGTGGCCCTGCCCTACCTGAGTGCTATGACCTTGGGCAGGTCGCATCTCCCCACTAGGATGTAGGGAGTCCCCTTCTATGCAGCCCCTGCCTCTGAGTGCTGAGAGGATTAAATAGGATAAATGAAGTAGATGGGTGATGTGAGGGTTGTGCACGGGTGACACGAAGCCCAAGAGCCCCACGCAGGGCCTGGCTCTGGGAAGGTAACGCATATAAAAAATGAAGAGGCAGGAAGGGGCCCACCTGAGAATTCTCCAAGGTGCTAATACTGAGGTCACAAAAGCAAATGCCTACAGACTCCAGCCACTCAGATAAGAGTTCCTTGGCTCAGATAACAAGGCCTCCTCTCCCTTGCCAACTTCTGCATGAGGTTGGCTAGATGGAAGCTGAGTTAGACTTCAGGAAATGCTGACAGTCAAGAATGTGGGCCCATCTTGCCAAATATTCCTTTTTTTACAAAAGCAGCCAGAAATCTGGGATTTTATGTAAATCTCCGTGTTTAAACATATTGACTACTAAATATTTGTCAATCCCGTGCAAGCCAAATAAAACACACCTGCATCCTAGAGTCAGTTCATGGAAATCAGTTTGCAAGTTCTGTATTTAACCTTTTGGGGGTCAGTTTGTACCCCTTGGGAAGAGCCAGAGGAAGGCAGCTGGAGGTAGAGGTTGGTAGACAGGAGGCCTGGGTGCCAGATCTCTCTTTCTCTTGTAGCTCAGTCTCCTCATCCATATGCTGGGGTTGGCCATCCTAGGTGGAATGATCCCTAGTAAGGATAGCCCTCCTGGTTGTTCCTCTTTTGCCCAGGCTAGATTTGACTTACTAGGAGGACAGGGGCTGGGCTCTTTGCTTTGCTCAAAGCTGAGTCAATCTTGACAAACATGGCAATGATACTCACATGCCACCTGCCTGTTAGAAAGCACACACAAACAGGGACTGACCAGCACTGGGGTTTCCCACTGAGATTGAGGCTGGCAGAAGCATTGTTTCCAGGTAGGGCTCCCACAGGGTCCTGTCTGGGTAGAAGGTTGGGCCAAAAGACCTCTATGATCTCTTCTGGCTATTTTTAGTGCCTATTTAGCACTCAGAACTCCGCCTGGCTGTGGCACTCCAGTTTTGTTTTGAGGAACCGCCCCTCCTCCATTCTCAGCTCATGCAGTTCCAGTGAAGGATCCCAAGTCTGGCTTCAGTGGTAAGCATGTAGTCCAGGACTGGTCCATGAGACTTATGCATCTCTCTGTTCACAGTGATTGGTTAAGGGTGAGCACATGACCCAACTGGACCAATGAGAGTCTGCCCTGGGACTTAGGCTCTTTCTGTTGCAGTTTCCAAGTAGGTGTGATGAAAACCTGAAGCTCTGGGGAGGTAACCCCATGGAGGAAGCTCACCTAATAATGAAGCCAACCTAACAAAGGCTAAACAGAGGATAGAGAAGGATTTCAGCTTAGATTCAAGTACTTGAATCCAGCAGTTCCTGAAGATGGATATACCCTCCTGGAGTTACCAGTTACAGCATCTGCAACTCTCCAGTGTTGCTTATGTCATTAGCGGCTGAAAGAGTCCTAATGCTTTTTCCCCACCGTAAGGATATGCTATTCAGATTCCAGGTCAAAATATCTTCAGAGTATTTGCCTAGACCATCTGTTTCTCAGGTTGTAATCCAAGAGGCTTTCACTATAGGTCCATTGGGGTTGTTAATGCATATTTCTAAACCCCACCTTGGACCAAGGGAAACAGACACTGGTGGTGTTGGCCATGTGTGTGCGCCCCCGAGTGTTAATGAGCTCCCACGTGATTCTGACTAAATCTCAAGTTCCAGAACACTGGTGAACCTCTGCCCCTTCTCCATTCCACTCTCCTCCCTCCCTTTTTGAACCATATGATCCTGCCTGTTTGGCCACAACTGATTGGATGAGAAAAGGATACCTGGTCCAAACTGGGCCAATTGGTTTTTTCACTTCCAAATTTGAAATTGGGATTTAGAGACTTGCTCAATCTTTGAGGCTGTTTGAACTTTCTCACATTTCACACACCAAGAAGTAGAAAAGACTGCTTAGAAGCAAGAGAAGAAGAAGGGAAAATGTGAGAAGCAGGGCTGAGAGAGTCTGACCTAAGAAACCTAAGCGACCGTGGTTCCATAGAGCTCTCAGCCCTGACCCCTGCTGCACAAGTCCCCCTTCTCCACTGCCTGTAGGACCCCCTCATTTTTATAGTCCCTTCCACTTCGTATGGTAACAAATATGGTGATTTCTGTTACTTGTACCCAAGAGACCCTTACCTAAGATATTTACCTCAAAGGCCCAGTTTCCTTATCTGCAAAACACCAGCATTGTGATTTATGACACCTCCCCCATATGCAGAGGTCCTGACAGAAGAGTCCCCCCCACCCTTGAATCACTCCTTCCATCAGGAAGTCCTGGTGACATGGGGTATCAGGGGCAGAAAGATTTTGCTACAACCATGCTTCTCAAACTGTTGTGAATTGAAATTCTCTGGATTCTGTTTAAAATACAGAAGTGGAAGCCGTGAACATTGGCTAAGTCTGGTGGGGCCCAGTGATCTGTTTTTGTTTGTTTGTTTGTTTGTTTGTTTTACAGTTTTATAGCAGTATAATTGACATACAATAAACTTCATATATTTAACAATTTGGTGCTTATTTATGTATCTGTGAAACCGTCACTGTAATTAAGACAATGAGAATGTCATGAAAATCTCTATCGCAGAGTTTCTTGGTGTCCCTTTATAATTATCCCTCCCACCCTGCTCCCTCCTCTCTTCCCCAAGCAACCACTGGTCTACTTTCTGTCACTATAGATTAGTTTGCATTTTCCAGAATTTTACCTAAATGAAATCATGCAACACATACTCTTCTTTCGTCTGGCTTTTTTCATTCAGTCTAATTATTTTGAGATACATCCCTCTGCCAGCCTATCTGACTGACAAAAGCAAAAAGGAAAAGGGCCCTCAGGCATTACTGGTGATGGAGAGTGGGGGGAACAATCCTTACACTCCGAGCACACTCCTAAAGGAGTGCAAAATCAGTGCAAAATCCTAGGACAAATTTGCCGATAGTTCATCAAAATCCTTAAATATGGGTTCCTTTGACATAGCAAGTTCAGTTCTAAGGTTTTTTGTTTTTTGTTTTTTGTTTTTTTCCTTGAAAAATAAATACACAAGATCAGTGAGTAATCTGTCTCGGGATCTTTGGTCCTGGGGTTGTGCTGATGGGAGGGGGCTGCAAAGGAGTCTGGCTGGACGACTTGAGATCTTGGCACTGTGCCATTAGGTGCTCAGAGACTTTTTGCCCTCAAGCCTGGGTGGAAGGCTCAGAGCGACTAAGAAGTCAGTGGGTTTGGAATTTGATCTGTCCCCAGAAAGATGGCTTGAGGAAAGCACAGTGCAGGTCTCACCTGACTGCCTCAGGTATCTGGCTCCATTGGAGCCTAGCCTGGCCTTGGAAGGTTCCAGCATTCAGGCTGTAACCGGCCACCACTAGTGCAAACTCAGAACCAGGGACACTTGGCCGACGCAGCTACCTGGGACCTAAGAAGGGACAGCTCTTTGCTCTCCAAGCACCAGTAGTTTCCCCAGTACTCAGTGAGGTGGGGCCTTGGCCAAGGCCAGGGCAGGACTGCTGGAGCTAGGTGTGGGAAGGGAGCTTGGAGCCTGGAGACCTGTTTTGTTTCTGGGTTCTAGATTAGCCTCTGTACAGCTGTGTGACTTAGGGCCAGCCTGTTCCTCTTCCTAGGCCCTAGCCTCACCTCAACAGTGAGGAGGTAAATCAGATTGACAGTCCCTTCTGGTCCCGCTAGCGAGATTTGAGAGCTTGGGTGCTGAAACTAGCCAGACCTAAGTTCCATTTCTGTCTCCATCGCTTTCTGTGACTTGGCGCATTATTTAGCCTCTTCATACCTCAATTTCTATCTCAACCGGAAGCCCTACGATGGCTTCCCACCGTGCTTTGGAAAAAGGCCCTCATGATCTGCTCTCTCCACCTCTCCAGCTCCAGTTCCTGCCATTCTCCCCCTCATTCATCACATTCCAGCCACGCTGAAGGCCCTCGACTCCTCCTCCCAACCCCAGGGCCTTCGCATATGCTCTTCCCTCTGCCTTATGTCTCTTCAATCTAGGACCTAGTCGTTCATCAGAGGTCAGCTGCCATTTTTCTCAGGGAAGCCTCCTCTGACCCCAGACGCAGTCACTCTTGCCGCTGACCTCTCTCATAGCACAACTGTAGTCATTACACAATGTCTGTGTGATTATTTATTTACTTGATGTCTGTCTCCCTGTGGCGCGGTGATCATCCCGAGCGCAGGGATGAGGTTGCTGCAAGGGCTGCGTTTCCTGCCCCTCGCACGGGCCTGGCATAGCGTAGGCACCCCAGGAATTTTGTTAAACAAGCAGCGCTAACAGCATGTTTATCCTAAGATGTGTTTCCACCTCACATACTTGAACATTTCTGAAATCGGGACACTTTCTATAACTGCAGAGACCAGGTAGCCACTGTGACATATGTGTCAATACATGCACGGACGCATCAAAACTTGCAGCTGGGAAGGTCATCCCCGAGGCAACAGCGCATACTCGGAAGAAAAGCTCTTGATGACCCTGGATCATATTGTCTGGAAAAACACAGACCTCAGTGACTCTGAATGAAAGAGTGACGCAGAAAAGTCAGACTCTCCTTGTGCAGAGGTTTCAGGAATATCTTTACTAAATTGTTTTGATCATAGTTGTATTTTTATGTATGCACCGTAGTGCGATATGATAAAAATGTCCACGTTTAAAAGAACAGCTTCGATAAGTATAAAATGAAATTTCTGAATGACGAGGAGGTACTGTGTCATATTTTACCGGGGAGTGCTTTTTTGCTTTTTTAGTGGCACAAAAATAAATAATACATCTTTCAAGCGAAGGCGTCTTAGATTTGTTTCAACACTGTAATTTCTGCTTTATTGGGATTCTGGGGCCACTTCAACGAGGGATCCGCGTAGGGCGCAGAGCTCTGGGCGGCCACAGGGGGCGCTCTCTAGACTGTAGTTTCAGGAATCTGGGCTCGGAAAAGCCGTGCCGCGTGTTGTTCTCAATGTGTCCTGTGGGTGGCGCGAGACAACCGCAGTCTGGCGCAGTCCCGGGCACAGCCTAGAGAGTTCCAGGCTGGAGGGTGGGGATGCTTGAGGCTGGAGGGAGGCCCCAGGCGTATCTTGTCCTGGAGGGGAGCAGGCTCTTCCGCCACCCCAGGGAGAAGACATTGCCGGTTCTACCAGCCCGTCTAGCCCAGCAGCGGCTCTGGGTGTGGAGAGACCTCAGGGGCAGAAGTCAGGGGCCCTGCCCTGCTGTGTGATTCTGGTTCCCCTTCCCTTTCTGGCCTCAGTCTTCCTCTCAAGCGGTAAGGATAAGAGAGCCTGTCAAACCCGAGCCCTGACCTTAAAGGTCTGACGTGATGGAAAGGCCTCCAGCAGCTGCCCAGAAGGCCACTGGTTTACTTTACCTGCAGAGCCCAAAGTCTGAGAGATCATGACATTTCCCTAATCCCTGGATTGGGAAACCAAGGACCAAAAAGATTAAATGACTTTCCCAAGGCTATAGAACTGTGAGTGATTGGAGCTGGGAATGAAAGCTAGACGCGCTTTCTCCTTCCAATGTCTGTCCCAGCTCCTGTGTTGGAAAGGGATGCAGATCGGGGTGGGAGAGAATTTCCCACCAGAGATAATGAGCTAAGAGAAGTTCCTTAGTAAAATGATGGATTAATCATACACGCCTAATTTATCCCCCTACTGGAACGATGGTAAAGAGATTTCTTTTTTAAAGCTGTTGCTTTCTTAGAAAGGATACAAAAAGCACAAACTTTACTATAAAAGAAAAACTTGAGAAATTAGACTCAAAATTTAAAATTTTGCTTTTCTAAAGTCATCATTAAGAGGATGAACAAGTAAGCCACAGACTGGGAGAGAAATACTTGCAATACATACCTCTGACAAAGGACTTGCCTGCACTTAATAATATCACAAGCAACTCCATTTGAAAATGGGCAAAATAACTATGGAAAACAGTATGGAGTTTCCTCAAAAAACTAAGAATTGATATACCATATGATCCAGCAATCCCTCTACTGGGTATTTACCCCCAAAACTTGAAAACTCATATTCAAAAAGATACTTGCACACCGATGTTCTTAGCAGCATTATTCACAGTGGCCAGGACATGGAAGCAACCAAAGTGTCCTACAACAGATGATTGGCTAAAGAAGCTGCGGTACATATATACAATGGAATATTACTCAGCCATAAGAAGAGATGAAATACTGCCATTTGCGACAACATGGATGGACCTCGAGATAATCATGTGAAGCAAAATAAGCCAGACAGGAAAAGTTGAAAATCACATGATATCACTTATATGTGAGATATAAACCTAAAAGCAACAAATGAACAGGACAAACAGAGACTCATGAACATGGACAATAGACTAGTGGTTACCAGAGGGTAGGGAGGAAGGGGAAGAAGGTGTTGATGGGGCAAAAGGGGTCAAATATGTGGTGACACATAACTATGGGAAGTGAAAACACAGTGTAAATATATATATGCCTTACTGTTAAAATGTACAGCTGAAACATTGGATTTCATTAACCAATGTCACCACAAAAATAGTAAATTAATTAATTTTTTTTAAATGGGCCAAATATTCAAACAGTTTTTTCACAAAAGGAGCTATATGCATAGCCAATAAGCACTTAAAAAAGGTACTCAACGTCATTAGCCATAAGAGAACTACAAATGAAAACCACAAGGAAATGTCACTATGTGCCCACCAAAATGGCTAAATTTTAATCCCAAGTGTTGATGAGGGTGACTGGAACTCGCATATCCTGCTGATAGGAATGTGAAATGGAATAACTGCTTCAGAAAACAATTTTGTAATTCTTATGAAGTTAAACTTACACTTAGGTACTCACCCAAAAGGAAGAAAACCATATGTCCTCTTAAAGACTTGTTTGGTAATGTTCATAGCAGCATTACTCATAATAGACAAAAACAACTCAAATGTCCAACAACAGGTGAATGGTTGACAAACTGTGGGGTATCCATCCCACAATACCCGGCAGTAAAAAGCAATGAGTCATCGATATGTGAACAACATCGATGAATTGCAAAATAATGATGCTGAGTGAAAGATGCCAGACAAAAAAGACTTTATACTGTGTGATTCCTTTTATATAAAATCCCAGAAAATGCAAACCAATCTATAGTGACAGAAAGAAGATTAATGGTTGCTCATTGGGGTGGGGTGTCTGGGAGGGTAGGAAGGACTTGATTACAAAGGGGTGTGAGAAAATCATTTAAATATGGGCCATTCATTCTTCATCAATTACATCTCCATAAAGCTGCAATAAAAAGTAAGTATTAACCTCAGGAAAAACATAAAGAAAGGAAATGCATGCTCAGCTATGAATGATATTTACATATAGAAAATGTAAAGGCAGAAGAATTATTTTTTTATTGACGTATAAATATATTCAGTGAGTTGCATAAAAAAAGTGTACAAATCTGAAATGCGACTAGGGATTTAGCCTTGATTGCAACATTACTTCCACAGTGGGTGATGGAGGAAAGGAAATGGGGTGGAGGAGGAGAGCTAAACCTCCTTTATCATAACTGGTACATAGTGCAGACGGGAAGATAGGGTAGATAGTAGATAATGGCTAATATGAATATATCGAAGAGAGCAGTTGTGCTTATTACTTAGAAATATGAGATATGTAAGTGCTAGAAAAAAACCCAGCTCAGTGTCAAAAGTGGTTGCTTCTGGGAAGGTGCTGTGGGCAGACTTGGGTGGGGCAGACAGGAAACCCCTGCACCTCATCTTCCTTTTAGCACAAATTAACTGCTCTTCTGTGCTTACTCCTTATTTGATCAATTCTGGGATGCCCAAGATTTATATTTTAACATCTTTAAAATCAAGATGCATCTTCCTATAATCCACGGTGCACCTACCAGCTATAATTGGCAGTATTTTTAATGGTGCATGTTATAATTGATGATGTCATAGATCCACTGAAATCTGGCATTATTCTGATAAAATAATTATTTTAAAGGAAAGGAATGAACTAATTGGAATGGCTGCTGTTTCTTGAACTACTGTGGGTCAAGCACTGTGCTTCCTGCCCATGTTTTTATTTAAAATTCTGAACAATTCTGGATTATTACTCAAATTTTTGAGACAAGGAAATTGGAGCTCAGAAAGGTTAAGTGACTTCCTTTATATCACCCAGCCAGTAAGTGATAGACATGAGTCAAAAACTAGGGGCTGACTCTAGAGTAAGTTAGCTCTGCCATGATTAGTTTGAAAGAGCTCCTTCTACCACCCTTTAGGTTGAAAGGCCCAGAAAGAGACAGGGGTCTGCTCAAAGTCACACCACAAGACTAAGGCTGAGTTGGACCTAGACCTGAGCCTTTAACCTGTGGTCTAGTATTCTTCTCTTGAACCTAGTCTCTCTCTTCCTCACTATTAATTCCATGCTCAGGATATCACTGAGAGCTTGGGTTCCAGCTCCACAATGCAGGTGACACTTATAGGGCCCAGGCAGAGCCCTGGGAAGTGGCCTCTGGGAGGGCAGGGCAGGGCTCAGTACCTGGGGACTCAGCAAACCTGTCCTGTGAACACAGTTGTGAGTGCCTGGATTAGTAGCTGGGCAAGGCTGGCCTCAGGACAGGGCAGCCCCAAAGGAGGAGCCTGGGGACACCAATGTAGAGGGGAAATGGTGGTGGGGGGACCCCAGGAGCTTGTCAGGAAGCCGTACTTGCGCAGCGAGCTCACTCTTTTTACGTAATGGCATTTGTTTGGGGTGGCTGGGGCACAGGGCTGTCAGTGGTTATTGTGATGGGGAAGGGGATAAATCTGGCCAAGCCACTCCAGGGGTTTTGCCTCCTCTTTGGCTGAGACCTGCTCCCATCTCCTGTTGTTGCAAAGAGCCCTTGCCACCATTTACTGAGCGGCTGTCTCACCAGCCCTCCTAACAGAGGCCCGGAGAGGTCAAGCTACGTATCTGCAGTCACACAGCTAGAAGCCTGACTGACTCCAGAGCCTGTGCTCCAACACTTCGCATCCTGCCTCTCCCATGGCATTTACACGTGCCTGATGGTACTCGTCTTTTTGAGACACAGCCCCCTTAAAGGGAAACCCACATCCTGTTTCTGGTCATGCCTCGCAGATATGAATTTTTGATAACGAGGCATCAAGAGCTAATCTCTGACGTAAGGCTCAGCCTCTTCTTTCCTTCCTCTCTCCTCTGGCCCTGTTGGAGAGTCCCCAGCAGCCCTTGACCTGCACAAGGCCGTGGTCTGCCTGTGGCTTTTGCAACATTTTCACACCTCGTGTCTTGGAGCCCCACTTTCTTCTTCTGTTAAATATGGAGGAAGCCTAGAGCTCACCTCATTGGGTTCTCTGGAAATTAGATGAGCTGATGCATGTTCTGTGCCTGGCACTGAGCTGTTGGGGACCTGGGAGGAGTCAGGGGACACGAGTGTGACCCCTGGTTCTGTCATTGACCATTGCGCAGCCTGAGGCTCTCTGCCACCCTGATCCTCAGTTTCCTCATCTGCATGGTGGGGGTGGTGGCCCTGCCCCACCTTTCACTTACCAAAAGCTGGTCCAAGGCTGAGACTGACATTACTGTGGTTCGTGGTCATCTTTGCTTCTCAGCTTTATTAACCCACTGAAAGAGAACATCTAGAAAACTCTCACCAAGACTCCTGTGTTCTCAAGGGAGCTAAGAATCCTCATGTGACTGAGCCGAGGGGCCCCTGTGGTCCTCTGGAAAGTGGGATCAAGGACCGTCTCTGCCTCACTGCAGTGTAATGAGAATTCGGTGAGTCGATGTGTGTAAATTTCCACAGAAACGTCCCTTTTACAGGTGTGCAAAGGGAAGCAAGCAAGGAGGTTCACCGCAGCAGGATCCTGAATGAAGATAAGGGGAAATTTCCATGTCCCATCGGCAGGTGACTGTAGTGACAGTCCCCAGGTGGCCCGAGTGCTCCTCCATGCCTGGTATTCAGCCCTAGGAACCCCTCCCACGTGCACCAGAATTGGTCTGAGTGACCAGTGGCGGAGTGGTCAGCTGTCATGGTATGCCACTTCTGAGATGAAGTTCTAAAGGATTGCAGCTTCCGTCTTGGGTTCTCTCCTTACTCACTCTGGGGGAAGCAGCTGTCACATCATGGGGACACCCGGACCACCTATGGGGAGGCCCATGAAACTGGAGTCTCCAGCCACAGGAACCGAGGCCTGTAAGCATTCACAGGAGTGAGCCTGGAAGCCGATTCTCTAGCCTTTTCAGAAGATGGTAGATAGCTCCAGCTGACAGCTTGACTGTGCCTCATGAGAGATCCAGAACCAGAACCACCCAGCCGGGCTGCTGCTGGATTCCTGACCCTCCGAATCTCTGAGATATTAAGTTTGTTGTTCTAAACTACTGAACTTCGGGGTAAATAACGAGTCCAGGGCCCCGTGAAATGCACTTGGCATACACGTGCGATGGAATGCCAGGACAGTGTTAAAAGGCATGAGGTATAACCCTGTGTCTGAACATGGAAAGATGTCTGAGGTATGCTGCTAAGCGAAAGGAAATGGTGCAGGCCAATATGTATTGTGTGCCGTTTCTTGTGTAAAAACATACTGGCATTGCAGATAAAAAAAAAATCTGGAAGAATACATTCAACCTATTCATAGTAGTTTTTTCTCGCAGAAACAGAGAGGGAGCACAGGGGACCCTCACTCACTTCTCTGATGTTTGAACTTTTTATGATGTATCTGTCTCAATTTGGTAAACTGGTGGAAAGATACAATATTTGTTAAAAGACTTGCCCCAAATGAGCCTGATAGAAAAGCATAATAAATTGGCTTCAAACACCGATCACTCTTGAAATCTCAGGGTTTAATTGATTAGGTGGGAATTTCTCAGTCGTGTAAAG
>CM053509.1:157422439-157438160 GCA_028627145.1 Eidolon dupreanum | reverse complement strand
ATTCATTCATTCATTCATTCATTCAGTAATTGTCTGTTGTCCCCCTACTGTGTGCCAGGCTCTGTGATAAGGACAGAGTAGCAAACAAAACCCCAAGCTGACCAAGTCCTTTCTCTCATAAAGGTTTTGTTCAGGGGTGGTGGGAGACAGAGAATAATAATAGTAATAATAATAATAATAATAATAATAACAGCAAACATATATGCAGGGCACTTAAAATGTGCCTAGGCCAGTCACTTTATATATTCTTTAAGTTCTCTCAACAATCCTACGACACAGTGTATTATTATTGTTCCTCACAGATGAGGAGGCCGAAGCCCAGAGAGGTGACATAATCTGTTTGAGGGCAGAGCCAGTATGTGGCAGAGGCAGGATTAGAATCGGAGCCCAGGGCTCTTAACCACCACGCTCAACTGCCTGACTAACAACAAAACAGCAAAACGCACACAAGTAAAGAAATGAGATAATTTCAGCTAATGAGCAATGCTACGAAGAAACTAGAGTAGGAAGATGTGGTTCAGAGTGCCAGGGGACACAGGGAGCAGGGCGATGGCTGTTTAGGATCAGTCTGTCCCAGCTGGTGACATTGGAACTGAGGCCTGAATCGTAAGGAGGCAGCAGCCATGGAAAGATGTGGGGAGAGACATACCAGGCAGAGAACATGGCATGCTCTGTGAGGCAGGCATGGACAGGGACAAGGTAGACCTGTGTGACCAGGAGCCTAAAAAACAGGGAGGAGAGACATGAAAAGTGAGCTCAGAGAGGGGTGGGGGTACCCAAGGGCCTCGAAGCCACGGTAAGGGTTTGAGATTCTACCTGAAGAGCAGTGAGACACTATTGCAGGACTGAGGCAGGGGAATGATGTTTTTCAAACTGTGGTTCCTGAGGCTTTTCAATTTTTGAGTTTTTCGTTAGATAATTTAGTAAAATTGTCAGCCTCCACACTGGACCAGTGGAGGCTGAAGCCTGGCCTGTCTTAGCATTTCTGCCTGTGTCTGAGCCAAGTAGGGATATGCCAAGGGCTCTAGTCCCAAAGAGAGACCAACAGAGGGGAGGGGGGAACTGTATGAGTTACCTTCTGCTGGGTAACATGTTACCCCACAACTCAGCAGCTGACAGCACACAGTTACTATCCCATGGTTTCTGCGGGTCAGTAACCATTAGCCTAAGGTCTCTCACAAAACTGAAGTTAAGGTATCGATAGGGGCTGGGGTCCAATCTCAAGGCTTAAATGGCAGAGGCTTTGATTCCAAACTCATAAACCTGCTCGTTGGCAGCCTTTAGTTCCTCCTGGACCATTGGATCAAGGGTCTCAGTTCCTCAATGGCTTTTGTCCAGAGGCCTCTCTCAGTCCCCTTCCACGTAGGCTTCTCCACTGAAATGTCACAACATGGCAGGTGGCTTCATCAGAACCAGCAGGTAAGAAAGCAAGAGGGGGCAAGCAAGATAGAAAACAGTCTTTTTGTGACCTAATCTTAGAAGTGACATTCCATCACTTTTTTTTTAATTTATTTTTTTACTTACAGTTGACATACAATATTATATTAGTTTCAGGTGTGCAACATAGTGATTAGACATTTATATACCTTACAAAGAGCTCACCCCGATAAGTCTAGCAGCATTCTGACACCATATATAGTTATTACCATATTATTGACTATATTCCTTTTTCTATACTTAACCTCCCTGTGACTCTGTTTCTAACTGGCAGTTTGTACTTCTTAATCCCTTCACCTTCTTTTGCCCATCCCCCATCCCTCCCATCTGGCAACCATCCGTTTGAATCTGGTTTGTTTTGTTTGTTAGTTTATTTTGGTTTTTAGATTCCACATATAAGTGAGATCATATGATATCTGTCTTTCTCTGTCTGATTTATTTCACTTTGCATAATACCCTCTAGGTCCATCCGTGTTTTTTGCCAATGGCAAGATTTCATTCTTTTTAGTGGCTGAGTAAAATTCCATTGTGTAAATGTACCACATCTTCTTTATCCACTCATCTAGCAATCGACACCAATCCTCTATTGACGGACACCAAGCTGCTTCCATATCTTGGTTATTGTAAATACTGTTGCAATAAACATAGGAATGCATATATCTTTTTGAATTAGTGTTTTCATTTTTTTCAGAAAAATACTCAGAAGCAAGATTGCCAGGTCACATGGTAGTTTTATTTTTAATTTTTTGAAGAAACTCCATACTATTTTTCACAGTGGCTGCCCCAGTTTACGATCCCACCAGCAGAGTGCGAGGGTTCCATCACTTTTAGGTTTTTTTTAGGTTTACAGAAAAATTGCAAAGATAACACAGAGTTTCTATATACCCCTCACCTAGTTTCCCTACAGTTATCATCTTAGTTTACCATGGGACATTTGTCAAGAGAAACCAACTTTGGTACATTATTATTAACCAAACTCCAACTTTTATTCAAATTTCTCTCATTTCTACACTAATGTCTTTTTTCTGTTCCAAGATCCAATCCAGGATACCACGTAACATTTTGTCAACCCTCTTTGATTTTTTTTCTGGTCTGTGACAGTTTCTCAGTCTTTTCTCGCTTTGCATAACCTTGAGTTTTGAGGAGTACTGGCCCAGGGTTTTGTAGAACATTCCTGAATTTGGGTTTATCTCCGTTTTTCTCATGATTATGTTGGAGTTATGGATTTGAGGGTAGGATATGACAGAAGTGGGTGAAGAAGTGCCCTTCTCGTTACTTTGTATTAAGGGGTGCATGATACATATGTGACATCACTTATGAAATTAACCTTCTCTTGGTTAAGATGGTGTCTGACAGGTTTCTCCTCTGTAAGGTTATGATTTTTTACTTTTCCATACTCTATTCATTAGAAGTGAGTCAGTAGGTCAAGCCCATACTTAAAGGGTATGAAATTATACTCCAGCACTCTGGAGGAATATGGTAAAATTATTTAGAATTCTGTAAGCATGATTTGTTCTCCATCTCCTATCTATCTATTTATTTATTTATTTATTTATTCAATCATTTACTTATATCAATATGGATTGTGTATATTTTTAATACTTTGAGTTGTAATCTAATACCACGTTATTTATTTTGTTGCTCAGATTGTTCTGGCTTTGGTCATTGGGCACTCTCTCAGGGGTCTTCTGTGTCCCTTTGACATTCCCCTGTCCTTTGTATTTTGAGCATTTCCTTGCTTTCTGACACTACGAGATGCTCCAGGCTCATCTTATATTTTTTCTGTCTTTGCCTTAGCATCAGTCATTTCTTAAAGGAGCCCCGATGACCTTTATTGGAGAATGGTATTTAGAAACCAGAATCTGAGTGCTGGATTCTTAGTAGCCTCTTGCTGCTACGGTGTCATGTAGGCCTTCTCAGCCACCCCATGACTTACACTGTATCTATTCATTAAGAGCTGGTCACCGGGCAGGGATCACACAGAGGCACGAGTACCAGGGGGTGGGATCACTGAGAGCCACTTTAAAGGCTGCTTGCCAAGTGACATAAACCAAAAAGGGCAATTGGTGAGGGTTGGGACCACCATTCACCCACATCGGCAGGGGACAGGCAGGGACACAATGCCACTGTGAACGAGAATGAGGAAGTCCTTTCCCTGCCAATGGGCAATGGTCTCCAGAATCCTCCGCGGCAGAGACAGAGATGTGGCATCAGACTGTTCTGTTTTCTTGTTTAAATGAGAGAGAAGACAGAACATATATATTTGCATTTACATAAACTGCCTCTGGAAAGACACACAAGAAGCTCACAACATGGAATTCTCTGGGCGAAGGGTAGGAACTGTATCTATAACTCACTATATAATTTTTAAAATCTTTGGAACACCGTGAAAGTATTATTTGTTCCAAAAATAAATTAAAAATTTAAAATGGTGCTGCAATGGCAAGCGAAGGACAAAAATCTGATGATTTCCGTGTGGTTTAGAAAAAGAAATATTGTAGGCAAGCTAGAGCCCCTGGGGAACATCCTGGCTGAACTCATCGTGGGTGGGGGGGGCAACCTCATTCCCACAAAACATTGTTGTTTGTCACATTCAGTTTACGTTGTAGTTTGAATGCTGTCGTTCTTGTAGTTTGGTTGGTGCTTAATTTGTAGCTGTGTGGTGCAGTGCATCCTGACTGCGTGTGTCTGAATCCGGGCTCTGCCCCTTCCCAGCTGGGTGGCCGTGGGAAAATGACTCACTTCTCTGAGCCTCAGTTTCCTCTTCTGTAAAATGGGAATGATAGTAGTGCCTGTCTCATAGGTGGTCGCTCGTAAGGATTTGGTGAGTTACGACAGGTCAGGTGCATAGAGCAGGGGCGCAATCAAGGGTAGTTAGTGTGATTATCAAGTTCACATATATTTAGGGAACAGAATAATTGAAATAAGTTACATCCCCTCTGGGATGCTGAGAGATTTTTCCCTTTTAAATGCGTGTTTGTGTTATTCGGGCTGGAGGAATGTTTGGCCCCCATGTGCACGTGGCCTATATGCCCAGCCCAGCGCTGTTCACACGTGGGTTAGCACCGTCTGCCCCCTTGCCTTCCTTCCCTCCTGCAACCCAAACTGAGATGTGAGCTCTGCAGGGCAGAGAGGGGCTGCTCCATCTGTCATCTTTGCTGCCCAGCCTGGCGTCTGGCACAACAAACGTCCAGTAAACATTTGGTGAATAAATGATGCAAGCAGGAATGAATGAATGGAAAATCTGGCAGTGTACATGTGACCGTGTTATTGATCCTCCCCTCTGGTGATCATAGAAGGCTTCCAGGAGGAAGCGGGGGTGGGAGTTGTGGTGGGAGGGGTGTTCTAGGCAGAGGGGACAGCGTGTACAAAGGTTCAGAGATCAAACAGCATTTTATTATTTCAGGGAACTGAAAGCAGGTTCATCTGGGTGGAGTCAGGGTGAGGGCAGAGGTAGAGAGGGATGGGAGGGCAGGCAGGTGAGTAGCGCCCAGAACACTCACCATCGGGAGGAGGTCAGACTTTGCCTTGAGCAGGAGAGGAGACAGGGCCCGGGGTGGGACGTCAGAGACTAGACAGAAACAAAGGAACCCCCCCGGCTGAGTTGCTGTCCCCTGGGATGGCTTTGGGCAAGTGCTTCTTCCTTCTGAGTCTCAGTTCTTTCATCTGTGAAATGGGCACCAGGTTCTCAGGACGGGGGACCCAGAGTGGACCACAGCATGCACTTGGCTAGCCTGCTGCTGGGCCAGGAGCGTCTGAGGGTTAGCAGGACAATCTGGCATTACATATCACGTTCTTAAAATGTTCCCAACCCTCAGCTCAGCAGTTCTTTTTCTTAGAACTGACCCTGGGATAATAATTATAAACTTGGGAAAAGATTTGGTCCAGAGGATGTTCATTAGGATGTGGCCTGCAATGGCGAAATAGTAGGAAACAGCCTAAGTGTCCAGTATGAGGGGAATGAAGCTGTGCTACCGAAAGCTATGCTGAAAATTTTTATCTAATGACACGCAAAGGTCTTCACAGTACATTTAAATATTCTTTAGCGCAAAAAGAATATATCTCACTTTTAAAATATTCAAACCTTAAAGAGTGGTACCAAGTAAAAACTAAAAAGTCCCCCCCAGCTACTCATTTACCCCGAGAGTTAACCACTATTAGCAGTTCACTAAATCATCTCTCAGACTTACGTCAATGTATGTACAAACACATAAACATATGTACACATACATATGTGTATTATGCAATATATACGTGGTATCTTATTTAGAACATGAATAGTTTCTTAATAAAATGTCATCTAATTACATATATTGTGCCACATTGTTACTTTAACGGTCCTCAGTGCATCTCGCCTCCCAGCATCCATGCCCCTCTCACATTGAATTTGAATCTGGCCATGTGACTTGCCTTGGCCAAGGGGACATTAGCAAGCATGATGCAAGCAGGGGCTCAAAAAGGGTTTGCCCGTTAAGGCCTGTCCTCTTAAAATTCCCACTCTTGGGATCCAGCCACCATGCTGTAAAGCAGCACCAGTGTAGGATGCTTAGAGGCCATGTGGGGGGAGGTTTTAAAGGATGACAGGTCACCTTGGGAGTTCCAGCCCAGCCAAGCTCCCAGGTGAATAAAAACCACATGAGTTTGGGGGTGGTTTGTTCCTCAGTAACAGATATTAGAAACACAGATTGTTCTGCAACTTTTTAAAAACTTTAATACACACATATGTCATGAACATCCTTCCATGTCAGCTCACATCAATCAGTTCATTCTTTGCAATGACTGCAGTTTTCCGTGAGATCAATGAAGTATAATTTACTTTTCTGTCTTCTAATGACAGACGTTAGGTGGCCTCCAATTCTTTGCCATGACAAACAGTGTGAACATCATTATCTACTGACATTAGAGTATATTTAGGATAAATTCCCAGAAGCAAAACTGCTGGGTCAAAGGGTACGCACGCCAAAAGTTTTCACAGATATTGCCAAATCACCCTCCAAAACTGTCTTACCAATCTGCTCTCCTCCTGCCATGGTTAGGGGGGCCAGGGTCCCAGCCCTTGTCCATACCTGGTGTGACTCAGTTTGAACAGACACTTAAACAGCACCATCAGCCAGAGTGAGCATGTGAAAATGTTACAGAGGTGGCCGGGGTGGGGTGAGGGCCCGGACTGTGATCTGCTGTGGCTGCAGAGAGCAGGGTCTGGGCCCCAGGCCACCCCCCGTCCCGGGTTCCTTCCTCTTCCTCCTGGGCAGCTGTGCTCAGCACATCCTCTTTCAGTGCTACCCTTGAAGGCGCTTCCCAAGTAGACCTGCCTTACAGCCGGCCCGAGTTCCTCTGGCCTTGACCCCGACTCACAGGGACCCTCTGGCTCTTCTGGGCCCCACCTCTAGGCCCAGGCCCCATCTCCTGCAAAGAGAGGAGCCTCCCAGGTTCACCTCATGACGTTGGACAAATCTCTGATCTTCTTTGAGCCCACAGCTACTTTTAAAAAAAATGTGGGTGATAACAATATTAATCTGGGGGCTCTGTTTATTCTTTAGTGAACAGTTCATCTCTGTCTATCTATCTATCTATCTATCTATCTATCTATCTATCTATCTATTTACTTCTTCAGCAAACATTTTGAAGAGGCATCCTGGCCTCTTCGCCCCATGGTCTAGTGGGAGGCAGAGACTGATCAGGTAACCACAGAGATACAGAGATATGTATTTTCATGTCTTTATATATGGAGATATGCCATCTGAAATCAGTATCAGTACACATGAACCTGATTTAGCTAAAAGGTGGAACAACTAGATGTCCATTGAATTGAGACCTGAAGGGAGAGACAGGGTAACTGCATTGCAGGTGGGTGGAATGGCTTGTGCAAAGGCCCTGAGGTGGGAGTGGCATGTCACCTTCCTTCTGGGACTGAAAGAAACTGAATGTAGAGAGTGAAGGGGAGAGAGGTCTGAGATGAGGCCCCAGGGGTTGGCAGGACCATACCGTATAGGACTTTGTGGGCCACAGTGTTGGCCTTTAAACTAAGAGTACTGGGTAGTCATCGACAGGATGGTGAGCCGATTAGTTGAGATGACATCATGTAAAGTCCTCAGTCCTCGGTTAGCGCTCGATAAGTATTGCTATTAATTAATTAATTAAACTTTCTTTAGCCTCTGGAAGTCGGGCTGGAGAATCCCCTTTGGTCCCCAAAAGGCTCCGATTAGTCTGGACCAGCTGTGTTCCATGATTGGGAAGAACCCCAGAAAAAGCCCCAATGTTTTCAGAAAATGCAGTCCGAATCCAGAGAGCGTTGGTAACTTGCCCCAAGGTCACCAGGGAGGCAATGCTGGGACTTGAACCTTGTTCTCTGATCCCAATCTCTGTGCTCTTTCGTCCCATCCCTGCTGCTAACAGCAAGTTCTCATTATCACCCTGCCCTGTGTGAAACCCTCGGTGGCTGCCCACTGCCTCTGGGACGCCCCCGGCCTGGCGTGGTTATCTCTCCTTGTCCCTCCACACGAACCCACACCGAAGCGAGGAATACTGTTCAGTATTGCCCATTCCCGCCACCAGGGAGCCCATCGGTCCTCCTCCATTAGTTTCCTTTGATGCTATAACAAATTACCACAATCTTAGCAGCTTAAAATAACACGGATTTGTTGTCTTACAGTTCTAGACATTAGAAGTCCAAAATGGGTCTCACCGGGCTAAATCGAGGGTCAGCAGGCCCGCATTCCTTCTGGAGGCTCTAAGGCTTCTCTAGCTTCTAGCAGCTTTCTGCATTCCTTGGTTCATGGGCCCTACCTCCATCTTCAAAGTCAACAACATAGAGCTGAGTCTTTCTCATGCTGCCATAGCTGTTTTTTCTCCCTCTTTCGTACTGAAGGGCCCTTGTGATTATGTCAGGCCCACTCAGGTAATCCAGAATCATCTCTCTATTTTAAGGTCAGCTGATTAGCAACCTTAATTCTCTCTGCCATGTCACCTACCATATTCACACGAATCCCAATATTAGCATGTGGACACCTTTGGGGGGGCCATTTTTCTGCTGCTCGCATCTCCTCTTCCTCCCTCCCTGGGGACCACTGTTCCTCACCATCCTCATCAGGCAGGTGTGAGCCTAGGAGGAAGCATCCACATTTCCAGAGAGAAAACAAAGCTCCTCATGCAACACACCTCTGTGGAATGTTTCTAAGTTTGAAAAGGGCTTTCCTATACTTGAGGATTAGTATTATTTGTTCTACTCCGAATCTGAGAAAACATTAATTAGAAAGGTCAAGTGGCTGGTCCCAGGTCACGGGGCAGGAGGGAATATTGCTGCGCTCAGCCCCAGCTCTGACCCCCAGCTCTTCCCCTCCTTCCCCAATCCTTCCTGAACAGCCTCCCTTCTCTCAAGCCATCTCAATGGTTTTCCAAGGCCACTGCAGGGGAGCCCTGTGGCCAATTTGCCCTTATTTCTGGCTTTTGGCCAAAAGTCATGGGGTCATACTTAAAAGACTTCCTCAAACTCTGTAAGTCAGCACTCTGGAGGTTTCTGCCTGAATTAAAAGCAGGGGCAGTTTCTGACATACTGCCAATGGGCTTTAATGGGTGCGAGTTTCCAGGGGAGCATTTCGCGGATGTGTTTTGAAAGCATTAAAAGTCTGCGTCCCTTTTACCTGTGGATGCTACAGGAAGGAGAGAGACAAATATGCAGAAATGCACATACGAGGCTGTGTATCACAGCGTTATGTAGAACAGTAAAACATCAAAGCCAACCAAGACTTCCATCAATAGGGTCTTGATGAAATAAAAGGATGGGTCCCATGTTGTAGTACTGCATGGTCATTAAAAATGACGCGGCTCCCCATTTTGTGATGTACAAAGATAGCCTTAGATAAGCACACAAAAAGATGTTCTACTCCATAGTTACCAGGGAAACACAAAATAAAGCCACGATGAGATACCATTACACACCTATTAGAATAGAGAAAATCAAAAAGACTGACCATAACAAATATTGGCAAAGATGTAGAGTCGCTGGAAATCATGTATGCTGCTTGCTGGTGGGAGTGTAAAATGGTATAACCATCTTAGAAAGCAGCTTGGTCGTTTCTTAAAAAGTTAAACATATACTTAACCATATGATTCAGCCATTTCACTCCGAGGTATTTACTTAAGAGAAATAATAGCATAGGTTCATACAAAACCTTGTACATAAATGTTTATAGCAACTTTGTTTGTAATAGCCTCAAACTGGAAACAACTCAAATGTCCATCAACAGGCAAATGGATAAACAAACTGTGGAATATCCACTCAATGGAATCTACTCAGCAATAAAAAGAAACGAATTATCAATCCACACTGCATAGATGAATCCCAAAATAATTATGCTAAGTAAAAGAAACCCAAAAGAGTACATACTACGTGAGTTCATTTATATAGAATTCTAGGAATGCAAGCTAATCTATAGTGACAAAAAGTGGGATCAGTGATTCCTGGAGAGAGCTGGGGGAGGGGTAGTGTGTGTGTGTGTGTGTGTGTGTGTGTGTGTGTGTGTGTGTGTGTTGTTGGGGTGGTGGCAGCAGGAAGGATTACAAAGTGGCACAAAGAAACTTTTCAGGGTATGGATATGTTTGCCATCTTGAATGTGGTGATGGGCTCATGGATGTATACATATATTAAAACATACTGTATAGTTTAAATATGTACAATTTATTGAACATCAATTATATGTCAATAAAGTTATTTTTAGAAAAGATGCCCTCTTAATACATTGCTAAATTATTTTTTAAAAGGCAGGTTCTAATGATATTTAGTCTGATTTCTGGGGGCGGGAAAAGGTGTTTGCGTGTGCGTATTTTTTAGGTGATGGGATCGGAGGCAAAGTAGACTTTTTCTTTATGTAACTTTTCTGTTTATGTAATGCTTTTTAACAACCACACGTCTGCATTTATAGTCATAATAAATAAAACAATTTCCATTTTGCAAGAGGAAAACTAAACAAGCGCCCTAAGAGGGCCCTGCTTCCCTCCTCCCTGCCCATCCTCTTCAGCCGGAGGTGGGAGGTGACCCAGACTCTAGGGCTTCCTGTGAACTGGTCCCCAAGCACAGTGGCCCCCAGGGCAGTGACGAAAGCAGCCCTGCAGATGCTTCCCGGAAAGCCTGGGGGTCAGCCTGGGCTAGATCAGTAAATCACCCACTGGAAGGGGCCTCAGCATTTCCTCTGCGGAGATGGGGCCAGCAAGGGGGGGGGGATGTGTGCAGGGTCTGAGTGAGTAAGGGACACCCAGTCGTGCTTGGCTATAAAGGAGTGGGGATTTTAGAAAGAGGAGGTGTGCAGCCCAGCTCCCAAGGGACTGAAACAAGGACCTGGAAGAAGTTTAGTGCCTGAGTTCCTAGGGCCAATGGCTATCTGCTTCATTCTCTGCTTCTTTGGGCATGTGGCTACCCATGGCAGGCAGAGCATGTGCCAATGAAGACTAGTTCCGAGCCAGATTTCCAAGATAGAATCTGATTGGCTTATCTTGGGTCACGTGGCACCCAGTCAGCCAATGGGGTAGGGTCAAGTATACTAGGATGCCTTCGAAGGAGTTCTGAAGGGGCTCTCAGAGAAGGGGAAGGGGTAGGCTGGACCTCTCCCTAAGAGCTGTACACTACACTCTGCAAGCAGAGCACATCTGACTGTGTGGTTTAGCCCACAGATGGCATGAAGCCTCCTTGTGTGCCAGCTGTTCTGAGGGTGCCCAAGCTCTAGCAAGCCAGCCTGGTCCAATCCTCCTCCCATGGAGTGGTTTCCCATCCAGGCCTGTGTCATAGCAGGTCCCTGGTGACAACTGCTCAGACACCTGCCCCAGGGCAGCAAAGCTCTGCCCCAGTAAGGATGACAAAAGCCCTGTGAGGAATCTGAGCCAGGTTGTGAGGGGGAAGATCAGCCTCTGTCAGTAGGAGCAGAGTGGGAAGATACACATCGAACAGAGCAGAGGAGTCAGAATAATGGTGATTCTAAGGGGCTTTTTGTCACCATCACCGGTGTTCCGGTACCATGTCTGAAACACTGAGACAACAATCTCCACAACAAGTCACAATAGAAAGGCATACTTTTTATAATAAAAAGATAGGCTAAGCAATTTCCATGCAGAAGGATGCTGAGTAGGCAGTCACCAGTGCCTGCTACAGATGGAATGTTGTCTAATCACTAGCATTTAATGCTAATGTTAGCACCTTCTACGGGCCAGGCACCCATCCAAGCACCTCATATAGCCACTCATGTAACTCTCCTAACAACTCCAAGAGGTGGGACTATTGTTTCCATTTCCCAGATGGGAAAATAAAGCACAAAGAGGCTCAGTAACTTGCCCTAGTTCTCAGAGGCAGGATTCAAATCTGGGCAGCCTGGCTCTGATGTCATGCTTGTTACCAGTGTCCTCTCAGCACTGGCACGTGCCTGACGGTGTTCCAGGCCCTGGGACGCAGACCAAGACACATATCCCAATTCGTGGGCCTCACTGCCTGGGGGGAAGAAAGCCAGTCATAAATAGCAATGACCCACATCTTGAGCTGCACTGTTGTTTTAAGTGCTGTGAGCTTGGTACTCTAAGATTATCTAGAAAGGGACCATCTTTGACTAGGGGGACAAAGGGGTCAAGAAAGGCTTCCCTGCAGAAGTGACACTGGTGCTGAGGTCTACAGGTGGCAAGGCGTGGGCCAGGAAAAGCAGTGAGGGCAGAGTGTGAGGGGAGAGGTCCAGGTGAGAGAAAACAGCATGAACTGTATGCCCCAGATGAGGTAAGTGCCTTTCTGAAGGTCACCCCAGGCAAAGGAGATAAGATATGATGCCCTGGCCTCACAGCTGAATACCAGATTCTCTCTGAGGTGGCAGCAGGACAAACCCATGGACGCAGAAGATGTTTGCTACCAAGTGGCCAAAAGGATACTAATCATTTCAATGCCGGGTTTGCGGGAGTCATGATGATTCAGGGAAAAAGCTGCTTGCCAGATTCTGGAAGGGAATTCAGTCGGCCCAGCTACCCATGCATAGAGATGCTAATCAGAGGCCAGCCTGGCCACTGCTCACCTTGAATGTGGGGCCTGGCGGTTTGCACAGACCGGCACTGGCCTCTCTCCAAGGGCTTATTTGGATATTGAGTTAAAAAGCAAATGCCGGGGTTTTGAGAAGTGCTTTGGCCCTGGCCATCTATGGCTATTCTTGACAGTTACGGTTAACTTCTGGATCCCAAGGGCAGCAGCAAGGCTGTCACCGCAAGAGGCTGCTCTTGAGGGTGAGGCGTCACTCAGCAGGGCAAGACAACCGTTGGGGCTCCTACCCACTAGTGGGACAAAGACCGAGGCAAGGGCGATGAGGATGGGGAACTGACGCTCTCTTACTCTCTAAGCAAAACTGGTGTTGCCTTCTTAAAAGGAATGTTAAAAATGTTCTTTGACCTGTGGCCTAGAGGTTCTACTTCTGCAAATTACCCCCAGAGACCGTCCTATCAGCACACAGGGGACATTTACATGGGTGCTCACTGCAGAGTGACTTGAAGTCGTTAAAAATTGCAAACACCCCAAACATATCCTGATGGAACTGGCTCAATCCAGTGTGGATGTCCCCACCACCGACAATTGTGCAGCCCTTGAAGAGAATGTTCCAGCAAAGAGCAGCCTCTGAGACTCACTGTTAGGTAACACAAAACAAAATGAAAGTGACAGAACAATGTGTACTGTATTATTCCATTAAAAAAAAACAAACTATTACTGCAAGCTTTGAAAAAACTATCTGAGCATCTCTACACCATGCTGTTAATAGAGGTTATATCTGGGGAGCAGCGTCATGGGGGACTTTCATTTTTTAAACTTTCACTTTTTGTTGTATAAAATTGTGCAATGCTTAACATTTTCAACGAGGAGCATGTGTTCCTTTTGCTTTGAGATCTGTCTTCTTTTTTAACGTAAGCGTTGACTGCTATACGCTTCCCATAAATTTCGATGTGTTGTGTTTTTGTTTTCATTTGTTCTCCGGAAATTTTCTAATTTCCCCTGTGATTTCTTCTTTGACCCATCGATTATTTAAGAGTGTGTTATTTGGTTTTCCACATATTCGTGACTTTTCCAGCTTTCCTTCTGCTAATTGATTTCTAGTTTCACTCCACTGTGGAGCGTGTGCTGCCTTTGAACTCAGAGAAGCAATGATCAGGGGAGAAGGAGAAGGTCCCCGAAGCATGGTGATTAAGAGTTCAGGCTCAGGATTCAACCTCCAGATTTGAAGTCAGCTCCATCATTAATCACCTATGTGACCTCTCTGTGCCTAGATTTTCTCACCTGTGAGAAGCAATCTCTCATGGGATTGTTGGGAAGATTAAAAGACTTCCGTACAGAAAATCTTAGACAGCCGGGGGGCACATGATAAGCTTTCAGTGAAGTGTCAGCTGTGATGAGGGTGAGGAGAAGGAGCAGGCAATGGTGGCAACGGCACAGTGTGGGGATGTCTCTGCTGAGCCAGCGTGAACCACTCACAGGTGATTGTATTTGAGGGGCTCTTAGGAGCACAGTGCTTACTTAGCCTGGCACATGGAGCCCCAAGGGCAAGGTCAACACATAAGCTGTTGTTTAGAGGGTGACAGCATCGAGACCTTCTTTAAAGCCAACGGCTTTGCAGAATGGTCTACACCACCCTGCCTGGGACCGACCGCATCAGTGGTGTTGATTTCTAAACTCCTCATCCTGCTTCCCTCTCCCTCCTTCCCCACCCCAACAAAATCTCACTGAGGTCAGGACCCTTGTCTGATTGTTCTCACTTGTGTCCCTAGTGCTTCCAACAGCACTTGGATCACAGTGGGCACTCGGTTTTTGTTTTTGTCAAATAGGCATTATTCTAACACTTTATAAATATCTACTCAGTCACTACATATAACGTCCCTGGAAAATAGGTAATATATTCTCATTTTAGAGATCAGGAAACCAAGGCGTAGAGAGGTTATATAACTTGTCCAAAGCCACATAGCCAAGAAGTGGCAGAGTTCAAACCCTGAGTCGTGTTTGTTGAAGGAATAAAGGAAGGAAAGGTGGGGTGCAGGGTCTAGGGTCTCTAGGTCTGAGATGCAGAAGCTGAGAGCAGGGCCCCCCTGTGGTTCCATTAGTGGGAAGTGAGGACTGGGAGGGGGGGACCCCACGGCCAAACACGACATTAAAATTCAGGGCCCCGCAACTTGCAGCCCTATGATCCTGGGCAGTCAGGGGTTTGGGATTGTTGATGGAAGAAATGTCCAAATCTGTAGAAAATCTTTATAAGAGTTTGAGTGAAACTGACAACAATTGCCAGAGGCAAGATCTCAAATGCTCTGGGGAATGAGTTTTGCAGTTTCTTTTCTGCTTTGGAATTAAGGAAGGAACACAACACTGAAGAAGGAGGATTAAATAAAGGTGGGAGAAAGCAAAGTGGGGGGATTGGATTACAGGATAGTTAACAGACTTTATGCTCTCTTGAGAGCGAGCGGTTATGACTTCCTTCCCATGGGTCTGAAAAAAAAGCATTTCGAAGGTATGTTAACCTAAAGGCACAAGACAATGGACGGGGCTTGCTTAAGGCAAAGATAAACCTTTTACTAAAAAGTTATATGCCTCGGGCATGACTAGCCACCATGCTTGCCATTTAGGAATTTATGATCAGATTTACAGAACCCCTTTTTTATCCATGGGATGCATCAGAAAGCCCCAAGTGTTAAATTCTCTATGGTTACCAGAAAAAGGTTTATAATGAGTTGAGTAGAAACAACAGGTTACGACACACGGTATGATTTTAATAGCCAACATTTGATGAGTGCTTCCCTAATGCCAGATAATTTACAAAGCCCCCTGTATATATTACTACCTCATTGAATTCTCAAAAGAATCTCATGATGTAAATTTGGCCACTAAACCCGTTTTATTGCTGTCAAAACAGGCTCAGAGATTGCAAGTAACTGGTTCTGGGTCACAGAGCTCAAAGGTGAAGGAGGCTAAGACTCACACCCTGGTCTGATTGCCAGGCCTGGCTGCTCCCCCTGTCCCCTACTGTCCCCCCAGTGCCTCGTCACTGATGATTATCACAATTTAAAAATAATAGCTGTTGCTGACAGTAACACGAGGGGCTCAGCCAGGGCTGAAGGTCTGTGTGCGTGCCAGTACCTGAGAAACAGGGAGGTGAACCGGCAACACCTCTCCTTGGTAAACACGGCTCTGATCACTGGGTGAAAGTTGTCAGACTCTTGCCCAGTTATGTAAGCTCTGAGTCCACCTGCTGACTCCTGGCCCTGGCCTGCTGGGTGTGTGTAGGGGGGAGGG
>CM053509.1:157239195-157421939 GCA_028627145.1 Eidolon dupreanum | reverse complement strand
GACTCCCTGAACCCCTCTGACCCTCAGGTGTGTCACAGCTGTCATTGCTTGGGCTACATCTGCGTGCTCACCATCACAGCCCCAGTCCCGCAGCAGATGGCATGATAAATGTCTGTAAGTGAAAAAGGAATGAATGAAGTAAATGAATGAAGTGCCTGGCAGACTTTGGAAGGCCGGAGTAGGAGGCAGACACAGGGAGGGAATGACGGGGCTGCTGGGCTGAGCTTCAGGTCATACTAATGACAGTGACATAGGGGCAGGGCCAGGTCTGAGAGCCGGGAACACAGGCTGAAGTTTGGACTTTGTCCTGTTGGTAATTTGGAGTCCCGGGCCAAAGGCATGCGCGAGCCGAAGCCCTAGTCTAAGGTGAAGCTGTCCTCAAAGTGGTAGCAGGGAGACAGGCTGCTCCGGAGAAAGTCAACCGTCAGTTTCTGGACATGATAAAAATGGGGTAAACACACTCTCACATTTCAACCTGGAACCTGGCCTGATTGTGCAGTGTCGGGTCAGGCATTGGGCCTTGACCTTCACACACTCCCTAACCAAATCTGCTCAACAACCCCAGGAGGCAGGGATCCCTGTGGGCCCTCCTGGACAGATGGGGAAACTGAAGCTCAAAGAGGTAGAGTGATCTGCCCCAAGTCACAGAGGAACTCTCCAGCCCTGCCTTAATTAAACTGTATTGCAGTATCACACAAAGGTGGGAGGGATCGTAACCATCTGGAACTGTGCTGTCTAATATGGTAGTGACTAGCCTTGAGTGGCTATTTAAATTTTAAATTTAAGTTACATGAAATTCAAAATTCAGTTCCTTGGTCACACTGGCCACATTTTAAATGTTCAATAGCCACATGTGGCTAGCGCTTACCATATTGTATGGTACAGATATAGAATATTTCCAACATGGCAGAATGTTCTATTAATAGTGCTGGTCTAGACCATGGAGGTGGACAGGTCCTCAGGGATCATTTAGCTCAATTCTCTTATTTAACAGAGTATGAGAGGTCAGGAACGGGTTCAAAGCCATACAGTGAGTCAGTGACAGGGTGGCTCCTGACTCCCAGTTTAGTGCTTGCTCCCTCTACTGAAGTAGGTTGACTACTGTCTCTTAGCTGGCTCTTGGTAAGGGGCTTCTGTGAGGCAAAAAGACACCATAAAGTCCGAAGACGAATAAGTGGAAGAAACACTTTAATATACATAACAAGTTGATATCTATCATATGTAATAAGCTACTACAAATAAATAACAAAAAGAGGACTACTCCAATTTAAAAAAGACAAAGGTCATGGCCAGGCATTTTACAGAATAAGTTTTAACTGCCAAAAAATACGAAAAGATGTTAGTGAAAGAGATACAAGCACAGCAGTACAGTTTTGTCAAACAGATTGGAAAAGATGGAGAAAGTGTGGGAACAGGCGCTGTCTTATACTGTTGGTGGGAGTATATATGGGTCCAACCTTTTTGGGAGGCAGTTTGGCAGCATCTCTTGACAGTAAATATGTAAATACGCTTTGACTCAGTAATCCTTGGGCAGAAACCCAGAACCGCCTGACTCCAGGTCTCATGTTCTGAATCGTGACTAGCCTCCGTGAGTGATGGTCAAGCTTGGGTTGTAAAGGGCAGAGTTGGCTGATAGGTCAACGAGGAGATTTGTGGCCTTGGCTGTGGGAGGTTTAGGCAGGACACATCACTGTGGGCGAGTTCTTTGGGGCTTTTATCTTCTTGTGAGACTGGCTCGGATATTAGTGAGAAGTCCAGCACAAATCGATACGCCCTTGGTCAGCTGCTGGGGTGGCTCGGCTGCTGTTCCAGTTCTGCAAATAATTGAAGTCCAGTCACTGGTGAATCAGCACGAACCGCCCTTGGCAAGCAGGGCTGGGAAAGCAGCTTGGCGTGGCACTCTGTGCTGGGTGTCAGGTGACCGAAAGAGCTGGCCAGATGGGTAGCTGCCCTCAGGATGATTTGAGCAAATGACATCTTCCACCCTTACATTAGTTTCGCCTTTCTTTCCCTTTTCCTTTCCTTTTTTCGTCCTTCTCTCCTCCCGTCCTTCCTCCCTCTTTCAATGAGTGCCAAATATGCACCAGGTATTGAGACAGAAGGCCAGGTGCCCTCATTTTCTCTGCACATGGATGGCTGGTAGCTTGGGGGCCCAGGGCAGGGAGTGAGCATCATTCCTGATGTGAAAGAAATGCTTAAGAATACTTGAGCTGAAGCTTGACATTTATTAGGAGTCACTAGGTAGCAGGGGAACAAGGCCAGGACCCCCGGGAAGGGCTATAAGGGTCTGAGGGAGACAGGTGGGAAGAGGCTAAACAGCTGTTTCCAGAGGAGCCCACATATCAGACTAAGAACTTTGGACAAAGGTCGACAGAGAAGCACAGAATGGCTTTCATTTATAAAATCTTTATAATGATATATTAAGACATTATAAAAATAATTCATCATACTACAAAAGTCAAACTATATCCAAGAATATTTATTAAAAGAGAGTAAAAATTTCCCTCCAAACCCTCTCCTCAGGGGGAAGCCTCTGGCGACAGTTTAGGGTATATCCTTCAGGATTCTTTTCCATGCCTACAAAAAGTGTTCATTTTCTTCTTCATAAAATAAGCTCCTCCTTTATATACTGTTGACTCGCACTGGCACAGTGTGGACATCTTGTACCTCAGGACACACACCATCTCTAGCATTCTCCTCAAGAGCAGCATGGCATCTCGTTGATGGTTCCCTTCATTCCACAAATATTTATTGAACCAGATTGTATACCAGGCACTGTCCCAGGTGCTAAGGGCAGGGAACAAAACACAGTCCTCGCCCTCAAGGCCCCCCTCTTCCTGCAGCCAGACATCCGGCTGCTCCTGATCTTTTCATATTCATATTATATACAAGGCTACAGGGATCATCTTGCATGTATATCTTTCCATACACATGTGAGTATTGCTATTGGGTAACTTACTTTAAAAGGAATTGGGCACATTGGTTTTTTTTTTGGGGGGGGGTTTCCCCCTTTTCTTTGTTTTCCTTCTTTTCTTTTTTTTTTTTTTAAATAGGTATTTATAAAAGAATTCTGATAGTTATTGGGAATACTGAGGAAAGTTAAAGCAGGGGGTGACATGGTTAAATGCACAGTCATCCACCCATCCATCCATTTACCCATCCACCCATGTATTCATTTGACAATCATTTATGGAGTATCTATCATGTGGCAGCCCTGATCTGGGCATGGGGACACCATGGGTGAGGTGTTTGACCCTGTGAAGCTCAGGCTCTCATGGGAGAGATACGTAAATAGCACCGTAAGAGCTTGTCTAGGTCCAGGTGAGGGTAAGGATTCTCTAAGGCCATCTCACTTTCTCCAGCTGTGATTCTGTTTTAGAGGCTGCAGTCCACTCAGTTCCTCTGTTCCTCTCTACTCCTTCCCCACACCTACTGCAGTGTTTACGCTCACTGACTTCCTCCCTTCATGAACCTGGTGGCATTTAGTCAAATTCAAAACCCTGAGAATATTTAAAAAGTTCTGATTAACTGTTATCGTTGCTCAGCAAATTTTGAGCTCTTCCTCTGAAATGTGTCTCCTTTCTCTTCCCATCGTTCTGGCTCCACCCTGATCTGAGCCACCAGTCTCTCACTGGGATGACTGTAACAGCCTCTTCACCTGGCTGCCTGCTTCTCTGTTCTTGCCCCTGATAGTCAATCCATTCTCCACATAGAAGCCAGAAGGAAACAACTTCTAAAAAGGTATTTTGTATCCTGTCACTAACCTGCTTGTATTCTCCAATGGTGTCCCTTTGGGCTTAGAATAAAATCTAAACTCCTAGGCCCACAGGGCCCATGTGCCAGAGCCTATGCCTCTCTCTCCAATCTCTACTCAGTCCCCTCCAGTCATATTGAGTCCCCCAAACATGTCAGCTCCTGCCTCTGCTCCCAAAGCTTTCTGGGCTTGGGTCCCCTCTATAACATAGGTCTGGGCTGAGATAACACCTCATGGAGACCTTCCTTAATCATCCCATCTAAATCAGGACCCCCAATGCAATCATCCTCTCTCATATTTCCCTGGGGTTCCTTCTCTAGACCACTCGTTTGAACTATCCCGTGAGGTACTGGTTTCCTTGTACATCTGGTCAGGTCCTCAGGGAGGTAGGGCTGGGTATGTTGGAAATTTTGGGGGGCTACAGAAGTGTGGAAGTGCTGGCTGGAGCTCCATGCTGACCACTTGCTCAGATCCCCACATCTTCCCAGGCCTAAGTCACTTGCAAGCACTGCTTCTTGAAGCCCTCACAATATTCTAAAAAGGTTTATTTACTAAAAAGTATATTTACTCCCGTTTTACAGGTGAAGAAACTGTGGCTCAGAGATGGGAAAGTTTAGGGTATATCCTTCAAGATTCATTTCTATGCCTGCAAAACTACACCCAAAGTTAGTGTGATGCAGGTGGTCAATGTTGTGTCAGCCAGATTTTGAACCCTGTTGGCTCTAGGGCATGAGGTCCTAGCCATACCATACTGAACTGTGTTTGGAGCCCCCAAGCCTCAGGGCGCTGAACCCAGGCCACACTGTCCATGTACAACAGAGCCAGGATTCTAACCTGGGCTTGTCTCACCCTAAATGGAGCATCCTGTCCCGGCATCAAATTTTCTCCCTTCCCCAGGCACCATCTGGGAAATGAAGGAAGGGAAATTTCCTGGGTTCCCAGCCCTGAGGCTGCAGAGAGATGAATACCCAACCACAGCTAAGTCTGGAAGCCAGGTCCCCACCCTGCTTCCTGTTGGAGTGGCCTAGGGTTACTTATGATCACAGCTGAGGAGCCAGCCAGTCCTTGGGACATCCTCGGTTGGCTTCCTCCTCTGAATCCCTTCCTGGGTTCAGGTAGCCACAGGTTCTTCCCTGTGGAGCAAGCCCTGCCAGAATTAATGAGAACACACATCACGGTGTGAGTAGCACAGCTTAACACTCTAGAGCCTGTGTTCCAGAGTCAAGACCCTAGTCAATTGATGTCAACTCTCCAGGACTCAACTTCCTTGCCTGTAAATGAGGATACATAATAGCACTGGGAGCTGTTATTCTTCTTCTTTCTATCTGTCTGTGTTTTCTAAATTATGGGACAAACTGGAGAGAAATACAGGTTGTTATCCATTTTATGGCTGGGAAGCAGGAAGAAATCAGAAATCTGAATTCTCAGTTACATGTCTGGACCTGACTCATCCTTATGTCTAGTTGATTCTGTCTCTTGAATGCCTCTTGGACCCATCCTCTCATTTCCCCAAGTACTGAGGTTCCATCATCATTGTCTCTTGCCTGGATGGCCACAACTAGTCCCTCATCTGTTTCCCATCTTCTCCTCATTGCACTACCTGCAGCCAGAGTAAGCTTCTTACAACAAAAAGCAAATCTGTCCAGGTCACATCTCTGCTTAAAATGTGAGTGGCTCCCTTTCTTACTCTGGTCCACAAGCCTCTGCAAGATCCAGCCACTACAGGCCTTCTAGCCCTATCTCTTGCCTGCGGCCACCCCTCCCACCTCCCCTAGCCCCTCCGCCAATAGCCTAGGTATCAGCTTGGCTCAGAGCAGATTGTCCCTAAACATTTGGGAACTGAATGAATGAACTACATGAATTACAGTATGTCAAAGGCCTGGGAGGTACAAGTCTCCCAGTTTCTGCTGCTAGGGCAGTTAATCTAGTCAGGAAGACTAGGCATAACTAAATAAGAAACTAGCCAATGACAAAAGGTTTACATAGCAGCTGGGATGGAAGAAGTTGGGTCTTCCATAGGTTGAATGATGAACTGCTTCAAATCACCCCCTTGGAGAAGCGTTTGCAGACACTTCCCTCCTCAGTGCTGAAAATCAGAGATTCAAAGGCTTTAAGACCTGTTAGGTCTAGTCCTCGCCACCTCTCTGGGTGTGTTTTCAGGAGAAAAAAAAAAAAAAAGGGAGAGGGGACTTGCTACCTTCCAGGACTGATTTAGTAATCAACGAGCTCAGGTCTACGAGGACACTGGAGGGCTATTCCAGCCATAGTGTGCATATCGTTTCTTGTCTTCATTGTTTCTTTTCTTCTCGCGCCCTCCTCCTTACCCCACCAGACCCGGTTTCCCGCTCCGCGACCTCCTACTGTCTTCCCCCAGCCCCTCTCTTTCCCTCCGCTTCACCCCCACCGAGGAGGCGGGCCCAGCCACGCGGCACACCAATCCGAGCATCCTGGGCCACTCCTGCCTCCTCAAGTCCCGCCCCACACCGCCGTTCGCCAATCACGTTCCGCGTCCGCCTCATCGGGCCGCCCAATCGCGGGTGGGCTGGGCCGCCGGCGACCCGGCCTTCTGCGTTCCGCGGCGGCTCCGCGGGCGGCCGCGCTGGGCCTCAGCATTCGCGCAGGGGTTGCCGCACGGCGTCGGGGTTGGGGGGCGGCATTGGGAGCGCAGGCGGCGGCACTGCTGCTCGCGGGGTGCTAGGCAGAGGCGGCGGGCGCCACCGGCCGGCCGGAAGGGCGCCTCAGCTCCGCCCGGACCCGCGGTGCGGGACCCAGGACTGAAGAGGAGGAGACGCTCTCGTTGTCCGGACCCGGGCCCGGTGCCCGTCCGGAGGGGTCGCAGCCGGACGTTCCCGGCCCAGAGTGTCCCCGACGCGCCTCCGGGAGAGGCCATCAGAGCTCCCTGCCGCCCCCTGCGGGTGTCCTCAGCGCCCCCCGACTCACCTGCACAGGCCGTCTGGCACCCAGGTGCGGGGGCGTGTGCGCGGCGAGGGCACCTCCTCCGGCCGCCAGCGGGGCGGGGCGGGGCCGCCTGCCGCCCTCGGCCTCAGCGGTCCGCCCCCCGCCCTCAGTCTCACCGGTCCGCCTGCCGCGCCGGATCGCGTGGCGTGAGCTCCTAGGGGACCGTGGCTCGTGATGCTGTCCGCCGGCGCGGCCGCTCGCGTGCTGCCAGCCACTCCTGTCCTTGCCTCTGGGGCCATGCCCCGCTGTTTACATGCCGGTGAAGCCTCCGGCCACTCCGAGCCCCTCCGAGCCCCGGCTCCCCGAGGGTGAAGCCAGGCGGCCCGCGAACTGGACTGGTCACTCAGACCTGGGCCCTCCGATCTCAGATCCCCGCTTGCTCTGCCGCCTCCGCCACCATCTGGGCGGGATCCGGCTCTGGTGTTTTGAGGAGGGGGTGTGGTGTAGGGAAAAGAATCCTGGGGATTTCTGGCTCCCCTTTTTTGGGCCTTCGGGGCTTCAGACTCAGGGAACTCGCTCATGGCTTTCTTGATGAAGAAGAAGAAATTCAAATTCCAAACCACTTTCACCCTGGAGGAGCTGACGGCGGTCCCCTTCGTGAACGGGGTTCTCTTCTGCAAGGTCCGACTGCTGGATGGCGGGGATTTTGTCAGTTTATCGTCAAGGTAGGAGCTGGGGTAGTCGCGCCTGCAGGGGACGGGGTTGATGAACAAGATCTAGCCATTAGACGAGTGTAGAGGCGCCCCTTGGGGCCGAGAGTCCTGAGAATTATGTGTGTTTGGGGCAGGTTTGCACAAGACAGGGCTGAACGATCTGGGAGGTCTGTGCCTGAGGAACCTGGCACGGTGCCGGCACCCGTCTGCAGGTGACCTACCAGGTACCTGCGGGTCTATTCTTTCAGCCTCCTCTTGGGGCCCTCAGGAAGCTCGGTAGGCCCATTCTGCAGACTTGCACAAAGAGCTCAGAGGGGTTTGTGCCTGGAGGGGCTGAGATGCGGAGGGGTGTTCCAGGCCACCTGGAACCCAGCTCGCCACTAGGGCTGTCATGATTTAGAGCCTGGGTCAGCCACAGGTTCCCAGGCACTCCCAGTCTGTCTGGAGGGAGGTGGCTGGATTTTGGCCTGCCCATCTCCCTCTGAGTGACGGTTCTCTTCTGGCTGAAGCTGGGCTGCTTTGCATTGCAAATGTCCTTGTCAAGGAGGCTGCAGCCCTCTTTGAAAGAGACTTGATCAACTTTAGTTTTATGTTCTTCCTCATCCTGCTGGTCCAGCTGCCCAGCTCATTGCCGAGGGTGACGGAGTTCCCAAGCTGCACCCACTGACTTGGGCCCACCTGGGGTCACATAGCCCTGGCCCACCCGGGAGAGTGCTCTGGAGTCTGACAGATGGTGGTTAGAGGCTTAGCCTGTCACTTTCTGGGCCCAATACAGGCCTCTGTCAGAGAGTTGTGGAGACATTTCAGTAGATAGAAGGTGGTGCAGGGCCTGGCCCAGTGCCTAGGACACACTGGTTCCCTTCCCTGGTCTGTCCCTCTGCTCCTTAGGCCTCCTTGTGGGCCCACGTAGCTGGAGCTGCATCACAGTTCTGAGATGGGGTGCCTATTATAGATGGAGAAACTGAGGCCCAGAAAGAGAAAGTAAGTGGCTTACCAGGGACCGCTCAGGAGACAGTTGTCCACTGAACTTGGCCTGTTTGGAGACCTGTTGGATATATCTGGTGATCAGGGGAGGGGAGCCACACAGCCTAACCCAGATTTAGGAATCTCTGGTGTGGATAGGGTGGGGCACCTTTTCGGTCATTTGGGCCCGCTCTGGCCTGGGTTCCCCAATCTACCAGAGGGCTGCTTATCTGAGGAATTCAGACAAGGGCGGCCCATTGCTGTGAGGGTGGTAGGGTGGGGGTGGCATACTCCGTTGCCTGGGAAGCCTGTGATCCCAGGCCACCCACACAGCCGCCCAACGGTTCAGGGAAAGGGCTGTGCTTATAGCTAGGGCCTGGGGTCTACCACTCACTGGCTGTGTGCTGTGCTCCCCGTTTTACTAGCACCTCTCAGTTAACCTTTGATTATGCTGTGAAGGTTGGGTTGCGGGGACCTGTAGGATTATTATCCCCATTTTACAGAGGTGGAAACAGGCCAGAGAGGGAGTAAACTCACTTGCCTGAGTTATTTCAGCAGAGTCCAGATTCAAACTCAGGATATGCTTTTAACCACTCCTGTTTTGCCTTTGAGCCTTAGTTTCTTTTTCTGTGAAATGGGAGAGGTCCTGTGCACCCCTGGGGTTGTGAGAGGGCGTGGGTAATGTATATACAGTACCATGTGCAGCTTAGGCAAATTGTTGCGGCACTTGTGGTTTCTATGGCCGAGGGGCCCCAGCCCCTGACTCCTCCCAGGTCTCAGGTGAGGGACCTGCTAGAGTCTGCAGAGTCTGCAGGGGACCTACCTGTGAGCTGGGGGTGGAGGCCTTTGAGGACTTGTTATTCAGCCTCAGGTTGAGGTCTCTCCTGGCCTCCCAGGCCCTAGGGCCACTGTCACCCTACCTTGTCAGTCTTTCCATTTCCCTAAACCTGCCCTGTCATCCGGGAAAGTCTGGAAAGTTCCAAGTCTTGGCCCATGGAGTCTGGATTTCACCTCTGCCTCCCCTTCTTCCCTCCTGGCAAAGGGCCATGGATTCCCTGAACCCAGCTGAGCCCAAACAGCCCTTCCCATCCCTCATCTTGGATGAAACCTGAGTGGTGCTGAGGAAGGAAGAGCTGACATTGGGCACCCCCCAAGGCTGGGCACTTACAGGGCTCGGGTACCTGTTTGCTGCTGTGCAGGTGTGGCTGGAGGGAGCAGACAGCGACATTTGGACCTGAGGCTGCTTTAGAGCTGCTTTTGATTCTGCTCAGGAGATGAGGTTCTTGGGTTTGTTTGTTTTTTGTTTTTTTTTTTACCCCCTCCACTCCCATCTCACTCACCCTGGTCTGCAGCCTGGGAGCCCTGCCTCACAGTCTACCACTCCAGATGGCCAAGGCCCCAATACTCTGGAGTTGGGGTAGGGTCAAGGGTTATGGGACTGCTTAGATCTTGGACCCAGGTCCAGTAGCATACTCACCCCAACCCTAGGGATTCCTGAGGTGGCCTGGAGACTGGTCGCGTCATCATGGGTAGTGTCTGAGTAAAGCAGGCCCAAGGCCTCACCTCTGCAGCACCAGCCTTCCTAGCTGGAGTGTTTCCTTCTGTGTTGGGTGCCATGGCAACAGCCGCTTACACAGCTCCAGCCTGACCCACTTTGAACAGGTAGAACAGGTGGTTCGTCGTGCTGTTCCCAGCGTCATCTTTCTGAGGCCTCCTTACGAACCATAATCCTCACAGCTACCATGTTCTGAGTGCCTGTGCTATGTGCCAGGCACCATGCCAAGAGTTTTGCAAATGGTATGTCCGGTAATCCTCTTGGCCACCTGCAGAGACACCAAGGCCAGAGAGGTGAAGCCACATGCCATAGGTCACCCAGCTGATAATACATTTGGGAAAATAACCCTTTTATCATTAGGGTTTAAACTTCCTTCGATTGTGCACTTGCTATATGCCAGGCACCTGCGGAACACCCCGAATTCATGATCAGCTGTGTCCTCGAACCACCCCATGAGCTGATGAGTTAACTGGGGTCAGGAGACCTAAAATGATGGGCCCGTGTCACATAGCTGGGAAGTGGCAGAGCTGTGATTTAAATTTAGGTAGATCCAGCTCCAAAGGCCTGTCTTGCCTTGGTGGCAGAGGGCTGGAAGCAGCTACAGCCCCATTTGAAGTCCTCAGAACTTTGAAGGTTCTTTTCAGTGAGTTGGAGGCACTGAGCTAGATCTTGTGAGATCTGAGGATAAGGGGTCCCGGAAATATAGGTGGGGGTGGGGCTGAAGTCACTGCGATAGATTTGGTGCCAGGCCGGACTGGCACTGCGGCACAGTGGGCGTTTGCCAAGGTCCCTGCCTGGAGGCCTTCCAGGCAGATACATCCAAATGACATCTAGGAGGCTTTCCTAGGGGTCCTGGGAGGGATGCAGAGGTCCCAACCAAGTCTGGTGAGTCGAGAAGCAGTGGGCTGGGCTGTGGTGTGCCCAGGGCAGGCTGAGAGCAGCAGGCTTTCAGCCTTGAGCCAGTCTGTCCTTCAGGCAGGAAGAATCCCAAACTTCCTGCGAGGTCTCTGTGCCTAGCTGGCACCGGTCCTGTGGCCTGCCCCCTGCATGTGGCTGGTAGTGCCAGGGGAGGGAGTGAGAGGGAGGTGTTGATTTACTTTACAAGTCCTCTCTGGAGGAGACAGACAGAGAGTGCTGTGCCTCCTCAGCCAGTGGATGAGCAAACTGAGGCCAAGGGCAGAGAAAGCATTTGTTCAGGTCACTTCATGCGAGGAGCTAATGGCATAGCTGGGTGGATGCTGGTCTGGCCCTGATCTCTGTCCCCTAAGCCTCAGTACCCCTCTTTGCATGAAAGGGGAAGGCAGGTCCAGAAAGAGAGGAGGGGGTCCTCCTGCTCTGGACTTGGGTGCCAGGTTGTCCAAGAAGCAGACTGTATGACTTGGGGATGCCTTGCCCCCTTCCTTTTTTCTTTGGCAGCTTTGAATTCTCAGTTGTCTCTTCGGTGGGGTTTTTATTCAGGCAACCTGTTGAAGGAGGGCACGCCTGGTCGCAGTATAGGCACTGCCTCCCCTCCATGGGCCAGGCCTTGACCCTGGACGCCTCCCCTCCGTGGGCCAGGATGGGAGCCCTTGAAGGGTTGTTTGAGCTGTTTTGGGCATGCAGGAGGCCTTGGACAGGCCAGCTCTGCAGCTGGAGGCCCCGTGCCCGGGGCTGGCAAGGCCAGGTCTTTGTACACACAGCACAGGCTTGTCCGGGGCCCTCCCCCGTCCTCCTCAGAAGACGCTGTGGAGTCTGAAATGCCACTAGAGTCTGCTCCCCGGCAGGGTCTGCTCTCACGCACATCTTGGTGTGGAGGGAGAGCAGTGTGGACACGACACACAGTTCATCCCTTGGGTCTGAGGGGACGGGGATGCAGAAGTGATGTTGGTCCCCGGAGTGGGCAGGCACCCACTTTCCATCAGAGCAGGAGGGAGGAGGAGGCCACGTTTACTGAGCACCCCCTTGGTCCTGGGCATTCAGAGGAGAGCGGGACCAGACATCCCTGCTTTCATGGAGCTCCCCATGGGGTGGGCGCAGTGCGCCTGGTGGGCACCACAGAGACAGCAGAGCCATGCAGATCGGGGACGGGTCCTCCCCAGCATCCCACAGATCCCCAATGGGCCGGTTGGGGAAAGCATTACTGTCCATTCATCTGTCCATTTGTTTGACAAGTGTCGACTCGCACCCACCCCAGGCTAGACATGGTGCTTGACCTGATGGAGCTCATGATCTCATGATGAGGCACATCATTGCAGTAGGGAGGACTTCCCTGAGGAAGTGACCCTTCTTAGGAGCCTTGAAGTCCAAGGGGGATTGGATTGGAGAAAGGGTGGTGGCCCCTAGCCATAGGGTGCTTATAGTCAGTGGTCACGGCAAGCTCCTGGCATGGTTGGGGCGTGAAGAGGAGTAGGGAGGAGCTGGAATGAATGAAGACATGGGGGGGGGGCTGGGCTGGACTGTTCCTGGCATTCGGGGTCAAGCTGAGGGCCAGGGGAGCGGTGTGGCCTGGTTTGTCAGTTAGGCTGATGGCTCTTGGCTGCAGGTCGAGAAGATGAAAGGGGACCTGAGTGGCACCCAGGAAAGGACAGTTGGAGTTGGCTGGGCAGTGGCAGGCAGAGCGGGCAGGTGGGTCTCCTCATCCTCTAGTGCCTGGTGCCACATCTACTGCCTGGTAGGTGCCGGAAGATGGAAGTTCGGAGGGTGCATAGTGGCCAAACATAGCCAGCGTTTCATTGCCCCATACGGTGTTCTGATAGTTTTGACAGCATAAACATCCAGACTTTGGGTGTCTTTTAAATTGGAAGATCTGGCAGCAGAACTGTGTGGCAAAGTTTAGCCCAAGGGGCTTTGCAACCGCCCCCTCTGTGGGCTGCCTTCTCTCGGCTTCTCCTGACCCCACTGCCCACCCTTGTATCCCTGACCGTGGACCGCCTCCCTCTTTTTACTCTGGCCAGCCTGGTCCCTGGAGCCCTGGTGGGAGGCGTTCCATGTGCCGTCTGGTGGGCATGAGGAGGCAGGCCTGTGGAGAGAAGTCCTGTTGGCAGGCCACAGAGGCCGCCCCTAATAGCCAGGTGGTGGCACCAGGCCAGCTACTGGCTTCCCTTGGGGTTAGACTGTGCTACTGGGGACCTTAGTGAAGCCTGAAGCTGCCCAGCCTGTGCCTGGCCTTGGTGTCTGGTGGACCTGGCCTTTGTGGCCAGCTGGCTACACCATTGGCAGGTGCCACCCTGGCAGCCCCTGCCATCTGCCCGCCCGCCTGGCGCTGGCGAGCCCTGACCTGCGGTGATCTGGCTCTGTGAAGCCAGGGCTGTTCCCGAAGCCTGTACCTCTCCTTGAGCTCCGCCCTGGGAGTTTTCTGGTCAGGGGTTTTTAGCGGCAACCACACCGGTGGGTGGTATGTCCGTAGGCGGTGGCCAGGGACCCCGAGTGCCTCTGAACTCCGCTTGTTCGATGCCTGGAAGTCCTGACTTGCTCTCAGGAAGCGCTGCCTGGGCCTTGTGATAGCTGCTAGCGTGTCTGTCCTCGGGTCTCAGGAGCCTGGGGACTCCGTGTGTGAAGTCTAGTGACTGCCATGTGGTGACCCCGCGGTCACTCTCCTGCTTCTGGGGATGGGCAGTGTAACAGCCGTGGTAATCTCACTCAGCCACGGAAAGGCTTGAGCAGGGGAGAGAGATCAGATTTGCTTAGAAAGAGGCCCGGAACTAATAAGGGGTAGGAGCAAGGTCTCTCTTCATTACTGACCTTGCCCACAAGTGCTTTGGGTTGTGGGGACACCATACCTGGCCCCAGGGCCCCAGATGTGCTCTGTGACCTGAGTTCTGTCGCCTCTGGGCCTTCTGGTGTCCTTGGTGGCTTTGGAGAGTGAGGCCTGAGGCTGCCTGTCCTGTGCATTAGTGTCTGCTTAGGGCTGTGGCTGTAAACCACTGGTCTCTGCTCTGAGCCGCTGTTGGCACCCCAGGCTTAGAACAGCTCACATGCAGGCCTGGTACCGCCTGCGCCCCCCGCCCTGCCTAGATGTCAACTGGGAGCGGCCAGCGCAGCCCCTCCAGCCAACTCGTTCCAGCATCTGCGAGGAAGGGACTCCAGTGGAGGGCTTTCTGCCTGTCAGTCAGGCTGTTGCCTTGCCGGGCACAGGGGAGGACGTGACTGATCTGCCTCTGCCTTTTGCTGCCTGTGTGACCTCAGGGAAGTTCCTAAGCCTCAGTGGCCCTCCCAACCGATCCGGCAGGGCTGCTGGTGCCCGCCTCGCTGTGTTCTTGGGAGATCTCAGTGACTTAATGCCTGTCAGATGTCCAGCTAGGCTCCTGGTGCCTGGCAGCAGCTCGGTGCCCGCTGCAGTTCGTCCTCTCTATCCTGGGCTGAGTCATGGCGGTGCGCTGCATAGTGTACCTCAGTTGCCCTTCTGTGGCAGCTGGCACTTTCCTGTGGGCCAGGACTGACTGGGGTGCTGTGGGGAGACGGAATTTCCCGAACAGCGCACTCTCTGTCCTCTGGAGGGGTGGGGGTGCATGAGGAGCACACCTAGTGTCTAAGGGGCAGTCAGGGCCTCATGCTGGAGCTCAGGGTCCTCAGTGACCCTGCCCTGCCTTGGGGTGCTTGGCTCTGAGCCAGTGAGAGCTGGAGAGCTCCCACTGGGTGCGGCCAGGCTGGGCTGCGGGAGGCCTTTGCCTGTGGAAAGGGCCCTCTGTGCACTCAGCTCTGGGACCCACTGTGGTAGGCAGAAGACAGCTCCCCACATGAGGTGGAGGGTGGAGAGCAGGTCAGAAAGACAAGAGGCCCTCAGTGGGGGTGGCCCCTGGCACTCCCCTTGCTTCCACCATACCTTATGCTCTTGTTTTTGGCTTCTGTAGTTGCCTAGGCCTCAAGCTCCCTTTTCCCCCCTACATGTGGCCGAACTGCTCAGCCCAAGGGCCACCCCCTCCAGGAAGCCTTCCCTGGCTTCTTTTGGCCTTGCACACCCACCATGGGCCCTCATCTCAGGACACTGCAGTCCCCGTCCATGCCTCTTAGCTCCTTCCCCAGACTGGCACTTAGTCCCAGGGCTTTCTGTTCTGGGTTGGCGCTGGTGCAGGGCTGGAACTTTTTTTCCTTGGCACTGAACTAGTGCGGACACTGATGGCGCTGGACTGTGTGCTGGTCACTGCCAGCTGCTGGGGTCCAGCCCCTCCCCACTGGTGCCAGGGGTATCAGTCTGTGTCAGGAGCAGCCCTCGTCGCATCCCGGGCAGCTGGGGCCACTGCTAGGTTGTGTTGGGTGGCCCCGCTGTGGGGGATGGGGAGGAGAAGGGCTCTGGGGCTGCCCCAGGCTCTGCAGTTGGGCCTTGGCAGCTATTCTCTGGCTACGTGACCAAGGCCAAGTGCCTTGTCCTTTCAGCCTTGACTTCCTTCTTCATCGAATGGGGTTGGGGTGCTCCTGTGGGGCGGGAGAACTATCTGAAATCAGCACCATACCTGCTCAGCACAGGGCAGGCTGAAAACAGTCTAAACCTGCCAAGACAGGGAGAAAGTACACAGCCCGTGCTGGGGAGGGTGGGAACCCGGGTCCTGATCACACACCAGGTGCCTTCCCCTCCTACCACTTCCTCCCTGCGCACTAGACTTCTCTGCAGACCTGGGGCTGCACATCTGCTCCCCTGCCCCACTGCCCCCTAGTCCCTCAGGGGCAATTCCTGAGTATCTGCTGTGTGTGTGCGCCCCATCCCCCACTTGTTTCCTGAGAACACAGCCCTACCCCCAGGAAGTGATGCTGGGGTTGGTCCCTGGGATGAGTAGGTTAGCAGGTGGTGGGAGAAGAGCAGCCTTGGGCAGAGGGACAGCAAAGGTGAGAGTGCTGAGCAGGGAAGAGCTAGTGGCCTGGGGGCTTGGAGTGGAGGAGTGGAGGAGGGGAGGAGGCCATGGGGAGGGGCTGGGACCTTATCTGAGTGGCAGCCACAGAAGGGTGTGAGTTAATCAGATTTGTATTTTAGAACCACCAAGGGCAACCACTGGGAGCTCCAGCTGGCGAAAGGGGAGGTGGCTGTCACCTGAGAGGGGTGGCTTCCCACCTCTGTCCGGGATGATTAAAAACAAAACTCAAGCAGTGAGAATGAACAAGCTGCTGCTACTGACAACAAAACAATCACAATGTGGAGGGAAGGAAGCTGGGGATGAGAGCCTGTGCCATTTATGTAAAGTTCAGAGGCATTCTGATAAAAACCTCCCATCCTGGTACAAGTCAGAATGGTCTCATTGTTGTTGGGGTGACAGTCATATCTGGAAGGGGCTTCTAGGACCTATAAAGTCCTGCTTCTCGGGGGCCGGCTCCGTGGGACTGTTCTTAGGGGCCATTTGCACATGTCTGTGAGAAACAGCCTGGAGACACCTCACACATGTGCTGGTGCCGAGTGCCATAGTCCTCCAGACAAAAGTGAGGTGCCTTACCGGGTGCCTTGGAGGCCTCGAGGTGGTCTTAGGGTCTTTCCAGGTTCTTTCTGGCGGGGCAGCCTGAACCATCCGACCTGTTTATAAGCCATAACTCATTTTGGCAGCTGCCAACAGTCTTCCTTAGCTGGGGCTTTTCCTTTTGCCTCTTGTAAACCCCAGCAAGGGCTGCTGGGCCGTGGGGCTTGGCAAGAGGCCTCCTGAGGCTGCCAGACGGCAGGATCTCTCTGAGCCTTGCTTTTCTTCTCTGTAAAATGGGGTAGTAAGCTCCTCTTGGTGCTTGGATTAAATAAGTTAATACCAGTTATGTACGCAGCATAGCCCCTGGCACAGAGTAAATGCTCAGTAAAGGCTGGCAGTGGTTGGTATTAATCTAGGGCAGTTATTGGAACGGATCCAGGGTAGGAGCAGACAGGAAAGGTCCACGTGCCTCCCTCTCTCCCTTTGTTTCTCTCCTCTCTTTAGCGGTTCACTCATTCAGGAAACATTAGTGATTGAGAGAGTCAGGCCACTGAACTGGGGCCCGTGAGCCAGGGAGACCATTAGACACATCAGCTCTCTGAGAAGTACCGAGCACAGCGGGGCGGGAGGCAGCAGCCTCCTGCCTGCGCTGGCTCTGACCCCTCGCTTGGGGATGGGCCTTTGGCTGACTGGGTACGCTCCCTGAATGCCAAGAGAAGGCTGGATTCTGGGCTTCAGCGCCTCCTAAGGGTTTCGCTAAAGAGGAATCACATGGACCTGGTTGAGAAAGGCCGTGCCTATTTTGGATGCAAAGACCGAGGCTTCGGCTTATTCTGAATGTATCCCCCGTGTCCTGTTGAGGCCCGGCTTGTAATAACTGCTCAGTGAATGTGTGTGGAGTAAGCGAATGGCAGAAGCAGTGATCAGCCCAGGGTGGGTCTGTGCTACCGCAGGAGAATCAGGTATCTGGGGAGGAGGCGGACACTGGTAAGTCAGGTCTTCATGGTCTCACCTGACCCCAAGCCCTTCGTCCAGTGGTTGGAATCTCAGAAGATGGCTGGACAAATAGCACTGGGTCTGTGCTGCCTGTGAGGAGACGTGACTCTGGCTGAGCAGTTCCTCCTTCCCCTCCAGTCACCTCAGAAGTCCAGGGAGCCATGATGAGTGCTGTGTGGAGCAGCGGGAACGCTTGGGGGCAGATCTAGAGATAGCGATGACCCTTGACCTTTCAGACTCTGCAGAGGGTTAGCGGACATGGCCCGTCTCAGTTGGGAGGCCCCTTTCCTGGGGGTGGACGTAATGGTGCAAGGAGGTCTAGGACAGCTCTTGTTGGGAGCAGAGCTGTGAAGGTCACTAATAGAGTTATCAGATACTAACTGAGCACCTGCTACGTGCCGGGTGCCATCCTCAGACGTAGGAAGCGGCAGTGAGTGAAACAAAGGGCTCTAGGACCTCTGTGCTCTGGGACATGGGAGCCTTGTTCCGTTTTCCCCAGACCTAAGACCCAGGCCCAGAAGAGGAAGTAATTTGTTCATCTGCAGTAGTTGGGGGGAGGGTGCTTTCAAGAAAGGCTATTGGGTTAGGAAGGGGCTCAGGGGACAGGGACATCCCCGTGACTTCTTGAGTCCAGCCATTCGAGAAACCAGGCTCCAGGAATGGGGATCTCTCCCTTCTGTCTCTTCCCTTCCTTGGGTGATTCAAACGCCACCCAGGCATGAGTCAGCCAGGAGCGGCCCAGGCCTGCTGCTCCACTTGCCAGGCCACCTCCTGGGATGTCTTGGCCAGGTTCAAGGCCTGGGGAACTCTCCTGATCCAGGGTCTTGGGGTGGGGAAAGGGGCCTCTGTCAGGGCCTTGCGTGCCTGGCTTCCTGCTGGACCACCTGTTTCAGAATCACTTCTGATGGTGGCGGCCATGACCCCCATTCAACATGAGTGCTCTGCGGGTATGTGCCTGGTCCTCTTTCATTAGGCCTCTCAGCTACCGCATGAGATGGGCAGAATAGTGACTGAGGCCGAAGTGTCCAGTGAGTGGCAGAGCCTGGCCTTGAACCCTAGCCTCTCTTGTCTCGCCTGCCCATGACTTGTGAGCAGTCCTGCTGGGAGTCTCAGGAAGGGAAATTCCCTGAGCACAGCCAACCTTGAAGCTCTGTTTTCTACAGTTGTGGGTCCAAGGGGAGGGGAAGTTGCTGCTACAGCCCAGCCCGCGTCTTCTTGCTTTGATTTTCTAGGGCCTGCAGCCAGGCTCAGCTCTGACACGGGAGTCCAGTTTGAGACCTGGGGTCAGACAGCCATGGGTTCAGATTACAGCCCTCTCCCAGCCAGACCTGGGGCAGCTGGCTTCTGTGCTCCGGGCCTCAGGTTTCCTGCCTCTGATGTGGAGATGATGGTACCTACTTCCCAGGGCTGGGGTGTGGATCCTGGAAGGTCAGGCAAGGAGAGCTCAGGAGGCAGGAAGTGGACATTAGGAACATTTTCCCATTTCTCCTTCTGACCCTAGATTGACCTGGCTTGGTCCCTGACACCGGCGGGTCTTGACGGGTTTGGCCCAGTGCCATGCCCCACTGACCATGTGTTCTGACCCAGTTACCACCCTTCCTTTAGCATAAGCCTGGTCTCAAGGCTGCCTCTTCCCTGGTATTGATGCTCATGAAGGGTCAGCCCTCAGAGCACAGGGACACTGATGCCACAGTCCCCTGAGAATCTCAGCTGTCTTGGCGCATTTCCCCCAGCCATCCTGTGGGATGGGGATGATGGGGTGGAGTGCGTATCACCCCTCACCTCTGAGTGTCACTTTGCTTATGTATGAAGGGGGTGGTGGTTGCGCCTGCAGTTCATACTTGAGCAGCACCTGGCACATGGGAGGGGGCCCAGGAAACAGGAGCCAGGCCGGGCCACACAGGGTAGTGGGGCCTTCACCCAGGTGTGTGGGGAACTAGCACTTGGTCAAAACCAGCAGTTGACTTTGGATTCCTCCAACGGCCTGCTCTCCTCTCGGGCTGTGAAAACAAGAGGGTGTGCCGGTCGGTGTCAAGCGAGAGCAGCATCCACGCTTTCTGGGTGCAGAAGGCTGCGTGCCTGTGTCTGTGAAATGGGAAGCCAGGACCTGCCCACTTTGGATTTTTTGATCCATCTCAAGGTTGCTCAGCTGGTGAGTGGCAGGATTTGATCCTTGATGCACGTTGATGCCGAATCCTTACTGCTCACCCTGATGCTTCCCCAGCAAGCCTGAGACCTGGCTGGCGCCCTGCTCCGTTTCTGATTGGGAGTTTCTGAAGCCCCCCAGTGTGCTCTCGGTCCGCCTGCCCTTCCCCGGGCCACCCTCAGGAGAGCAGAGCAGGGTCTCGGGGTGCCAGGCGGCTCCTCCAAGCACGCCAGTGTCAAGCGCTCCACTGTTGAGCACAGAGCGCTTTGGCTTCTAGGAACTTCTTGCTGCCTCATGGTGTTGCAGGAGGTGGGGCTGGCAGTGTCAGAACTGCAACAAGCTGCTTCCCCTGCACACGGCCCTGAATTCCTGGCAGGAGCCAGACGCGGCTGGGCTGCCACGCTGGCCACGTTGCCGGGACGAGGCTCTACCGCCCTGCAGCCCCTGGATGGACGCCTTGGCTGGTCCCCGGGGTGGGCCCCTCCCCAGGCGGCTGTACTCTCTTCTGGAAAGCACAGGCAGATGTTGTCAATTTAAATTGTTTCCTTATTAGACTCTCCCCTCTCCCTGGCTGGGTTTCATCAGTCGGGAACCTTGATTGCATCATCATGACCCCTTCTCCAGGAATCCAGCTGAGGACTGGGAAATCACGGAGTGGGTGTGGCTGGACCCTATGGCAGCCCCCCAGGGGCTGCCATCTGTGGGGAGGGACTCATGTGATGGAGCCTTGCTCCAGGCACCTTCCAAATGGGAGGAATCAGGAGCCAGCCCTTTCAGGAACCCAGGAACACAGCTGGGGCTGGGAGGACCCTGGGGTCCCACTCAGGTCTTGCGGATGTGTCCTCTCTTAGCCAGGTGCCCAGATCCGGCCTCAGAATCACCTGGGAGCTTATTTAAAAAGCCAGCCCAAGGCCTGCAGCAACAGTTCTTAGCAGGGGGTGGGGGAGGGGTCATTTTGCCTCTGGGGGGGGACATTTGGCAGTGTTTTGGTTGTCACAGCTGGAGACGTGCTACTGGCAGGATGCTGCTAAGCATCCTACAATGCACAGGACACCCCTGGAAAAAAATAAACAAAACAAAATTATCTGGTTCATAATGTCATTAGTGCCAAGGCCGAGACACCTGATCCCTAGGGTCCACAGTTCTGGCAGGGCCTGGGAATCTTCATTTGTGACAAGCCAAGGACTTTTCAGTGTTGGCTCGAGTCTGAGATGCCCTGACCTGCCATCCTCGCCACCCCTAGCCCCTACTGTGACCACGACTAAGCTGCTTCCTGCCAGGCCAGGGCTCCGTGTTGGGCACACAGTGGTGACAAATCAGACATGCAGACATGCAGACAGGCGCTTGCAGCAGGTGACTGGGAAGGCGGAGGGCTGGGAGTGGGTGTGGCGTCTCGGAGCATGTGCCCCGAGCTGCCCATTGATGCCCAGGCTTTCCTTCTCCTGACTACTTCGGCAGAGACTGCCAGCCACGCTGCGCCTTTGCTTCCATGTCGACTTGGGGAGGGGCCCTGAATGGTCCCTGCCTGCAAGGACCTTGGGATCATGGCAGTCTGTGGCCAGGAGGTGGCCCCCACCACACTGACCCCTTGTCACCTGCGTGATGGAGCTGGTGCCCGCAGTGTTTGTAGAGGTGGAATAGAGGTCGTGGTCAGGACTGGGAGCCACAGGAGCACCTCCCAGGGAGCTCTGGGCTGGTGGGGTGCTCCGCTCTATTTCAGGACAACCCAGAAATAGCTGAATCCTGCCTCTGTGATGGCCACAGTGAGCTGCGGTGGGTGGAGGGCTCGCCCTGCTGCTCTGGGATTTGGACGCCTAATTGTATATCTTAAAGCTAAAAGCGAGACTCCCCTAAAGCTGCCCTGAAAACCCAGGCTCTGTAATTACCTGTCCCTGGCAGGCAGTGTGGAGCTGAAGCCCCAGGCTAGGGAGGGTTGGGGCTTTCTCATCTCTGCCCAGAGGGTGCCTGTGGGGCCAAAAGAAAGGGTTCAAATCCCTTTTACTTTGACCAGCCCTTATAACCTCACACCTTCTTTTCATTTTTTTTCAATTTAAATTTCAATTACTGCAGAAAGATTCTTGGACAGAAATAAAAACAATGGCCCTCATCTTTGTCTTGCAGTGCCGGTGGCTTCTTCCTCTCCTGGAAGCCCTCCGCAAGGTGGCTTTTTTGCCTCTGACCTCATTGCAATCAGTGAGTGACTCCCAGAGGAGTTCATTTTCCCCCCAGGCATGCTTTAAAAAAAGAAGTCAACTGATACTTCCAGTTCAAAAAGGAAAGGACGCAATAGCCCATCCCCCGCGAAGTCCCCATTTCTTCTCTGGGCCTCCTCTACCTGCTTGTGCACACGTGGGTGCTGTGATTGTGAGCGCCTCCACGTGGCCCCTTTGTAAATTTGAGACCAAGATTCCCTCTCCAACCTCATTTCCCACCACTGCCCCCCTCGCTCTGTTCCAGCCACACTGGCCACCTTTTGCTTTCTTAAGCACGTCACCACATTCCCACCTCAGGGCCTTTGCACTTCCGCTTCCTCATGCCTGGACTGCTGTTCCCTCCCTGATCTGCTTAGGTAGGTCACTCTCATCTCCTTCAGCTGTTTGCTCAGATGTCACCTTCCCACTAACGCCTTCCCAGCCATCTGTTCCTTACGCTTCCCCCACCTGGGCATCTCCCACCACCTGGGCACCCACCGCCTGCCTCCTTCCCTGCTTCCTTTCCCTCCATAGCACTTACCACCATCTGATGTGTGTTTGCCTCATTTTGTCTCTCTCCAACCCACTGCCAGACTACAATAAGCCCCTTGAAGGCAGGAAGCTCTGTCCTGTTCACTGTATACGTCCCTGGGGCCTTCAGCAGTACCTGGTACTTAGTAAGTGCTTAGTAAAAGGTTTTTTAAGTGACTCAAGTCCCTGAGGTTTCCTCAAACCTGGCCCCTGGCCAGCTCCCACCTGGGGCTTGTGACCAACTGCTTAGCACCCTCATTCCTGCCTTTTCTATGAACTCCACCACCACCCCTGTTCATCTCCCGCCATTATCCCTACTCTGTGCCTGGGACCCCACACCACCTAACTGGGGGTGTCCAGCTCCCTCTCTCCTGCGGGGCCCTGTAGGCCCTGAGTTGTGGTGGTGCCATCACTGGCTCTGTGACATGGGTTCTAGACACAGATGGGCCTGGGGTTAAGACCAAGCTCTGTTCCTCACAGCCCTGTGACTGTGGGTGTGAAACTCAGCCTTTCTGAGCCTCACTTGCCTCATCTGTAAAGTGGGCCATGATAACACCCAACTTTCAGTGTTGAAGATTTCTGGTGGCACACACTAGACTCTTGGGAAATGGCCACTGCTGGGGGCTGTGTGTTACCTTTGCTGTGTTCTCCTGGAGTGGGCCAAGTTAAGCCTGTGAGCTTCTTCCCGTGGGAGTGGGGGCATAATAGAGTGCGTTTGGAGTCCTGTGGGAATACGAGGGAGGGAGGCCAGGAGTGAGCCCATGAGCCCTGCCCTGCCCTGCCCTGCCCTGGCTCACCTTCTCAGTGGAAGAGGAAGCCACCCGTTACCTGAGCCTGGGAGGGCTCCACTGCCTTTCTCTGGCCAAGATTCACAAGGGGGGGCCTCAGGCTTCCTGGCTGGGTGTTCCCACGGCAGACTTACAAAGGGGAAGGGAGAGAGCCTATCATTTGATATCCCCTTTTGTTTCCAGACACTAATCCTAATTCCTCTGGGTGTTTCAACACCCGAGCATTGTGAGCTTTCCCCTCTGGTCTCCAGCAACTGTTTCCAACTCCTGGGCTGGGTCAAGCAGAGGGGCAGGTAAAGGTGCGAGGGTCCACATGGAAGCCGTGGCCAACTCCCTCGCCCCGCATTCCCCCCCCACCCCGCTTTTAAGCTTGGTTCTCTGGCCACTTGGGCATTGTTTCCACTCTTTTTGCCCATCCACCTACCTCCACCGGGGCTACTTCAGGCTAAAGCTGGGATCCATGGTAGCATGACAGAGCTGCTGTCAGAAAGAGATTCAGAGTGCTCACCATGGCCCTCGAGGTCCAGGATGACCTGACTCCCTGCTCCCTTGCTGACCACATCCCCTCTCTGTTCTCCTCCCCAGTCCCATGCAGCCACTGGCTTCCATGCTGCTTTTCCATTTGCCAAGGATATCTGTACCTCAGGGCCTTTGCACTTGAAGTTCACACTTCTGGACATCTCTTCCCTCAGTTTTTGCTCAGCCCTCAACCTCACTTCACTCCAGGCCCTGCTCAGTCACTGCCTGTCACTGCCTTCAGGGCTTTTCCTAACTACCGGGCTGAAGTCACAGCCCCCACCTTCTCATTTGTACCCAGCACTCCCTACTCACCTCCTGCTCTGTTTTCTCCATTTTTCTCTCTTTAACTGACCTACCATGTGGGGGTTTTTGTTTGGTTGGTTGGTTGATTGGTTAACAGTGTATTGAGATGTAATTCACGTACCACACACTTCACCATTTAAAGTGTACAATTCAGTGGTTTTTAGTATAGTTAGAATCATGCAACCATCACCATAATCCATTTCAGAACATTTTCATGACCCCAGAAAGAATCCCATACCCATTTAGCAAGCAGTTCATTCCCCATTTTCTCCCTCTTCCCCCATCCCCTGGCCAATCTACATTCTGTCTCTTACCTATTTGCCTATTCTGGACATTTCATATAAATAGAATTGTATGTAGTTCTTTGTGTCTGACTTCTTTCACTTAGCATAATGTTTTCAAGGTTAACCCACATTGTAGCATGTAGGAGAGTTTTTTCTTTTGATTGTGGGAATAACGTTCTATTGCATGAATATACCACATCTTATGTATCCATTCATTAGTTTATGGATATTAGACTTGCTTCCACTTTTTGGCTATATTCACAATATTAAGCACAATAACTCTGTGTTTAACCCTTTGAGAAACTGCCAGACTGTTTTCCAAAGCAGTTGCATCATTTTACTTTCCTACCAGCAATGCATGAGGGTTCCAATTTCTCTACATTCTCAACACTTGTTATTATCTGTTTTGATTATAGCCATCTAAGTGGGTGTATTCTAGCTACAAGTCCCTTAACATATTTATGATTTGCAAATGTTTTTTTCATACTATGGGTTGTCTTTTCATTTTCTCCATGGTGTTCTTTGACTCACAAAATTTTTTAATTTTGGTGAAGTTCAATATATCTGTATTTTTTGTCATAGGTACTTTTGATGTCATATCTAAGAAACCATTGCCTAATCTCCGATCACAGAGAGTTACCCCTATGTTTTCTTTCAAGAATTTTATAATTTTAGCTCTTAAACTTAGGTCTTTGATATCTTTTGAGTTAATTATTGTACCTGGTATGTAAATGGGTCCTGCTTTGTTCTTTTGCATGTGAATATCCCGTTGTCCCAGCGGCTTTTGTTTAAAACTGTTCTTTCCCCCACTGGCACCCTTGTTGAAAATCAGTTGACCATCTATGTGAAGGTTTCTTTCTGGACTCTCACTTCTGTTCCTTTGATCTGTGTGTTTATCCTTATGCTACAACGTACTGTCTTGATTATTGTTGCTTTGTAGAAGTTTTGCAGTCAAGACGTGAATTCTTAAATGACGTTCTGCTTTTCCTAGATTGTTTTGACTATTCTGGTCTTTTGACTTTCCAAGGTTTAGGATCAACTTGTTAAATTTATGCAAAGAAGCCAGCCGAGATTTTTATAGGGGTTATGTTGAATTTTTAGATCAGTTCGTGAATATTGTCATCTTAACAATATTAAATCTTTTGATCAGTGATCATGGGATGTCTTTTATTTAGAGCTTTTTGAATTTCTTTCAACAATGTTTTGTAGTTTTCCGGAGTATATATTTTATACTTATTTTCTTAAGTGTATTCCTACGTATTTTATTCTTTTTGAGACTATTATAAATGGAATTCTTTTCTTAATTTCATTGTGCATATTTGCTAGTATATAGAAATAATTAATTTTTGTATATTCATCTTATATCCTGCAACCTTGCTGAACTCGGGTATTCTGATAATTTTTATAGTGGATTCCTTAGGATTTTCCACACACAAGATTAAGTTACCTGTCAGTAAAGATAGTTTTAGTCTAGTCCTTCCTTTCCACTACCACGTATTTTTCTGATTTGTTTGATCCTCATCTTTCTGCTCCTACCAGAATGTAAGGTGGTCAATGCTGTGGTGCCAGGGCATAGAACAGGAGCTGGCACTCGACTGGTGCTCAGTTATTTGAATGAATGAGTGGAGCTGGCACGGCTGGGTCAGGGTTCCTGCTTGCCCTGTGGCACCTGCCTCCTGAGGGCTCCTGTGCATGTCTGTCTGGGGCTGGGGACTCTCGCTTCCTCCCCTCGTCTCTAGCCCTGACCTTTTCTGTTTGTCCTCAGTTTTGGGGCTCTGGCGGGTTGCTGGAGCTCGCCCTCCTCACACAGTTGGAGCATTCTGGTGACTGAGGCCCTTAGATCCCCACTGTCTTCATTGGAAGAGACGTACCTCACAGAGCTTCCCATGCCAGGCCCTTGCGGAGCTCACCTGACTGAATGCTCCCAGGTGCCCATGAGTGAGTGGCTGGTACGCCTGCTTTACTGACAAACGTGGAGAGTGAGGACTGTGAGCCCAGGTCTGTCCGACCCGAGTCCGGTTACCCCTTGTCACAGATGTGGCATGGCATGGGACAAGCCTCGGTCACGTCCTCGAGGCTTGAGGAACCAGGAGGGAGCTCCTCACGGAGGCTCAGCTCCGAGGCTGGCATCAGCCAAGGAAACCTAGAGTACAGTCGCTCCTCACTCATGCTGTTCCCTCAGCTGGAACTGTCTCCCCTGCTGGCTGTACTCCCTACTCTTCACTTGGGTCTGAGCTTGAATGTCACTTCCCTGTGGCTAGTCACCTTCCTTGACTCACCCTTTCCCTCCACCCCATCCTGGTAACACTGAGTCATCACTGGGGTGACTGTCAAATGTTGGTCTGTTTAGTAAGTTCACTGCAGTGCCGATGCCTGGCACACACTTGGCACTCAGAGACGTGCTGGATGCCTCGGGTACATAACAGGACCCTGCTGGCCACACAGGCTTGGTGGCTTCCACCTGCCAGGCTTTCCGGGCTCTGTGGCCCGTGAACTAAGGTCATGGTTCATGGCTCTGACTCCGCAGTCAGATGGTCCTGGCTTGAATTCTGTTTTGTCAGGCACTGGGGATGTGATCTGGGGTGCTCTCTTGGAGCCTCAGTGCCCTCAGCTACAGAAGGGGGTAGCATAGAGCCTGCCTTCCAAGGTTCCAGTGAGAGGCAAACAAGCCATGTGTGGGAGATGCTCATCCTGTGCGGACCCTCCCCACTCAACCCCCAGTCGGGCAGTGACCCCGCACTCCTGGGCTCCTCGGGGTGTGGCGCAGTCACTTCCTCAGCTGTCCGCTTGGCCGATCCTGTTAGGTGGGATGAAGCTGGAGATAATGTCTCCCATGCCGGCCGCTCCCTTCTCTTCCCAAGCACCAGTTCTGCCAGGCCGGCTGTGGGGGGGACGGGGAGCTGCGCAGGTGTACAGAGCTCGTCTCTGCCACGTGCCACTGCCACCCCCAGCTCCCGCTGAGGCCCCCGCAGCAGCTGGGAGAGGCTCGGAGGAGCTGCTCCCACTGGCTCCCACCCACTCCCAGGGCACAAAGCGCTTCCTTGTTAAGGGGGGGTGTGCTGAAATTTGGGGCTTGGTCATGCTCCCCAGGCCCAGGAGGAACTCGGGCGGCTGGAAGGACAGCCCCCGTTAGTGCTGGGAGAACTGAGGGTCTGAGAAGTGTGTTAGCCCTGGAGTGGTGAGGGTTAAGTGTGTAGCACCCGAATCACGCTGCTTGGGTTCAAGGCCCCGTTCTACTCTGCCACTGGTGGGCCTCATGGCCAGGGTCTTGGTCCCAGAGCTCTGGTTTCTTTGTGGAGTTGGGCTAATGGCAGTGTCTGCCCCAGACGGGTGTTGGAGGGATTGACGTGACTTGGAGCAGGCTCCAGGGGAGGCTGGGTTTGTAAGGCGCTTTGAGGGAGGCCTGGCACGTGGAAAGCACCGTATGAGCGTCACCTGTTATTGTCGCTAGCGGTGAAGAAGGGGCCTCTAGAGCCAGACAGCACTGGGCTGAGGGCCAGCGGTTTCCTGGCTGAGTGGTACTGGGCAGTTTACCTAGCCTCGATCTCTTTATCTGTAAAATGGACGGGTGGTCCAGCCTGGGAAGACTACTGTGAGGGTCACTTGAGATGGCCAGTGGGAACCTTGCTGGTAGGAGGTAATAGCAGCGGAAGGAGCCACCCAAGGCCACAGGACAAAGTGGGGGGTAGCACTGGGAGCAGAGAGAGGGGCAGCTGCCTCCAGCCTGACCTCACCCGCCTTGTTCTTTTCATTTTTATTGCATAGCTTTTGTTTTTACAACACTTACACAAGCATGTTCTTGTTATGAAAATAATCACTTTGTGATACAAAGTGAAAAATGAGAGCTCTTCTCCATCCCCTGCCCCGAGGCTAACCTTGCCCCTGGTAGGTTCCCTTGGCACTGACCTGCGTGCTCGTGCTCACCTGCCCCCACCTGCCCCGTCTGGCCTGCAGGGAGGAGGTGCGGGAGAACTGTGTGCGGTGGCGGAAGAAGTTCACCTTCGTGTGTAAGATGAGCGCCAACCCGGCCACCGGCCTGCTGGACCCCTGCGTCTTCCGGGTGTCGGTGCGCAAGGTGAGGCTGGGTTCCAGCCAGCTCTGGGGGCTGTGAGCTCAAGGCTGAAGGGTGGGTGTGGGTCCCCTGGTCTGGTAGCTTTAGGCCCATCCCCTGACTTGTCCCCCTAAGGAAAGCGAGGTGAGTCGCTCTGCCCCTTTTCTTGTCCCCCTCCCCCAGCAGTCGGATTCGGGGTGGAGGGAACTGGGGAGACATGTGAGGTCCCTTGGATTCCCTAGTCACTCTGTTGTTGTGTCTTGTCTTCCTGTGCAGGAGCTGAAAGGCGGAAAGGCTTATTCCAAGGTGAGTGGGGCTGTTGAAGAGGCAGTGGGCTGGGATGGGGCGGGGTGGGACGGGATGGGACAGGCATGACAAAAACTCCCAAAGGGTCTTCCGGCCCAAAACAGGAGACACTCAGCCCTGCAGGAGATGTATTATTTTCTTGGAATTATCTTTATTGATAGTCTTTGCGCTTAACATAACGGCAGCATATGTTTGTTGCAACACAAATGGGACAGACGTTCACAAAATGGAAAGGAGAGTTTCTGTCCCCTTTCCTCGCCAGGCCTCCTCCGCAGACCCCAGGACTGGGATTCATTAGGATCTCTCCAGACCTTTTTAAGAAAAAATAATTATGAAATGCATCGTAGACGCTGAACAGTGAATAAAACGTATGCATGTGGTTTAGAGAAATGCAAAGTGAGCACCCTCCGTGCACCCTCGTGTCTGTGGAGACAGTAAGATTTTTAAATACACAAAAGGGGCTTGTTCTAAGTGGATTCTGCAGCTTGGTGTTTCACTTGCCAGTACGTCATGAGCATGTTTTCATGTCATCGCAAATTTCCTTTTGCTTTAACAACAGCAGTGTCCCATTGTGCGGCTAGGGGACGGGTGACTCAGCCAGTCCCCACTGTTACACATCCTTGTTGTTGCCTGGTTTCCACTGCACCCACAGACAGTTTAGCCTTCCGCGTTAAAACCTTTTCCGTGGGGAAAAGTGGGAGGAGACACCTTTGGAGGGTGGCCTCTGGCTTTGAATAAGACCTCTCTGCCCTTTAAACCCCTGTGGGGACTTGCAGCCCACCCTCTGGGGCCTCCTCGGGGAGGCGGCACAGTGGCAGGGGGTGGGTTTAGTCAGTCCGGAGGGGAAATGCCTCCGCCTCACTTCACCCTGTGGTGTGTCCCCACGGCCAGAGCTCAGGAAGCTCAGCGGTCTGGGCCGTGAGCTCTGCGCGAGCCAGGCGCTCGAGTCCTGCTCCAGGAACACAGGGCAGGGTGGCCAGAATGGGGCTGTGAAACGTGCCATCGGAGTGGAAATTTCCCCTCCCATTGATTCACGTGGGTGAGGACAGCTGCCCAGCCAGGAAAGAAACTACCAGCAAACAGCTGGAGCATCCCCTCTCCACCCGGCAAACGTTAATCATGCACCTAGCACAGGTCACACCTGCCAGGCCCTTCCCTTCCATTCTCCAAACAGCAGCCATGATACAGAGGAAGAAAATGAGGCCCAGAGCGGTGGCAAGAGTTGACACGGTTTCAGGCCTGGCTCTGTTGGTTGAGCTATGTGGGGCCCTGGGCGCGTCACTTCCTCTCTCTGAACCTTAGTTTCCTTGTCTGTAAAACGGGGGTCACTGAGTGCATGGCAGGGCTAGGATCTGAACCCGAGTCCCTGATTCTGGCACATGTGCCCCAAAGTCAGCAGTAGAGACTGGCACACAGCAGGTGCTGCATAAACGTCCCTGGTCGGTTTGGTTGTCCTGAGTCCCTGAGCCCAGCACCCCCTCACCTTAATCTCTGTCGCCCTCCAGGTCTGCCAGTCTTGCTTTCATTTAAGAGGCCTTCTTAGCGCACACACCCTGTTCTCACACTTCCTCCCACTTTGCTCCCCATCCCTTGCTCCTCTCTCTGCATCCGAGGCGCGTCACCACCGACTACCCAACAGTCTCTCACTCCAGCATCCACGAGGCGCTCCTGCCCACCCTGCAGAATACCCGCCACTCACCCGTCCCAATGCCAACTTCCCGCGGGCCTTCCCTCCCCCCGCCCGCTGTCCCGGCGGCTCCCACAGCGCAGCCTTGTTTCCCAGGGAACAATGTGTCTGTGTCAAAGACAACAATGTCCTTTCATCTCAGGCGCTGCCCCGGTGTACTCTGGGACATGGCACAAAGGGCGCTTTGTGCAGCTCAGAGATGTGAGCTCCTGGCTCTGCCACGTTGGAGCCGCCAACCCGAGCCACCAACTCGGGGCCTCTGTCCTTGGGTGCCGGTTATGCAACAGTCAGTCTGGGCTGTGGGGTGCCCCAGGGGCTGTGCCTGCCCCTCCCCCTCCACCAAGTTAACCCTTGTGCTGCCAGCCCTGCGCCCACACTCCCCGCAGCCTCCCACAGGCTCCTCTCTCCCTCCCAGCTGGGCTTTGCCAACTTGAACCTGGCTGAGTTTGCGGGCTCGGGCTCCACGGTGCGCTGCTGTCTGCTAGAGGGATACGACACAAAGAATACCCGGCAGGACAACTCCATCCTGAAGGTACTGGGGCCCTGCCACCTCTCCCGCCCCTCCCAGCAGGGTCCTCATCAGAGTCCCTGGAGGTTAAAAATACAGGTTTTCCCCCAGACAGGCAGTGAGAGACACTGGGAGGATGTGGGCCCTGGGTCAGGAAACCACCATCAGAGGCCTGTCTTGGCCACTGGACTATTTCCCCATTCATAATCGGGGGTTGGGAGTGAACCCCAACAGTGTCTTCAAGGATTTGGTGCCATCAGCATCACTGTGTGCTGCCACCTCTTGTCTTGTGATGCCTGACAACAACCCGGTGGGGTGTGGTGTCTATTATTAGTCTCAGTTTTTGCACAGAGAGGAGTTGAGGCACAGAAGTTAGATCATTTGCCTGGGGTCACAGCAGAGCTGGCACTTGAATCCACAGTCCAGATCCTCACCATTATCACATGTGACATGAGGCAACCTGAGCTCCCAGTGGAGCATCAGTGACCAGGAGAACCTGCCATCCCTTGACCTGGGCAGACCGAGGGTGGCTGCTCTGAGGTCCCGGCCACGTGCAGTTTCCGGTGGCTGGAGCCGCTCCCTCCCCCCAGGCAGCTGCCTCCTTGGCCTCTTGGGACAGAGATATCTGGGTATCTGCCATCCACACACCTCTCTTCCTTGTCTCCACACCCTTCCACCTGGCTGAGAAAATAGTCTCATCCTAACCACACCTCTGCCAGCTGACCCAGCTGGAGCATATGGTACCAGGGCAGAACCAGGCAGGTGGTGGTGGGCAGAGGCTCTGGGGCCTCTTCAGACCTTTCACAGAGGGAACTGGAGGCACGTGCAAAGGTGTAGGCTAATCGCGGTGGGAGCTGGGACGTTTCAGCCTTGCTCCAGTGGCCCCATGCATCCTCAGGCCAGATCAAGGGCATGTGGGGGGCAGGTGGCCTTGTCTTCAAGGCCAGCTCCATCATGTCCTGTCTATAGAGCCTTGGGCAGTCACTTCCCCTGAGTCTGAGTTCCCTCATTTACTGCCTGGGTCCATCACCTACTTCGTAGGCTGCTATCATGGCCAAATGAAATAATCCATTAAAACAACAACAACAACAACAACAGCCTCATCCCAATGGTCTCCAGTTATGTTGTAGTGGCTGGTGTCCGAGCACCTCTTTCCCACCCCATCACTTGTTGTCCCACCTTGGCCCAGATTTGGGGACCCAAATTTTGCCTCATTTGAGCCATTGCTGAAATCTTTGCCTAATTGGGTGTTAAATTAAGTTTCTATTGTTTTGTTTGTTTGTTTGTTTTGCTTTATTCAAGAAACTTTCACTATGTGAGCACCCTGCCCCCCCTCCGAGCCCCCGTCAGTCTCGGTGAACCCCGTCGTCACTGGGTAGGCTTCTTGAGCCTCCTTCCTTCTTGCCATGTCGGGCTGGTGCTGCCATGCCCACTCGAGCACCTGGGCTCTGAGGATGGAGAGAGACTGCGGCCCCTAGCGTGAGAGCTCACAGTCTAGCTGTAGTTTTTAAATAACAGGAGCTGGCTTTTGCCACTCAATCACTCCAAGCCAGGCACCGAGCCAAGTGAAGCCTCATCTCGCCTCATCCTTTCTACCATCCCACGAGGCGGGTGTCAGGATCAGTTCTGTCTTCTGCGTGAAGAAACAGGGGCTCAGTGAGGTTTGGTGGCTTTACCAGGGTCAGCAGGGGGCAGAGATGAGATCAGAGTCCAAGCCTTGTCTGTAGCCCGAGCAAAGAGGCCGAAGCAAGTCGATCGCCTGAGCTGAGTGAGTGGACACGGTGTGGCTGACTTCTCCGTCTTGCAGGTCACCATTGGGATGTTCCTGCTTTCTGGGGACCCCTGCTTCAAGACGTGAGTGCGGGTGCAAGCTTCCCGAGGGGTGGTGCTTCCCTGTTTTCTTCTGACCCTGAAGGTGGGGCACCCCAGTCACATCCCTCTGTCTCCCCAAGGCCGCCATCCACTGCCAAGTCCATCTCGATCCCAGGCCAGGATTCCTCCTTGCAGCTGACGTGTAAGGGTGGCGGGACCAGCAGCAGTGGCAGCAGCAGCACCAGCTCCCTGACAGGGTCCCGGCCCCCTAAGGCCCGGCCCACCATCCTCGGCTCAGGTACTGTTCCCCAGTGCCTCCCCTGCCATGCCCCTCCCCTCTGCCGAAGGCTTTTGCCTCCTAGGTGTCCCCAGGTCCCAAGGGAGATGCTTGCCGAGAAGAGAGGTGGGGGGGGTGTGATTGCACTGTCCATGCTTCTATTAAGTGATGCTGTCCGAGCCCCTCCTGTGTGCCAGGCGCTGTGCAGTGCTCTGGACCACGTGACACGACGTCCCTGGCCTCATGACCCTCCCAACCTAGCAGGACAGACAAGCATCAACCAGGCAGTAAATAAGTCAAATGCATGTCTACCTGTGAAGTAACAGGCCTGTGAGAGGTACAGAGGCATCTATCTGGGGCCAGGGAAGTGCCGCTGAAGAGGTGACATTTGAGCCGAATCCGCGGTGTGGGTGCAGTGTTCCCAGCTGTGAGCTCTTGCTCTCCCTCTGGCTCCATGACTTTGGCCGTTTTGCTTCTTTGGGCCTCAGCATCCTCCTATAAAATGGGATCACAGTAGTGACCATGTCCGGGGTCGCTTTGCATATGAACTGAGCATACAGAGCTTGTGCTCTATATGCATTTCTATTAAATCGTTATTACTAATGTTATAAACAGTTTGGAGGACCCTGAATCCCCAGAGGAGATGGCCTAGCAATTAGGAGGAGGAGGTGTCAGGAGAAGAGGCTCCAGCCTGCCCCCCAGCCCTGTATCTAGTGCTGTGTGGGGTGGAGCAGAGCCCCTGAATATGAGCCTTGGCCCCTGCAACCCTCTTGGGAGTGAGCTCAGAGCTGGGAGGCAGGCTGCACCCAGCTGATGAGCTAGCAAAGTGGCACGTGGTGGCAGTTAGGGCACAGGGCCAGGTGGCTCAGCAGATGTTGGCTGGGTGAGTCTGCCCCTGGGGGCTGGGCGCAGTGAGGGACCCTCTGACCTGAAGAACCAGTTTTCCTCCACTGCATTTTTCCCAGAAACCCAGCCAGGTGAGGCCCAAACTGGAAAGCTGGGGTTCTCGCCTGCCTCAGCCTAGGGGCTGTGCTTGGGACTGGGGACTTCCCAGCCCCATTGCAGCATCGCGGGGGGGGGGGGTGTCTCCAAAGAGATCTGGGGACCAGGCCACCCCATTGCAGATGATGCCTTCGTACAAGGTAGAGGTGCCACTCTCTGGTAGCATGGGGTTTGAGCCCCCACATGCCTCTGTATCCGGTTTTCTGCCTTTTCCCTCATATGCAAAGAACTTACTGGGGACTTAAAAAGCCACTTGGCTTTGGGTGGGGTTACAGGCAGGCCTAGGGTCCAGCTGGTGGCCTGACCGTGCTCATCTCTGAAGAGGGGATGGGTGAATCATTGCTTCCCGTGTTGACCACAGGGGGACTGGTGGGTCGGTTCTCAGAGAACCTGGGTATATCCACCTGGTTCCCTTGTACCTCCTTTTGGAGTGCTGGACAATATGTTTCAAAGTTGGGCTTATGGGGGACTTGGGACAGGGTTGTCAGCCGCTTCCCCTCACCCTTATTCACCTCACTCCAGCTACACCGACCCAAGCTCATTGAAGCCTCAGGACCTTTGCTTATGCAGTTCCCTCTGCCGGGAAGGCCTTTTCTCTGATGCCTGACCTGGCTGGCTCCCTCCCACACCTGCTGAAGATCTCCGCCTCAGAGAAGCCTTCCCTGACCTCAGATGGACTCAGACCCCCACCTGCACTGCCCCTTGCTCTGCACCCCTCACCACAGTTGTGGTCCATCGTGGGTCATTTTTTGTTCCATGCTCTTCTCCCTAGCGGCCTGTGACACTCTGTTCACAGTACCCAGTAGAGCACCCCTTGTGGAAGAGGTCCCTGAGAGATATTTGTGGAGTGAACAAACCTGGGTTCCGATGGTGAACTGTGGCTTGGAGCAGATCGCCGTTCCCCTGAACCTCACTTTCAGTCTGTTACAATGGGAATACACAGTGTCCCCCAGCCCCCACCAGACTCGGTGAGAGGACGGGCACCCCTGGTCACCCCTGCTTCCTCCCTGCCTTACAGGGGTACCAGAGGAGACAGACCAGAACCTGTCCAGCCCCGAGGAGGTCTTCCACTCAGGCCACTCCCGCAACTCCAGCTATGCCAGTCAGCAGTCCAAGATCTCCGGTGAGTGCCAGCCCCGCCCCCTGCCCTTGGCCTTCCATGTTCCCTGGCTCCCCCATGATGATCCACCCCACCTGCCCACCAGGCTACAGCACGGAGCACTCACGCTCCTCCAGCCTCTCGGACTTGACCCACCGTCGCAACACGTCCACCAGCAGCAGTGCCTCTGGTGGCCTCAGCATGACTGTGGAGTGCCCCGAGGGCGGCGAGCGTGAGCACCGGCCCCCCGAAAAGCCACCGCGGCCACCCCGGCCCCCACATCTGTCCGACCGCTCATTTCGGTGAGTCTCATTGCTCAGTGCCTTAGAGGACAGACCCCTCCCGGTAGGTCCTCAAACTTTTGCTTATTTACCTGTAACATGGGACAGCAGGGTCCCTCCGTCAGGCTCGGATGGTGACTATTTGACCAGCTGATATTCATGAGGGGTGTAGCCCTGGCCTAAGTGGCCTGCACGTGCCCGGTCAGCAGTTGCTGTGTGTGATCTAGCATACCTGAAGTCCCATGCTTAGGCGCTATGCAGCCTCTCAGAGCCTCTGTCCTCATCTATAAGACCAGGTAACAGTGGCACCTGCATTACAGGGCTGACATGGGGGTTAAGTGAATGGAACCTGAACAAGCTTTCTCGTGCCCTTAGAGCATCCTGAGCGCCGTAAGCGCTTGCTTTTGTCATTGTCATGCCTGTTACTGCCCTGACTGTTGTAACCCTGTTCCAGGCGGAAGAAGGATTCGATGGAGAGCCACCCAACCTGGGTGGATGACACGCGGATCGATGCCGATGACATCGTGGAGAAGATCATGCAGAGCCAGGATTTTACTGATGGCAGCAACACTGAGGGTGAGCTGCCCCCACCGGGCGGGCTGGGGGGTGATGTCGCCTGGCCGCCCCCACCCTTCTCAGCCTACATCCTCCCCTGTCCCCACAGACAGCAACCTCCGGCTGTTCGTGAGCCGCGACGGCTCCACCACGCTGAGTGGCATCCAACTGGCCAACAGGTAGGGGTGAGGGTTCAGGGCTGGGTTGCTAGGGTAGCCATGGGGGGCACGGGGCTGAGAGCAAGGTCTCTGCAGCCCACTGACCTGGCTTTGAATGCCAGCTCTTGTCACCATGGTGTGATCTGGGGCCAGTCACGTCTCTCAAATGAGCCTCACTTTCCTCATCTCTCAAACGGCGTGGACCACATCATCTCACCTGGAAGCCCGGGACCGCTCTCCAGGGTTGACTTTGAGGGATCCAAGGGTAACCTTGGAAAGTGCCTGGGACAGGGCTCAGCTCACAGCAGGGGCTTACTGTATCTGTTTTGGATTCTACTTTCCTTTCCCTGCCACCTAGATCTGAGAACTCCTTAAAAATGATGATGGCGACTCATTTATTGGACAGTTCCTTATTGCACCCAGCCGTGAGCAAGGTTCTGAGGATACAGCTGTGAGCAATACAGTTTTCTGCCATCATGATGTTCACAGGCTATGGGATGATAGGATCAAACTTTGGCTTGACCTCTATAGAGTGCCAGTGTCCTCTCAATCATTTATTTACAGAATGTTTACACTGAATAAGTGAGTGGAGGAGCATCCCGCATGCAGGAGTGTAGCCCTGGTTTTGCTGAAGGCTTTTCCTTATGTTCCTGTGGGCGGGGTGGGAAAGTACCTGTTCAACATCTAGGGCCAGTGGCTGGAGGGGACTTGGCTGAGCCTCACAGGAGCCCCAGACCTGCCCTCTGGTGCTGCTCTGCTGGCCCCTGCTGGCTAAGACTCGGAATTGCAGCTGCCATCTCCCCACCTCCTTCTGGGCAGCTCCCTGGGATGAGGTGGGCAAAAAGAAAACAGGGATCTCTTTGAAGTTTTGCGAATACCCGTCTCTAACCTTCGTCTGAAACTGGGAGGGAAGACCAGCGTATTTGGCAGCAAGATCATAGCAGAGCAGCTTGATGAGCCCCAAGTGTCCATAACCTCATGGGTGGACCTGGCCTCAGTGGGGAGAAGAGCTCCCTGATCTTCTGCTGCCCTCTTGGCAGGCTTCATAATTCCTCTGAGCCTCAGTTTCTTCATCTGCTAAGTGGGCAGCTTACAGTCCCTCCCTGCCAGGATTACTATGAGAAGGGGCACAGCACACCCCAGTGTGTAAGCTGCTACTGCCCAGGAAGGTCTCGGGCACAGCCTGTGCCAGCTCTGCAACCCCACAGACTCTGATGCTTACCATCTGTGTCGCCCTAGGCAAGTGACTCAACTTCTCCGAGCCTTAGTTACCCCCTCTGCAAAACGGGGCCAGTAAACAGTGCTTGCTTGTGAATACTTCTAAGGGCCTGTCCCAAAGGAGGATCGAGGAGGACTAGCTGACCTGTCTCTCCCCACAGGGTCTCCTCTGGGGTCTACGAGCCAGTTGTGATTGAAAGCCACTGAGGAGCGAGTGTCCAGGCTGGAGAAGGGCCCTGCCTTCATGGGTGTCCAGACCTGCATCGTTCCACAAGGGGACTTCCCCTTCGGATCACCATCCATACCACATCTCATCCGTGCCTCCTCTGTGCGCTCCAGCCCCACTCCTGCCTCAAAGCATCATTCCATTGCCCTCCCATCCATGCCAGGAACCTCCTGGCCTCGTAGGGCCTGGGCACCACTGTGAATATTCTCCCCTGAACCACTAGAGGGCAGGACATGCGGGCCCATGAAGTAGGTGGGCAAGAGGAAGATGGCCAGGATGTCCCCGCTGGAGACCCACCTGACCCCTTGATGAGGACATGTGGCAGCTCCTACACACATGGGGCTGCTTATGGCCGAGGGGCCGCTTTCCCTATGTCCCTGCTCACGCAAGGAGCACCGGCTCAACCATGTCTTGGCGGGGCTTTGTTCTACTGCCCCCTTGCCCTTGGGAGGCCAGTTCACCCCCAGAATCCTGCCACCGTGGCCCTCTGACTGCTTAGTGCTTCAGCTATCCCTTCCCTGTGCCCTGGGGGACCCGCTGGCGGCCTCCTCCAGGGACCCAAGACCTCAGACCCCACCTACACTCCAGATTGAGATCCCCTCGCCCAACGAATGTTCTGCTGCTGCCCTGGCAGCCTGCACTTTGCACATGCTTGTCTCCAGCACAGCCCCACTGGCCCGCGCCCGCCCTTCCCCAGATCCCTTCCCAAGAATTGCTGGGCGCCGCCTGCAGTGCAGTCAGCGGCCCAGCTCTGGCAGCCCGGCTGGAACGTGGCACTGTCTGTCCTCCCCCCAGTTAGTTCCAGCTCGGGCCTGAGACCCACGCTGAGAAAGGTCTGAGCTTCCATGCTGGTTCCCCTCTGCCCAGGGCTGGGTCCTGAGCAGCTGGTTTCCTGTAGGAAGCCTAGAAGGTGCCTCCCAGGCCCTTGGAGGTCAGGGACCTGGCTGAGCTGGGCAAGCACTGCCCCCTTTCTCTCCCATCAGGGTCATCTGGCTCAGGCTGGGGCCAAAGCTGGAGGGGCAAGTGGGCTGTGACTAGACTGGCCGGAGCTGGCTTCCTGGCCAGAAGAACCTCAGCCCTCCTTTGAAAGCATCCGCCTCTCTGGGCAAGGGAGAGGTGGGGCCCTTTAAGGGAGGTTTCCCCATGGGGAGCAGTCTGGCCCTGCCCCTGCCCCTTGCTGAAGCCTCTGCTCTGAGCACTTTCCTCCCCCGTCCTCATTACTTGCTTGAAGGTGGGTTCTGGCTGCCAGCCAGTCCCTGGACAGACTCCCATACCACTCTTAATTTCACTCATTTTTTGTATAAACCCAGCAGGCTGGTGTTTACTTAGTTCTATACCTTTTTTTCTTTCCTCTTTTTTTTTGGAGGAGGGGGGTCACAGTTTGATACTTTCTCCTCCCCCAGGTGAGGGGAGGTGGTTCTGTTCTCTGGTCTACCCGCTGGCTGGGTCCCAGCGGGGTTGGGGATCTGGATGGAGGGCCAGGATTCGGTTCTCTGTCTGGTAGGGGTGGGGGTGGGGTGGCAGTGGGGGGTGTCCTCCCCAGGCTGGGAGGGGTCTTTTCCCATCTGCCCAGCTGACAAGAGTTGGAGCCTTGGTCTTGGAACTTCCTGGCATTGGGACCAGAGCATTTCTAGGATTTTGTTGTTGTTGGCTGTTTTTAATCACCTAACTCTTTCAGAAAATGAATGTTAGAAGGTGCCTGCCAAAGCAGGATGGAGCATTTGTGCTGACTGAGAGGCTCTGCTCAGCTCTGTGGGTCCCTTCCTTCCCCATAGATACCTGGCACTTTAAAAGGGGCCTGGCTGCAGTCTCAGAGGAAGTGACCCCCAAAAGATGGAGGAGTGCCGCCCTTCCCTCTGTCTTCATGACCTCAGCAGAGTGGGGAGGTGCATTTAAGGTGTATTCGGGGTCTGATTCAAAGTTCTGGGGCTTTAGCATAAAGCAAGCTAGCTAGCTTTGGTGCTGTTGTAGAGACTCCCCCAAACCAGGAACCCCAGCCCCACTCTAGGCGAGTTCTGTACTTGACAGTCACCCCAGAAGGAAACAGAGCCTGTCACATCCTCCCATGCCAGGCCCTGAGCCAGGGTAATTGGACCAACAGAATTTGGCCACAACCAAATCGATACTGATTAGAGCTGGAGGCCTGGGGCCCCGGCCTCATCCCCACGTGGGGGCCCTTTCTTCAGCCCTCTGGTCCCACAAGCTCAGTGAATTCCCCACAGCTAGGCACCCACAGCTCCTGGACTTAAAAATTCTATATATTAGAGACTATATTAGAGATATTTTTGGAAAGGAATTGGTCTATGCAATGCCAGTTTGGAATCTTCTTGGAAGACAGTTTAACGTTTTTACTGGGAGATTTAAAAGAAAGAAAGATCTACAATATTTTTAGGTTATTTTTTTGGTCACCTCACAAACTGACCACAGGGCATGATCTGCCAGGATGGAGAATGTCCACGTTTTCCTCTCTTGAGGGAGATGGGGGGAGGGGAGGTCTTTTTTTTTTTTTTAATTCCCCTCTTTTCTAACAGAATATTGTCACCACCCCACCCTGATTCAGTGGGCTGTGTTTCTATCTCTGTCCCAGCTTCTATGGTAGAAAATAACATTGTAAAGGGAAATCAGCCTAGTGTCTGTCTTGGATTGGGGGTAAAAATTAAATGTTTCAGTTTTTGTTTGTTATGGCATGTTGGTCCTTGTTTGATTTACTGACTTGACTTCGGGGTCAAAGACAGCATCAGATGAAATCCAGATGTGTAAGGTGACACGCTGGGGGTGGGGAAGATGTGGGTGGCCAGGGTTCTCCAAGTCCTGGTTGCAGTCACGATAATTACCACATTCATTACACCAGAGTTCCGGGAAGGAAACAGGCCCAGAAGAGTCTCAGACCTAGTAAGCGGCAGCTCTGACCTCAGAGCCCAAGTTTTAACCACTGTTCTCTGGACCTCCCCAATAGTCAGGTGGCCTGTAACAAGCATGCCCAAAGACAAAACCCAGTCTATGCCTGTTTTCTCAGCTGCAAATGGGGTTGTGGATCAAATGAGAAAGGGGCTATACAGCCTGACACGGAGCTTGTTCCCTACCTATCTATAAAGGCCCCAGACATGCATTGTCTCCAGGCCTGGGCCCTTGATCCCAGCCCGTCTCAAGTTACAGAGGAAGCCTGCAGCCAACTCTGGGAAAGGCAAGTCACCCCCGGCCCTTTAATGAGCTCAGAAGTGGCAGGAAACCTCAGTGGCTTTGAACAGGCCAGAAAGGACCAGACTACCAGGCCTAGACCCTACCATAGCACTGCATTATCCTAAGCCCTTCTCAGGGCCGATCCCAGGCAGGGCCCCTGTAAGCCCTGGAGGCTGACTCTCGGGTCCCTTTCTCTGTTCAGTGCACACAGGGGGAGGGACAAATTGGCTCCCAGCTGAGCCCAAAGTCTGTCCTGAGGCAGGGAAGGAATTGGGCTGCAGGCCAAAAGGGGTCACACAGTTGGAACACAGTAATGCTAAGTGAAAGTCAGCATTCAAAGGGATGGGAGTAAGAAGTTTGCTCCTGTCACTGTAGGAAAGGTAGCCCCTATCTAGGCTCAGACTAGATGACCTATGGAGACATACTGCCAGCAGGAGCCAACCATGCCGGGTTCACACCACATCTCCCCAAATGGAGACAGGGCAGAAACCCTCATGCAATCCCTGGTGTTCCCAGATGCTGTATTCGGTAGCATTCCAGGATTTAAAGTCACTTAATCTTAAAGCTGGTTGATTCAAATCTGCTTTGTGCCAAGCCTGATTCTGGGCACTGGAGATACAGCAGAGCCCACAGACCCTGTCCTCAGAAGCTCAGAGTCAGGTGGGCCGGATCAAGTAAATCAACTAAAACATGGTGACAGGCATCATAATGGAGATACACTTGGGGCTGTGGAGCACAGAGGAAGGAACCCCTGTCCAGGGACGGTGACTTTCCTGGGACCTGTGGCATCCCCGTGAGACTTGATGATTGAGAAGCAGTCATCCAACGAGCTGTGGGAAGACAGTGTTCCAATTTCCAGAGTTGGAGGACACGTCAAAGGTGATGAGGCCCAACCTCCCCTTGCTCTCGGAGGAAAAGGCTTCCAATCCTGGAGAGGGTCCAGCGCATACGCTCAGTCCGAAGACCTGTTTGATCTGCTGCCTGGGCTGCCAGGGCACCCACGGCCCGAGAGGGCAGACAGTGCGGGCAAGTAGGGTCACCCTGGCCTCATCCCTCCAGTGAACTGTGGATAGGAAAGTCAGGCGATGGTAAGGGGGCGCCCCCCTTACAGCCAATCGAAATCCTCCCCATCTCTGCGGGCTCTGGCCAGCCCCTCCTCCCATCCCCCGCTGGGCGGTGAGCATTCTCTGCACCCCACTTCCCCTCAATACACAAGTTAAGGCCTCGGGACCAAGAAGTAGAGCCCTCGGTTCTGGTGTCGGCTTCACTACAGACTCGAATTGTAATCTCCCACAAGCCCTTGCCCGTCTGTGAGCCTCATTTTCCCCATCTGAAAAATGAGACTTCCGACCCTCCCCCACCCGATCCCGCTCTGACTTTGGGACTCTCCGATATTTAGACATAGGCTTTTCTTCAGGGGCGAGTTCGATAGGACTGGGTTCCCAATTCGCTCCCATTCCCTAGGGCGATTCGGGAACGACCTGCTCCACAATGCCCTTGAGAAACTACATTTCCCGACATGCAAACGGGAAGGCGGTGCTTTCCTGTCCTGGGACGGCCTAAGGACTACGACTCCCGGCGTGCCCCGCAGCCGAAAGCCAGAAGGGCCCGGATTCGGAACCGGATGTGACTTGGTCCTCCTGTGCCGAGTGCGGGGAAAATGGTGAGTTTGGGCCTGAATGCTGGGTTTAGGAGTCTCGGGTCTTTTCAGGAGCCGGGGCTTGGGCACTCGGAACCGGGATTGCCCTTCCGAAGGCCCGCTATACGGTTGAAAACGCCGGGGTCCGGCACTCTGCCAGTGTAATCAGGCTGCGACGCCTCTTCTTCATTGGGGCATCTAAATAGAGCGGCACTTTTTCAGTTGAGCCCTCCTTTTTCTCCAGGCCACGGGAACGGACCAGGTGGTGGGACTTGGCCTCGTCGCCGTTAGCCTGATCATCTTCACCTACTACACCACCTGGGTGATTCTCTTGGTACGTGTTCTTCCCCCGCCTTCATCTCCAGTTCCTTGATCTTGCAGCCGACCCCTAACATCATTTAAGCAGCTACTATGTGACAAGCACTTTGCTAGGTGCTTTACCTGAATATCTCATGAAATCTCCAGAACAGCACTATGAAGAAGATGCTAGTGATGTCCCCATTTTATACACGAGGAAGCTGAGACTCAGGGAGAAGGGTCGGGCCCAAGGTTACATTCTTAACTGGGGTCAGCCCCTGAAATGGAGGAAGTGGGATGTCGGGGGGCTGGGCAAGCTGGGCAAGACAGGAATTGCTCACTAGAGTTGTGCCCTCTATGCCAGCCGTTCATCGACAGCCAGCATGTCATCCACAAGTATTTCCTGCCCCGAGCTTATGCTGTTGCCATCCCACTAGCCGCCGGCCTCCTGCTGCTCCTGTTTGTAGGTAAGTCGTCAATCTGCCAACCCTGGGCAGTGTGTCTAGGGAACCCCAGGGCCCTCTCCCACCCCTGAACGTGTGGGACACTTTGGCACTTGCTGTACATCCACTTAAGGCTCCTTCCCCGCAACTCACTCCTGGGGTTTTCCTGTTCATCCTTCAGGGCTGCAAGTCAGTGATGCCCTGGGCTCATTGGCCTCTAATGGGATGGATGTCTCCCTTTTTCCTGCTCCCTCCACCACCACCATTGCTATACTCATACCTTAATCACCTTTCACCCCCTTGTCACCCTGGCTCATGATTCCTGCACCTCTCTGTCTCCCAAGATTTAGTATGTGGGCTTCTTAGGACTGTGTCTTCATCATCACTGTGTCCTCAGCTCCTGCACAGACAGTGCCACTAAGTTGGTATTCAAGAAAGTGGTTTGGATGAATCAACAATCAGACGACTGGATGATGGGATGGGTAGGTGGGTGGGTGGGTAGGTAGGTGGACAGGTGATTGATTGGGTGAGTAGATGGATAGTTGGGTGGATCTTGTACACTGTACAATCTAAAACACCAAACATAGCAAATTGCCTGTGATAGGCACTCAGTGATGTTTGTTGAATGAATGTGGGTGGCTGACTCGGGAGATGATCAGATATCCTGAAGGGTGGTTGGGGAGGTGCTAGGCCCCACCTGTAGGTCACTCTGCCATGCTGTGCTCTGCCCTGGCCTTAAGCAACCCAAGCCTGGATCTTACCTGGAATTTATGGTTTGTATATTCCAGGAGTATTCATCACCTTTGTGATGCTGAAGAACCAGAAGGTGGCCAAAAAGGCTCAGTGAAGGCCCAGCGGGGACAAGGCTGCCTGACCCTTCTCTGTTTCCCTCCAGGGCATACCAAGAGTGGGGGCGCACAGGACCTGCCAAGGCCCTATGGCCTTCTCTAGCCTGGCTGCCCTGCAGATACCTCTGGGGAATGAAGCTGTTCAGAGCTCACCCCTGACTGTCTAGAGCCCCCACTCTCCTGCTCACCCTTCCAGAAGCCAGGAGGGAGGAGTACCTGGAAGTTCTCCACTTTCTACCTTCTGGCTCAGGGCCTGAAAGATGTTGGTCCTCCCTACCTCTTCTTCAGACTCTGTCACTTGTTCCTCTGAGTTCTACCCTCTTGCCTCAGTTTCTTTCTTATCACATGCCGATATTGGACTTGGCAAGTTCTGAGACATCATCTGATCTCTCTCCACATGTCTTCCTCCTACTGGATCATCACTGTGCTAGACACAGGATAAAGCTTTCCCAGTTCTGACAGACCCCAGACCCCACAGGACTTCTGGACTTGGAAAGTCTAGGGAGAGGACTGACAGGCTCAAAGATCACCAAACAGGCCTCAGGGCACATTAGAGTGTCCACACCAGACCCCAGACCTGTTACTCCTCATGGAGGCCCAGCCCCTCACCCCTAGCACCGGCCTGTTGGGGAGAGCTGAACAATAAACTTGATGGTGTGTTTGTCTCTGTGCCCTCCTGAACCAGGGAAGCTGGGCTGCTTGGGGTCTGGGGAGGACCTGGGAGCTGGCCTCTGCATTGGTCACAGGTCAGGAGACCCTGATTTGTTCAAGGAGATGCCTTAGGTTCCTACTGGATCATCCTTGTGCTAGACACAGGATAAAGCAGGGACTGGGAGAGATGTTCCAGCCTGGTGCAGCTCATGGCTGGGGAGTTGGTGGAAGCATGGCAATCTGCCAGACCTCACATCAGCCACCACACCTCTCCCATGCCTGCCAGCCAGCATTCACTAGTATTTTAGGGACCTGCAGGCCAGTCCCCTAAGAGCCGAAGCCTATCCTCTGTCTTTTGTACCTGCAGCCCAACTTAGTGTGACTCTGAGTAGTGGGGGCTGCTGCTGAGCCAGAGCAGGGCTGGTTTCAGTGTCAGGTTGACTGATCTGGCACAGGCCCCAGCCCTAGGCCCCCAGCAATCCCTTCATGTGGCTCTGGGAAGCTGGCTCCTTTTCACAGTGACTAATGTAAGCCTCCAACCCATCACACCTTGGGTGTTCACTCTTCCTCCTGTTAGCAGAAGCATTGCCCTCGGAGAACAGAGGCCAACTGCAGGCACACCTGCCCTGCCCTCACCTGTCCTCCAGTCCAGCAGAGCTGCCCACCTGGGCTTTGGGTCCTGTCCTTTCAACTATAGCAAGAGACTCCTGTCTCTTATGATCCCCCTCTCATGGGAAGAGCCTCTGTCTCAACAAGGTCCTCCTAGCATTTCATGAACACGTTCCAGGCTCCCACTTAAAGGACCCACCATCAACCCAGTAATTCCCTCCAGGTCTCTTACCCACTCCTCTTCACAGCCAAACTCCCCGAAGGGTGTCCACACCTGTTGCCTGCATTTCCTCACTGCCACTGTGCTCAGCATCGCTCTAGGAGGGCTACACCCAAGACTACCAGTGACATCTGGTCTTTAAATCCAAAGCACGTTTCCTTGACCCCTCCACCATATGTGGCCTGTGACATCCCCCTGATGCACCCTCAGAATCTCTCTTGGTGTTTGTGATGACCCATTCAGCCATCTTATATCTCATTCTCCTCTGTTCTGCCTGAGAGAGTGGGTTCCTCAGGGTTTTGTCACAGGCCTTCTCGACTCACACCCTTCTGGGTGACCTGGTCCTTACCTAGGCCTCGCCTCCAGCCTGGCTCTCTTCTGAGCCCTAGTGTATTGCACGTGCACCAGCTACCCACCTAACGTTCCTATCCGATGTCGTAATGGCACCTTGAATTCATCTCGTCACGATCTGAATTCTCATTTCTTCCCCTCCCCCCAAATCTGCTCCCTCTCTCATGACTGGCATCATCCTGTGTCCCTGACCCCAGCCAGAAGCCTGGCAGACGTCACTGACCATGGCTTTCCTTTCACCGCATTCACAAGACTCCAAATCCTGCTAATTCTCCCCCTGCTTCACCCAGCCACCTTCCTGATGCAAAGCCACCATCCTCTTCCCTAAATCACCAAAGGCTTCCTTGCTGCTTTCTTCTATCCACTCTGACTCCCTCCAATCTGACTGCATGTGACCTTTTAAAAACATCTGAGCATCTTGCTCACACACTTAAAACTCTCCAGGTCCCCACCCCTCTCCTTATCATGGCCTACAAGAACGTGCGCCCTCAGTCACTTGCGCTCTACTCACTCCACCTACCACCAGGCTGACCTTTCATTTCCTGGCACTTGCCAAGGCCCTTTGCACATCCTACTCACATTGGTTCAACACATACCCATCAAACATGGGTTCATGCCAGGCACTGAGCCAGGCGTGGTTTCTCCTTCCTGGCACCCCAATTCTAGGGGGAGATGTAATAAACAAATGAACGAGACAATGTGACTGTTAAGTGTGATAAAGAAAATAAATCAAGGTGATGTGAGCAAGGAGAGAAGAGAACATTCAGAGTTAGACGTGGAATAAGGCAAATGGAAGTCTGGGGGAAAGGATTTCAAGCAGAGGAAACAACGTTTGTAAAAGCCCTGAGATGTGAAAGTTTTTGGCGGCTAAGCACCCTATGGCTGTGTGGTGGGTTTAGGGACAGTAGTTTGAGATAGGGCTGGAGAGTGGGCAGAAGGGCCTGGGGCCCAGGCAAGGGGTTTGGATTTTGTTGCAGGGCTGTGAGAAGCTACTGGAGGCTTTAAGCACGAGAGTGACATCATCCAATTGATGCTTTTAAAAGATCACGCCGGCAGCTGCGTTCCTCTCATTCACCATTGAATCCCTGGGCCTAGTGTTGCTCTTGGCCCATAGCGAGTGTTAAAATACACGTTGAATGAATGCATGCCCCCGATATTCTGTGTCACCTGGAGGTAGTCACTTGTCTCTCTAGACCTTAGTTTCTCCACCTGAAAGACAGTCGGCGGGAATTCCACGCCTGAGTAGGTGGATGAGACTGGGTTTAGGTTACCGCCTTCCCAAGCGACCCCAAGACCCGAGTCCTCCACCGCCGGGTACGAATGAGGTACGGGGTGGGTCTTACCTCCCAAGGACCCCAACCAACGCGCAGCGACCCCGCCCAGCCCTGGATCTCTGTCCGAAGGCTGCTGCAGCCCTGGGGGCGGGACCCGCAGGCGATCGCCGGCAACTCTTGCGTGGATTGGGTGCAGCCGTAACCGGCATCGCGCGATTGGTCGGTCCGGAGTAGGGGCGGAGCCTGGCTCCTGCAGCGCGGCGGCAGGGCGGCGAGGGACGCGGCCAGAGATCTGGAAGCTGCTGCGGGGGTGATGGCCGCGCCGAGCCCGGGGCCCCGTGAGGTAGGTGCAGACCCGAGTGAGGACAGGAGGGGAAAGGGTTGGAGGGCAGGAGCCGGTCTTCCCCTCCCTGTACGGGACGGACACACCCCCCATCCAAGCACAAGAAGGGTCTTGCCCTGGGCGGGGACCAGAACACGCCCCACGTAGGAAACTGCAGGTATGAAGGGAGAAGTCTGGCGGGGATACCCCGAGAACTTCTTCAGCTATTTCATCGGGAAAATGGAGATGATATTAAAAGCTCCTCCTTCATCGGACTGGCTTTTAGGAGGTCAAGCTTTCAGCCAGTGCTGAGCACATAGTGGGTGCCTACTACCAATGGGCCAGCGCTAATGATCTCAGCTTTGTGCTGACCTTCCTGGCTCCTGGAGGAACTCAGCACAGACGAGTGGAATAGATGACTGAATCTCCGGCATTACAGCTGCTATCAAGGGCTCCTGTGCACTGAGCTCCAACTCGACAGTAACAACAGTTAATACCTGTCACGAAGTTGTTACAGTTCTCATTTTACAGATGACAAAACAAGGTGCAGGAAGTTAGGTGACTTACCTAAGGTCACACAGCTGGTGAGAAAGTCAGCCTTGGGGCCAGGTTTGGCTGCAGAACTGCCTGCTCTATACTGCTAATAATAATCATCACTCTATATGGGGTGCTGACTGCATGCCAGAGACTGTGTGGCCCCTCACAACACCCCACTGTTTTCCCCATTTGCATTTTACAACGGGGGAAACAGAGGCAGAGAATGATAAGAGGAAGGCTCAAAGTAGTGGAGATGGGACTTACATCCAGGTCTTTTCCCTCTGTGATGCTGCCACATGCTCATTGCTTCTTGTGCCTCCTGCCACTAGGTCCTGGCCCTCTCCCCAGAGGCTGGACGCAGAGCAGCCACTTCCAGTTCTGGCCGCCATGGCCTTCTCTGGCGTCTACGAGACAAGCAGCCACGCCTCGGCCTGTTTGAGATTGGCCCGGGGCATGAGCTGCACCGGCTAACCTGTATGATGCAGGCAGGGCTGTGGGCTGCCACCCAGGTCTCTGTGGACCACCCGCCCATGGTGAGTGGCTGATGCCCTGTCTTGCTAACACTGCAGAGTTGGGCGCCAGAGCAGCCTATAGGGGAGGAAATCAGGGACTTGGTACAGGGAGGGAGGGACGTTCTGGGGTGGGGGCTGAGGCCAGGACCTGCAAAAACCTAGGGTGTGTTGGGGGCTTGAGGAGCCCCCTGCCCTAGGTGGTTGCTGTGTGGCTCTAGATGGGCCTCTGCCTCTCTTTAGGCCTCAGTGTCTCCATCTATAGAATGACTGTGGGGGTAGGACTTGCACCCCTTGGTCTCTGAGGCCGTCCCAGCCCTGCCAGGTGTATGGTTGAGAAGAGACCCTACCCCCATCCTGCCAGCCAGGCCCATCCTCCCCAGAGCTCAGACTGGGGCCAGGCTGGCTCAGCAGAAAGGGTCACCCAAATGCAAGCTCAGCAGCTGGACGGGCCTGGGTGAGCATATGTGTTGTTTGTGTGTATGCACACGTGTGCACAGTGTGATCACGTCCCACTAGCCAAGCCCTGGCCCAGGGACCTAGAGGTCCAGGGAGAGTGTAAGAGTCAGTGGAAGTCCTCTAAATCTGCTGAAATCTTCCATGGCTCCCCAGGACTCATCACGGCCTCGGAGTCCTGCTGGTTCAAGCCCAGGGGCCCACTGTTCAGCCTTGTTCACACTCCATCTCTCCCTTACTCCCTTCAGCCACTTGGTCTCTCCTGGTGGCCATTCCCAGAGCTACAAGCACCCTGCTCCTCCTCTCCACTGCCCTTCAGATTTCAGCTTGAGGGTCAGCTCCCCCAGGAAGCTTTCTCTGACCCTGCCCCTCCCAGGCTGAGGCAGGCAGATCCTTTGGCGTCTTCTTTTCCTGGGATAGTATCCGGCTTCTCTTGGCCAATGTGTGTGTCTGGGTGAATGTGCCAGGCTTTAACTCAGAGGCAGGTGCTGGGGACCCAGCTGTGGATGAGACACACCCAGGACCTGCCTCAGGTCACTCTTTCATCTTCCCTCCAGTTCTAGGAAGGTCTGTAGCCCCATCTTCCCAAGTTAGGCACACCCAGGGCAGTCCCTATTTGCCGGAGGAATCGAATTGGGTGAAGGGGGTGAGGCCCTGCGGGACGCTTGGAGATCCTGGGGCTGGCAGTGGGGGGCTGAGTCTTGCTCTGAGCCCCTCTGCCCCTCCCTGCAGGGGCCGCCCACTGAGGAGGATTTCTCCGAGGTCCTAACCCAGGTTCAGGAGGTAGGAAGCCCCAGACTGCAGCATGGGAGGGGGCAGGTACCATCTTCATTTTCTCTCCTCAGTTTCCCCAGGGATGCAGTGGGAGGAATGGCTTGCCTCAGGGCCTTCAAGAATGGTGTGGTTACCTTAACCCTCCTGCACTAGGGCCAACTACACACACCTAGGCCCTGGTGGACACTGGGGGCTGCTCTTCCTCCCTTGCAGGGCTTCGAGCTGGGCACCTTGGCCGGCCCCGCCTTCGCCTGGCTGCGCCACTCCCTAGGCCTGGCGGAGGAGGACTACCAAGCCGCGCTGGGGCCCGGCGGCCCCTACCTGCAGTTCCTCAGCACCTCCAAGAGCAAGGCCAGCTTCTTCCTGTCGTGAGCTGGCTGCAGGGGTCGGAGTGGGAGTGGTGTCCTGGGGTGGAGGGAGGCATTCGGGAGAGAAATAAAATGTCCAAGTCAGGGAGGGTCCCAGCCGGATCGAGGTCAGATGAAGGAGGAGAGGCTGAGGGCGAGGGTCGCGAATTTGTACTGAGGACACAGATCCACACATGGACAGGCCGGGTCAGGAAGCCTGATGGGAGCCGCTTCATCCTGGCCTACGCAGTGACTCCCCTCCCGTCACCTCCGTCCCCCTCAGCCATGACCAGCGCTTCTTCCTGAAGACCCAGGGACGCAGGGAGGTGCGGGCCCTGCTCGCCCACCTGCCTCGCTACGTGCAGCATCTGCAACGGCACCCGCACTCGCTGCTCGCGCGGTTGCTGGGTACGGACCTGGGACTGCAGGAGGGGGGAAAGGGTTAAGGGGAGACCGAGGAGGGGAGGAAGCCAGGGAGTGGGGCGGTTCCGGGATAGGGGGCGCAGGAGACCTGAGCCCAGTCGGGTGAAGGGGACCGGACAGGAGGCGGTTCCGACTGCTGGCAGAGTTCGGTGCAAGGCGGGTCCTAGATGGCAATGTAGGGGGACCGCGGGGTCGATAGGCGGGACCAAGATCTGGGGCGGGCCCTAAAGGGGAGGGGTTAGGATTGGGCACCGCTGGGGGAGGGCATGTGGGCGGGGCCATGCCCGAGGACCCGGTATCTTTGGGGTTGAGTGTAGAGTAGGGTTGAGTCGGGCTACGGGAGAGGGGTTCTGGGGGTGCAGCAGGAGATGTGGGCTCCGGTTGCAGCAGAACTCGAGACAGAGGCGAGGCCTGGGGATGGGACGGGATGGACTCCAGGTTGCCTGGTTTGGAGCCCCTCACCTGGCACCCTCTCCCCTTCTAGGAGTGCACAGTCTGCGGGTGGCCCGGGGCAAAAAGGTGGGTGAGGCCGAGGCGAGGGGCCCGGACCGGAGGGGGCTGCGCGGGGCGAGATCCCATCTTCTCTCACTCCCTGCCCCTGTCCCCAGAAATACTTCATCATCATGCAAAGCGTCTTCTATCCTGGCGGCCGCATCTCCGAGAGGTGAGTCGGCCTCGCAGAGTCTCGGGCCACCTGGAATGTGCCACCGGAAGCACCCACACTCACTAGATAGACGGCGAAACTGAGGCCCAGGGAGAAGGGATCTTCCCAGCATCTCCTGAGGGGTTGGAGACAGCGATACCCACGACCAGCATCTCTTGAGCATTCAGTATGCATTGGGCATTGCGTTGAGCCACTTGCATTTCTAATCTTCTTTATTCCCATAACAACTCTGAGGGCTAGGAGTTGTTATCACCTCCATTTTGTAGATGAGACAATGAGGCAGGGGAAGGCGGGACAGGTACTATGTGAGGAGCAGAGATTCAAGCTCAGCCTTTGATAGCACATTGTCCTCAGCGCTTCCCAGCTCTGAACTCTGCCCTCATAAGTGCTCCCCATTAGTGCTCCCCCAAGACCACTGACTTCCTTCAGGTCCTCCTGGTGCTACTGCCTAGGGTTGGACCCATGTGTCTGGAAGGCCTCCAGGGATGAAAAGGTGCTGAGAATCAGGCACAGGCAAGGGTAAAACCTGGACTGGGCTTCCAAAGACCTGAGTTCGAATCCCCGCTCTACCCTTTACTTTCTGTGTGGTCTTGGGCAAGTCAAAGAAACTCTCCGAGCCTTTTCTTTCATCTCTAACACAGGGACAATAATGGAATGGGTTGTGCTGAGGATTTGAAGAGTCACCTAGCGGCAGCTCTCATTTCTTATTATTACCTTGCAAGGGTCCCCCTGTGTCTCGGGTCTGTGTAAAGCTGAATTCTGTCATGTCCCCCCACTCTTCTCGCCTCCCAGGTATGACATCAAGGGCTGCGAGGTGAGCCGATGGGTCGACCCAGCCCCTGAGGGCAGCCCCCTTGTCCTGGTGTTGAAGGACCTCAACTTCCAGGGCAAGACCATTGATCTGGGTGAGCCACGGGATGGTCGCTGCCTGTTTTTTCTCCATTCGGGGTGAAGTTAGAAGGGTGTCTTTGGCAGTGCCCTTTGCCCAAGCCATTAAGAACACAAATTCTGGAGTCAGGCAGAGCAGGATTCAAATCCCAGCTCCATGACTTACTAGCTAGGTGACCAAGGCAAAGGACAGATGGGTTTCTTCATCTGAAATGGGGCAGTAACATCTCCCGGGGCAGATGCCTCTGGAGCCTTCAGCACCTTGCCTGGTATACCACGAACACTCAGGAGGGGGTGCTAATGCTCCAGCAGGGCCCCAGCGGAGCTGGTTCCTCCGCCAGATGGAACTGGACACCGCCTTCCTCCGGGAGCTCAACGTGCTGGATTACAGCCTCCTGATGGCCTTCCAGCATCTCCATGAGGATGAGAGGGGCCTGGGCAGCAGCCTTGTCTTCCGCACAGCCAGGTGGGCTCCTCACAGGGGCAACAGCAAGAACAAGGTGATGAGGGCATGGGAAAGACAGATGGTGAGGTGGGGGACCAAGTAAGCAAAGGCTCGAAGACTGGAAAATGCAATGTGTGTGTATACCGTAGAGAGCTGGAGAAGACCGGCTGGCAAGGGCAGAAGGTCCAGGTGGACCACAGCAGGGGAGAGAACAGGTAACATCCAACTGGACAAGGGCTTCAGTCTGAATTTGAAGAATCTGCCCGTTTTTCAGAAGGGGTTATGGAGCCAATGAAGGGTTGAGACCTATTTAGTTGTTGCCTTAGGAAGAGCTCTTGCCCCTTCACCCATAATTCCACTTCTAGGACCCTGAGGTCATCACCATTGACATGATCATCATGTTGTCCTCCCCTTTGTAATAATAACTATCATTCCTTACGTGCTGATCGTAAGCCTCATTAAGGTGAGATCATACCAATTTTAGAAATGTGAAAACTGTGGCTGAGAGAATGGAAGTGAAGTTATAGAATGATTTCTGTGTACTTACTTGGCTAGTTACTTGGATTTCAATCCTTCAAGACCCACCTCTGTGGCTGAACAGAATTACATGGTTAAGACAGGCACTTTAAGGAAATAAGTTCATTTATCCTGTGAGTGGAAAAGGCAAGTGAAAAATGATGTCCACTCATTCAACACCCCCATCCCCAACCCTTAGAAGAAGACCCTGGGATGGGTTAGGATTGAGCAGAATCTGGGGTAACAGCTCCCCACACCCTCTGGCTGGGCACATCTTAAGTAGAGGGTGGAATTGCAGTCATGGGCACAGAACCTCCCTAAGTCTGTGCATCCAAGTTAGATCAGCTTCTTCCTTGCCTTCAGCCCCCAGTTGGTACTTAGATCATGTCTGAGTTTGCATATAACAATTGTCATTGAAATATTTCCATGCTGGCTTGTGAATAGCCACTGTCCCCCACCCCCAATCCTTCTCACCCCCTCATTCAGAACACACACACACACACACACACACACACACACACACACACACACTTCCATCACCCTGTTAAATGGTGCATGGCAGAGGGTACCTGCTCTTAGGCTACTGAGTTCTGGTTGGTTGGTGCCTGGGCAGGGCTTGCCTCTCATTGGCTTATTTTCCTGGGCAGGGCAGAAATAGAACTCTTCAGTGACACCCTACTTCCACCTCCCCCCACCCTAAGTAGGATTAAGTTAGGGAACTGAACTTGCTTTGCCTGGGACTGGGGGCCCCGTGAAAGGTATCTTTTGATCCGGCTACATTTTGAGGCAAAACAAACAAACAAACAAAGACCAAACCATCCCACACACCATCTGCAAACTGGGATTGGACTTTGTTCCCAAGGTTTCAGCTCTGCCACCCTGAAACTTCTAGGGTTGGATAACCCCAAACAGAAGTTTAGGAAATACCCAACTACGATGAGACTTGCTCAAAGTGGTGTGGCACAGGAATGCAGAGCCAGGGTCTGTGTGGCACCAATGCTCTAGACCAGTGCTACCCAGTGAAAATGTAATGTGAACCACACCTGTAGTTTTGATTTTTCTAGCAGTCTCTTTAGAAAAGAAAGGAGAAACAAAAATAAGTTTAATAATATATTTTATTTACTCAATACATCCAAAATTTTATTTCCTCATATAATCAGTATAAATATTTATGAGATATTTTACTTCCTTTTTCTCACCCTGTCTTGGAAATTCAATTTTACACATTTAAGTGCTCAAAGGCCACAGGTAGTTAGTGGCTACTTAATAGTGCAGCTCTAGACCATCAATTACACTTTACCCAGTCTCCCAGTTTATCTGACTTCACACGCCTGGAGGTGTGGGAATGAGCTAGGGAAGCACAGGGTTAGGGCAGAGTGCGGTCTAGGGGCAGCATGGCCAGGCTTACAGAAATAATTGTCTGGGACCCCTTGGAGGAGGCGGTAGCCTCACCTCCCCTGTTGGCCCCCAGGTCTGTGCAAGGGGTACAAAGCCCGGATGAACCGGGAGCCCAGAACCGTCGGCTGCTACCCGACTCCCCCAACGCCCTTCACATCCTGGACGGGCCGGAGCAACGCTATTTCCTGGGCCTCGTGGACCTCGCCACTGTTTACGGGCTCCGCAAGCGGCTGGAACACCTGTGGAAGACGCTGCGCTACCCCGGCCGGACCTTCTCCACCGTCAGCCCGGCTCGCTACGCCCGTCGCCTCTGCCAGTGGGTGGAGGCGCACACCGAGTGACAAGCGCCGGGCTGCGCTCTCCCCATCTGGACAATAGGGGCACTCCGGGAAAGCGGGTTCCAACCTTCCCGGCAGAGGGTCGGGCTCCCCTCGCCTGCTATTCCTTCCACTGGCCTCTAGAGGGCAGAATTCCCTAACTAATACCGTGACAGCACGCCCTCATTTGATGGCGATGCTGGGCCTGGCATTGTGCCAGGAACTCCCCCACGTTAGCTCATTTAATCCTCAAAAATTGCTATTATTCTCTTTTTACAGACCATGAAATGGAGGCTCAAGGGGGTGAAGGGACTGAGCAAGATCATTCAGCAATAAATGCTGGAACCAGGACTCAACTCTGCCTTTTGGACTCAAGAGCCTGTATTCTTACCAGCTCCCACAGCCCTGTCCTCACGCTCTGGGGAAGGCAGGAGGCTGAAGGCTCTAGCCCAGCCCCTTTGTCGTCCAGATGGGGAAACTGAGGCCCAGAGATTTTAAGGGGCTTATGCACGGGTAAGTGGCAAGGCCAGCCCTAGAACCCAGACCTCCCTACCCCATGGCTCAAGGAGGACCCGCTGGCCTCATTCTGGGGTGGCCCCCTTCATTCCTGCTTCTCTAGGGATGAAGGTGGGAGAAGAAGGGGTATAGGGAGCCTGTGGCTCTGGGATGCACTATGTTGCGGTCCACTATTGATCTTGAATAAGCTCTGCCCTCCTTCGAAAGTCACTTTTCTCATCTGAGAAATGGGTGCAAGGGTTGGTGGTCAGATCAAGGGCCCTGGCCAGACATCACCTGGAGCAGAGAAGCAAAGTGCTTGCATAGCTCCTGATCATTCCTTCTCCCTCCTCCAGGAAACTCCAGCCTGGCCTCTGATGTCTGTCCAAGCTGACCGTGCCCAAGGGGGCCTTTCCTCTAGAGCTGCCTGGGGCCTGGCTGTGTGACTGCAGCAAGGTGCTAAACCTCTCTGTGCCTCAGTGGTCTAATTTGTAAAATGGAAAGGATGAAAATGGACCTCATTAACTCATTAAATATTTATTGAGCACCTGCTGCATGACAGGTTCTCTGCTGGGCTTTGGGAACCTGGAGATGGAGTAAGATGCACAGATTCCACCTTCACAGAACTCCCAGTGTGTGCGGAAGGGGCGGTGACAAAAGCGACCTGTTGTGACAAAGCCTTGTGAAGGAGCATGGGGCCTGGAGCTCAGGGAAGGGTCCCCACCTAATTAATAGGGGGCGGGTGAGGCCTCTAACTTCTAAACTGAGACCAGGAGAGTCAGATGCAGCCCTGGGAGGGTCCAAGGCCAAGGGCACAGCAAAGGGTGGAGTGAGAGAGAGCCTGGCATTTGACATAAAGATACATTTCACTGTGGTCAGAGTCAAGAGTGGGCGGGGACAGTGTGGTGAGAAGCTATGTGGACCGAGAGCTAACCCTGAAGACTGGATGACTCGGGACCTTGGGAAAGCCGCTCAGCTATGTGAAACACTGTCATTGCATTGGTCGTCAGAGTAAAGGAAGCAAGGTGGCTGATGGGAAAGGGAGGGGAAATGGAAAGCTTATGCTGTGGAGCTGGAGCGTGGGTTCCTGGAGATACAGATACAGACAGAGCATGTAACTGACATGACTGCTAGCTGCTTGGGAACCCTTAGGTGATTACTCAACCTCTTTGAGCTGACACAAGCCATGGAGAATTTCTGGTTCTGGCTCATAAGGAAGATGAGAGTGTGTTCAGCTCATCGCCCGCCCTGTGGGTGGGGTGGGAGTTCGTGGAAACTCAGCGGTGGAAGGGCAGCATGGCAGGAAATGCATTCAGCCCTACATTTCCCTGGTATCTGGATCTGACCGGACTGAGTCAGAACCGCAGAGTCCTGTGTTCCCAGAAAAGGGTGGCTCAGCCCCTCACTCTCTTTGGGTCCCTGGCAATGGGCTGAGGCAGGGCCTGGAGCTGGACAGGGAAGTGACTCCAAGATCTCACGGGGCCTAGGACTCCTGGCTCTCCTAACTTACTCATTCGACAGATGTTATGCATCACCTAGTGTGTGCCAGGCACTGTGCAGTTGATAGAAATGCTCCGAGAACATGATCGGCCTGACTCTGCCCACACAGAGCTTCGAGTCTAATGGATAAGTGGGCCGTAAGCAAGCAAACCAGTTAATATATAGGGTAATTTCAGAGTGTGACAAGTACTTGAAAAAGATAAGCCAAGGTGGGACAGGAAAGATGAAGTGTTGGATAGTGACATTTTAACTGAATGACAAGGAGGAGCTGGCCATGTGAATAGAGCAGTCCAGGTGGAGGATATAGCAAGTGCAAAGGTCCTGAGGTGGGAATGAGTTCAGTGTGATTGGGGGTCAGAAGAGTGGCCAAGGCAGGTGGACGGCGGTTAAGAGGGAGGCAGGAGTTCAGACCCAGCAGGACCTTGATCAGGATAAGGGGAATGGGCTTCTGCCCAAACCAAATCGAAGAGCTTCACGTGAGGCTGCAGGACTTCCCAGTGTCAGTTCCCCTGTGGGTGTATGATCCTCATCTGCTCTGGGAGCCCAGGACATTTGGGAATGGTTCTGTCTCCATGCAGCCCTAGTGAGGAGGGAGTTGCCTCTCTGGGGAAGGAATTGTCACTTCACCAGCCAACGTGGGTGATGCATGAATCCGTAGGGAACTTCCCACTATTGTCCCCTTGGGATTGGGTCTATGCGGAGAAAAACTTGACAGATGAGGACCTGGGGTAGACAGAAGGGCTCTGGCTTTGGGGACCCACTGTGTGCCTTGCCGTGTGTGAATGAGGGGCCACAGAGAGAGTCTAAACTTGGACCACTACCCTTGAGCTGTGCCCTGGTGAGGTGGGGGAGAAAAAGGAGGCTTGTGCTCAAAGGGAACCTGGGGGCAGGGCCTCTTCGCAGTGTCCCTCCCCACCCAACAGGATGGAGAGAGGCTCCGAGGCCCAGATGGCCAGCTTAGGTGCATTTGGCTTTCCACTCAGAGCAGGGGAATCTTGAAAAGTTGCTGAGCTCTGTGCAGAATCCCAACAGAATTCCTTTTCCTCTGAGAAAAGGAACCTGGAGTTTGAGAGGGGGTCAGATCAGGACCGGTTCCCAGGCCCAGGCCCTGCAGGGGGAAGTGGGTGTAGCAAGGGTGGTAAAACCACTTTAAATGGGAAGTACACGCTCCACGTCCCAGCAGGCACACCCCTGCCTATTGCCCGTATCTACTTTTTTGGTCCTTTCTGACTCCTGAGGGCCCTTGACTTTGAAATCTCAAGGGACTCCATCCGAACCTTCAAAGGGGACACAGTTCCGCACCTGCAGGGGCCGGTCCACTGAGCTAGGAGGACACTTTGGGAGGGAGGCGTTTGGGAGGTGAGGGTAGGTGGTCAGAGCCCTGGAGTGAGACTGCCCAGGGTTTGAATTCCGACTCTGCCACAAGCTGCTCTGGCAACATCTCACCCGCAGGTGGGTGCTGTCATCTTCCCCACCTCACAGAGAAGAACTGAGGCTCAGGAAAAGGTCACAACAACAGAGGCAGTCCAGGTAGGGCAGTCTAGAAAATGTAGGATGCCTGGTTCCATTGGAATTTCAGATTTTTAATCGAATTATTCGTTGTTTATCTGACGTTCCAAAGAAACTGGGTGTCCTGTATTTTACTTGCTAAATCTGGTAACCTTACCAGCTTGAAACCCAGGGCGGCGTGAGCCCAAGCCCCTGTTTAACTTTCCTACCCATCCCCCAGTTTCAGAAATGAAGAAACTCAAGTCTGGACGGCCAGGCAGCTACAGTTCAGCAGCTGCGACACCATCTAGGTCTTTTCTCTGCGGGCCGCTCCCCTCCCCCCCGCCCCCACACACACCCAGGACAGGAATTCAGGAGAAAAGCCATAGGACGGAGAAGGTTGGGGAGGATGCGGAGCTCAGACTCCACCCCGGGCTTCTGAGGCTCGCCCCCCGCCCGCAGGTCGCGCTCTTAGGCCCTGCCCCCGCCGTGCAGGCCCCGCCCCCGAGCCAGCGCGCCCGGCGCCCCCCCGCCCCCCGGTCCTGGCAGACCCCGCCCCCGCCGCCGGCAGCGCACATTCCGCTTCCATGCTCCAGAAGCTGCGGCTCTGGCGCCGCCTCTGACTCGGAGCTCCGGCTTCCAGTCCGGCTCACCCGGCCCTCGGGCCATGGAGCTCCGAGCAGCGGATCGAGAGCAGCTGGCGTGCCCCAACCTGCCCACCCGGTTAGCGCCCTGCTGGGGCCGGGGGAGGTGGAAACCGGGCGGGGGGCGGAAATCCTCCTCCTGTCTCGTCCCGGGCAGGCCTCTCCATGGCCCGCGGGTAGTGAGGCAGGAGGTTGGGTGGGAATAGGGCTCCTGGCTCCTGGTTCTCTCTCACTCAGACTCTATGGTGACCTTGAGCCAGGGCTCCCCCTGTCTGCCTCTCCTTTCTCATCTGCACAATGGGGTTTGGGTTGGCTGGAGGGTTCCCATAGGTCACTGATTCCAGCTCCTTAAGGATGGGGACAGTGCAGCCTGGTGTTTAGGGACGTTGAGGTATTTGATTTTCAGAAGCCATCTGCCTTGACCCAATCTGTACCCTCCGCTGCCTCAGTTTCCCCGGGCAGTTTCCTCTCAGGCCTAGGACCGGGCTCTGAGTTTCTGGGTCTTGACAGGTGCCTGGCTCCCATCCCGTCCCAGCCTGAGCCCTGGAGACAGCAGCCGCCCTGCTGCTGAGCTGCAGCGACAGAATGAAGGCTCCGGTAAGTGGGAAAGAGGAAGACTCACAGGGGACTTGGAGATGGCTTCCGGCATAGCAGCCTCAGGAGCCTTGCCCACCTAACTGTCACTTCTGACACCGCTGTTCCTGATCTGAGAAGGGCAGTCTGGCCTCAAAGGCCAGCTCGGATCAGGCAGGTCGTGGGGCCACAGACAGGTAGTGTTCCCTCCCTGGTTTTACTGCCTTATAAATAACAGCACTCACTTTTGCGAGCTTCACTGAGGTCACTCAGGTGAGGCATGTGCCTGGGAGTGGGCTATGGTGTGAAAGTTCAGTTTAGTTGCTCTTGAATTTATTCAGGAGCCCCTGGTTGTGGGAGAGAGCCCTGGATCTTGGCAGAGTCAACCATCCTGAATCGAGGTCTCTGGGTCCCTTGTGCTCAGGGCACCAGGTGCCAAGCAGAGCCTGAGGCCTCTGGCGGCACTTCTTCCCTCCACACAGCTGGCCACACAAAGGAGACTTATTTTTAGAAGCTGATGTGGTTTGTGGCAGAAGAGGGTTGGCCTCTGGCAAGATATGCCTGGGGGAATGGTGGGGGCTGCTTTTCCACCTCTGGTTTTCAAAGAGCACCCAGCAGATGCTAGGTGGTTTCTGATTGGTTGTTGCTGAGGAAAAAAAATGAGAGCCCAGAGACACACAAGTGGTGACCAGGGTAGCCCAGCACATGATGGCAGCCCTGGGTCATGACCCCCACCAAACCAGGCGGCCCCTCCTTGAAAACTTGGTGGGGACTTTCACAAAGTCCGCCAGCAGGGCCAGTGGGCCAGGAGGGCTTCCTGGTTCAAATGGCCTTTGACGTCTGGCTTCTGGAGGTGGAGACTCGGGATTGCGCTTTCCATTACTGAAACCATTTCTTGAATGGCACTCCCCTCACGTCTGCTGCTGCTGTCCTCCTTACTCACCTAGACTGCTGACCGGGATCGTGGTCATCGGCTCGGCGGCTGCCACTGAGTCAGCTGTGGGGAGGTGGGGGCTGGTCGTACTGGCAGCCTCTTCAGTCCAGGGTCTGAAGGGGGCTGGTTGCCCTTCTGATGAGCGCTCTCCTGTCCTCATGTGCACAGCACTTTACAGTACACAGAGCCCTTTCACTACTGTCCTCAAAGTAAGTCCACACTTCAGGTCCCTATTCTGTAGAGGAGGGAACAGGCCCAGAGAGGTGGCGAGACCTACCCAGTATCTCACAGTGTGCACTGGGCTTCTGGTTACGAGTATGGGCGCTGCAGCCTGGATTGGAGGCCTCGCCCTGCTGTGTTCTTGCTGTGTGGCCTTGAGTTACACACTTCTCCCCAAATTGGTTTTCTTACCTACAATAAGGGGATAATGGCAGGGCTTATCTCTGGGGCCTCTCGTATCCTGAGATCGGCAGTCCAGAAGAAGGCCCGGTTAATAGAGACTTTGATTCTGCTCATGTTCTAGGAGCTACTGAGCTGGAGTTTGGACCTGTGAGGCTGGGGTGCAGCCCCCCTGTAAAAATTTCTAGGAGCCCAGGGATTCCCCCACCCCCATCTCATGGCCACTGTCTCCCCAGAGTCGGCTCCTGCTCGTCATCCTGTGCTCCGTGGGCTTTTCCGCTGCCTACGTCCTGCTGTGCTGCTGGGGCTGCTTGCCCTTCTGCTTGGCCTGCCTGGACCCCCACCTCTCATCCCACTCCAGGCCCACCGTGCCAGGGCCCCTGCACTTCAGTGGGTACAGCAGCGTGCCAGATGGGAAGGTGAGTCAGCCAGGCAGCATGTTGGGGGCAGGCCCAGGCCGCCAGGGTGCCCCCCACAAACTCTCGGAGGAGTAGTGAGAACCGGGCTCACGCCAGGTCAGCCTGGACCTCAGTCTGGGCTCCTCTGCTCGCCAGCTGTGAGACGTTGAACAGTCACTTCACTCTTTGAGCCCCAAGTTCTAAGAGGAAATGTTTTATTATTATTATTATTATTATTTTAGTTCACAAATATTGCGTGGCTGCTATCACCTGGGTGCTGGGGGGTAAAAAGGTGAGTCAGGCAGGGTGGCCGGCCTTCTGGAGCTCCTAGTCCAGTGGGAAAGACGGATGTCATCCCAGATGGTGGTAGACACGTTGTGTGCATCTTTATCTGTCGACACACACAATCCTTTCGTTCAACAAGTGTGTATTTGGTCCCTTGACTGTCTCTTGCCTTGTGCCGGTTGCTGCTGAGAGAGATAACAGCAATAAAAGGCATATTGACCCTGAGCTCTCCCTGTCATGGGGAGACAGGGCTGCTGGAGCCCTGGGGTGACGAGGCGGCTGCATTCCTGCTGCACGGTGCCCACAGCCCACGTCAGCTCTGCCAGGCGAGTTTTGGAACCCTTTATATCCCTCCCCCTGACTTCAGTGGCCCTGCGTGGTAGGTTACTCAACGGCATCTGCATTACCACGGGTGCAGGAAGCTCCCAGTTCTGAGCTGGATGGCTCTCTGGGTGGTTTTTTTTTTTTGGAGTGGGGTGTACTCAGGGACCCTGGCTTGCAGGAGACCTATTTCAGGTCTTTGTCCCTCTGAGTTACTTCCTCACCTGTAAAAGGTGGTCATTGTACTTCCTACCTCTGTAGGGCTTTTGTGTAGATTGGACTGGCTGATTCATGGACGGTGTTCAGGACAGGTACTGTGTAAATATTTGCTCAAGATGCAGAAACAACAGGGAAGGGAACCCAAAACTTGAGTGCTATAGAGGTTGGAGCAGGTGAGACAAATGGTGGTGCAAGCTGGGTGGACACTGTCCCATCTTCTATAGCGGTGGCCAGTGTTCATTTCAGAGACTGAGAGCTCATGGGGACGTGGGCTCAGGGTGGCCAGACCTGCTGGGTTTGTTAAGAGAAGCGAGAAATCCAAGTCTTGAATGTCAAAAGGGCTGATTTTTATAAATTAGGGCTTGATTAACTATTTTAAAGACTACAGGACAAGCAGAACACGTCTTGGGGCTGGTGGTGGCCTTACAGGCTCAAATTGAGGGCAAGAGAAGGAAGTCTCTTTTATGGGTCCTATGAGTCCTTAAATCAGTGTGATATTAGTTATGAAATGCCCCTGAGTGGGGCATGACAGTGTGTCTTTTATTAACTGGAATTAATGTTCCCACTGCTTTTCCAGGCTCCCATAAATGCACCTTCCCCCAGGAGGGCACAGAGGGCTGGGGTGGGGAGCAAGTCCTTTGTCAGGCTTGTTGGCTCAGCTTCCACCTCTTGGGTGTTAATGAGTGGACGCAGCATGAGTGAGGCTTGGGCAGAAGAGGGAGTGATGTCAAAGCTATGAGGTTCATGTTTACACAAATACAACGCCCAGCCTGTGCCAGGCACTGCTGTTACTGCATTATAAATATTTGCTCGTTGAACCCTAACAAGGAACGTATGACGAAGGGCTCATGAGGGCTCAGCAGTAGGGGTAAGGGCCATGAACACAGCTGATGATGAAGCATGGAGCTCTGAATGTAGTCTTAGCTCTGCCATTTGCTGTCAGTATCACTTTATGAAAGTCACTCCACCTGCCCCAGCCTGTTTCCTCATCTGTAAAATGGGTTCATAAAGTACTTGGAGCCGATCCAGGGATCAGGTGGGGTCAGTGAGTGTTTCTGGGAGGAGGGGCAGGGCACAGAAGCTGCGTGTTTACGCCGTTCTCTTTCTCTGCCTCCCCCCCCCCGCCCCCCGCAGCCGTTGGTTCGCGAGTCATGCCGCAGCTGTGCCGTGGTGTCCAGCTCTGGCCAGATGCTGGGTTCGGGCCTGGGCACCCAGATCGACGGTGCTGAGTGTGTGCTGCGCATGAATCAGGCGCCCACCGTGGGCTTCGAAGCGGACGTGGGCCAGCGCAGCACCCTGCGTGTCATCTCACACACGACGGTGCCTTTGCTGTTGCGCAACTACTCACACTATTTCCAGCAGGCCCGAGACACACTGTATGTGGTGTGGGGCCAGGGGAAGCACATGGACCGGGCGCTCGGCGGCCGCACCTACCGCACGCTGCTGCAGCTCACCAAGGTGTACCCGGGCCTGCAGGTGTACACCTTCACCGAGCGCATGATGGCCTACTGCGACCAGGTCTTCCAGGACGAGACCGGCAAAAACCGGTGAGCTGGGGCCTGCCTGCTGGGTTCTCCCTGGTGGCTGGGGGCTTACCTTCTCCAGGAGCTTATCGTGCATCAAGGGTTTTCTCCATGAGGCTCTGGGGGTCAGCAGGGATGGAGGCAGGTGTGGTCCTGCTCTCTAATGAGGAGTGGGAATCAGAGGGACTGTCATTGATCAGATTATTGCATAGATCAAGGATCCCAAATGGTGGTGAGGGGTGTTGGACCTTATAAGCACTAATCAGCATGGGGTGGCATTGGGGAGCCCTTCCCTGTGGAGGGGATGCTCTGAGATCTGAATCGGTCTCTGAAGTCCAGAGTATAAAAGGAATAGTTACAGTACTAACAGCCCTCTTCATGCACTAGGCACTGGGTTGCAACTCTGCATTCAAAATCTCACTTTATCTCGGCCTCCGCCTTGCACACCGGCTTCTCCCCCACATCCCCAGCTCAGGAAATACAGCTGCCAGCCTCCAGTTTTCCAGCCAAAAACTTGAGCTTTGCCCCCGACTCTCCTCATTCCATCATCTGCCACACACAATGGGCCCTCAAATCTCCTTCAGAATAAAGTACAGACTCCATGTCCTTCCCTCCCCTGGCCTTCAAGCCTTGTATGAACTGGCCCCTGCTTGCCTCTGCGACCTTCAGTCACTCTGCTGTAGCCATACTTGCTTCCTCGGACATCCACACTGGTTCTCACCTGCATGCCTTTGTGTATGTCATTCCCTCCATCTAGAATATTCTTCCCCCAGATCTCTCCATGTCTGACCCCTTTCTGCCATTCAGGCCTCGGTGAAATGTCACCGCCTCAGAGAAGCCCTCCCTCTCTGCCACGTCTGACGATCAGCTCCCACCTGATGTTCTTTATACTCATTTCTTTGTTACCTTGTGTTCTCAGCTATTCTCTTCCAGCAGCTTCCTCTTTTGAGAATGTTAGCGTTGGGTATGGTGGTGCCTGGCCAGGACGGGGCCTGGGAAGTGCTCAGTTTAAGTAAATGAACCACCTCATTAATGCCTCTGTAGAGGTGAAGGCAAAGTGGCCCTGAGCTGGGACAGTGACCAGTGCTGGTACCTTGAGAGAGTGGAGGCCTGGGGTGGCCACACAGCCCCTTGTTCTGAGCTAGGTGTGGAGTCGGGACGCTGCTGGGCTGACAGTGTCCCCTCCCTACAACCACCTGTAATTATCCCCATTTCACTGTTGGGTCACTGAGGCTCAGAGAGGTTTGTGAGCAAATCCGATACCTCAGAGCAGGTGCAGGGTTTGAACTAAAGACCGTTTGACTCTGTAGACAACCCCTTTTCTCACTTTCAACCACCGTGCTCTGCTGCCTCCCGCCACCTCCCTAACTAAGCGTGATCTTTAGATGCAGAGAGGATGTGGCCAGGGCCCCCGCACCATTGTCCAAGGGTTTACTCAAGCTGTGCATGGCTGGTGAGTAATTGAACAGACCTAGGTTTGTGTCCAGCTCCATCTCTGGCCTGTTGCTGGCCTTGGGCTGGCTCTGCCCCTTCCCCAGCCTCCCCCAGAGTCCCTTCTGTAGGGGTCAAGGTGAGTGGCCTTCAGGTGGAAGGGTAACCCGTGCTGTGCCTTGACAGAGCTGAGGCCAGCGCCTCCACACAGCCCCTTGCTCCGAGTTGGGCGGGGGGCACGACAGGCTGACTGCGTTTCCCCTCCCTGCCAGGAGACAGTCAGGCTCCTTCCTCAGCACCGGCTGGTTCACCATGATCCTGGCCCTGGAGCTTTGCGAGGAGATCGTCGTCTATGGAATGGTCAGCGACAACTACTGCAGGTCGGGCCAGCCAGGCCCTGGCAGGCCAGGAGGGGAGCTGGGAAGGCTGGGCCCACTGTGCGCCTCAGGCTGGAGGATCTAGGCGCTGTGGGGTGCAGGGCGTGTGGGCTTCCGGGTGGGTGTCTGAGGCCAGACGCTCAAGGGAAGGGGCTCAGCCTCCAAGACAGGCTTGATGCCAATCTCCACTCTGTCTGTGTGACCTACGGTTGGTCACACACTTTATCGAGGCTCCATTTCCTCAGAAGGTTATGGAAACATTTAGAGAGAGGGTAATTTACAGAAGTACTTACTGCAACGTTGGGGCTGACTGTATGTCAGTGACATGTTGCCTCTAAGTTTTTGCTTTAAAAATTAGGTTTCCATATTATTGTAACTAAAAAGTTCAGAAAGGGTCCCACGTTTTCTCCGTCTGTTCTCTTTGGAACTTGTTTGTTGAGCATGTGGGCGAGATGGCAGGAGCCTGTGTGCCCTCTGCTGTGGCACCTGGCCAGGCTGCCGGCGTGCACCGTGCCAGTGTGTAGGTGGGTGTGTGCCACGGGGCATGAGGGGTCCCTCCCACGAGCCCAGCGCCAGCAAGGCGCTTTATCTTTTTGACCTATGGATTCAGTCTAGAAGGTGGCTATCATGATTCCCATTTTACAGATGGGTTATCGAGGTTTACGGGGTACGTCTCTGGCCTAGAGTCGACCAGCTTGCTAGGGACAGAGCTGGGACTTGAACGCTGGCCTTTGGGATCCGCACATAAGCTGCCGTGCTGCTCCCCTGTCTCTCCTGACCTCCCCTGGGATCAGGCATGGGACTCCATGGGCCTGTAGTCCCTGGGGAGGGTGGCTGAGGTAGGTGCAGGCTCTGGTCAGAGGCGGGTGAGTTCTGGTTCGCCATGCCTGTTCCCTGTTCCCCACTCTGCAGGGAGAAGAGCCACCCCTCAGTGCCTTACCACTACTTCGAGAAGGGCCGGCTGGATGAGTGCCAGATGTACCTGGCACACGAACGGGCGCCCCGCAGCGCCCACCGCTTCATCACCGAGAAGGCCGTGTTCTCCCGCTGGGCCAAGAAGAGACCCATCGTGTTCGCCCACCCGTCCTGGAGGGCACAGTAGCCCCACTGCCCAGCCGGCCGCAATGCCTTCACCGGGCTTCCGTTCCATTCACATGCCACCAAAAACAATTTAATTTATGGTTCCTGCCTCTACCACATGCCAGATGGACCCAGGGCCCCCTGGAGGCACTTGGAGCCATCTCAGGCCTCCAGACTTGAAGGGGAAAAGAAAGGGGGCCATGGTGACCTCTGTCCCCTCCTCCCTACCCTTGCTCCCTGAGTAATATGAATCCTCATTTTGGCGTCCATCCCACCTCCAGGGTCTGTCCAGTGGCCTTTGCCCCCGGGGATGATGGCCCCCCACTCACCAGCTTTGTGACCTTTGACCTTGCACCAGCCTTGGTCCTTCCTCTCTACACTCCCATTTTTGGTGCCACACTTCCCAGGAGCTTGGGGTTCACTGGACGAAGGGATCTTTGGACTGTGACTGCCAGGGCCACCTCAAGTGTACGGGTAAACGTGCGTTTTCTGGAAGGCTGCCTCCAGTGTGGTTTTGTGTGATGTGGGAACTGGAGCTGCTCTTCCTACCACAGTCTCATGACCTGTTGAGTTGAAGTCAGGCCAAGCCCCCGGGCTTCTCCCCAGACCCGTGACTGGCTGGGCTTCTCGCCACCTAATCTGCCTACGCGTTTCTTCCCTAAGAGCCTGCCCCTTCTCCACCAGGTCAGAGAGTTTGGCCCCGTAGCTGCACTTGGCCGAGGATGTGCCCCAACTGAGAGGCTCCATGGGACTCCCACTCCTGCACCCCAGGGGGCACTGGGAGGAGAGTCCAGAGCCTGGGAGGAAACCACTTGGGGTGTGAAGAAAATCTCTCCACTAGGGAGGCCTGGTCCAAGGCCAGGTTCCAAGGCTGTTGCCAGTTAAATTCCCAATTAACTTGAGTTGGTTACATTGCAAGAAAGTGAGGATGGGAGGAGGTGGGCAGGCCCGGGGCTCACCTTTTCTGCGCTTCATCTTCCTCACCTATAAAGTGGAAAAGTTGGCCCACCAGCAAACGGCAAGGGCATGCAGCTACCCTGGGAGGGGGGCTCGAATTAGCCCATTTTACAGATGAGGTGAAGTCACTGGACTTAGCCAGGATGCAGTCCCGGGTCCGAGAGCTGAGATTGAGCATCTGAGCCCTGAACCAAGAGGCTGGAAAGAGCCCACAAGGGCTTCACCATCCCTCTCTTCCTCTCTCCCACATTCCTTCATCTGGAGACCAGGAAACTGACTAATGGAGGACCAGGGCCTCAGACCTCAGGGATGAAGCCCTGGGTTCTAGTGTCCAGCTCCAGGAGTCGGCCACTTCATGGGCGTGTGACCTGTGCAGTTGCTCTGGGCCCTGTGCTTGCTTAGCTTAATGCTCTTGATGCTACCTGGAAATTTGAGGAAGTTTTTTTTTTCCCCCACAAGGGCTGCACATTTTCATTTTGCTCTAGACCCCACAAATTTTATAGCTGGTCATGCTAATGAGTCTGAATGTCCTTAAAAGAGGCTGGAGACCTGACATCTGGCCCGCAACACTGCCTTTTATGCTGTGACTCCCCTACCTCATGCCAGGCAGGCCCAGGTGGTTCTGCAAGTGTGAGAAGAGGGAGGAGAGCCGTGAGCTGGGGAGGCAGGAAGCTCTGTGGTGGGAGGGAGCAGGCTGACAGCCGAACCACAGCTGCTGGCCTGGCAGTGGCGAATGTCTCTGAGCAGGTATCAGGCAGAAAAGTGGGATGTATCTTGGCAGGTGAGTGGCTGGGGGGGTATTTTCTGGGTGGAGAGGGAGGAGGCCTCTGGAGTCAGACCAGGCCTCATTCTGGTTCTACTTCCTGCCGTGGGACCCTGGCAGATTAGTGCCTCTCTCTGAGCCTCTCTCTGAGTTTCATCTGTAAAAAAAAAGATTAAAGTCACCCCTACTTCACGAGATTATATGCATTTAGAGAGATGGCATCTGTAAAGTGCCTGTCCCCAGGGCTGGCACTTGATATGTGGGAGCCATCATTTTCAGTAGGGTGGCCTTTGCTCATCTGGCCCTGCCCTCTTTGGTGGTGAAGGATAGGCAGGAAGACCTCCCATCCCTATCAGCTCTGTGCTCACAGCCTCATCCTAGGGCTCCAAGGCTCTGGTCCGCTGAGTCTGATGGAATTTGAATTCAAACCCCTCCTAGGCAATTGCTTCCTCCTCCTTTATCCCCTGGAAGGTGCCAGCCCAGCCCTTTGGCTCAGTACACAGAGGTGCCTCTGTCCTGGCCCTGCCCCCGGGTGGGGAGTGTTTACTGCTGGATTGGCCCAGGTAACGTGTCTGGTATGGCAAGAGCCATCCACCAGCTACTTCCTCCAGGCAGATGAAGATGGCATTTGCCTGGTCTGGTGACTGGTTCTAGACCTTGAAAGCTACCGAGGGCCCCTGTCTCCGCCACTGCAGTTCTTACAGCTTCCAGGAGGTGAGTTGGGGACAGGAGCCTACGCTTAGCTCTGAGGAGTGTGATGGCAGGGTGGGGTGCGCCTTGGCATGCAGTGCCATTTTGGGACTCTGTCTATACCCTGGCTCCTTTGTCCCTTCAGCAGGTCTGCTGGGGACTTACCCACTTCTTCCTGAGGTCACAGGGGAAGCCAAGTGAGCCTTGCAGCCTGGAGCTATCTTCAGGGACATTTCCACTCCAAGGAGCTTGGTGCCAGGCTGGGAACTCACACTCAAACCTCATCTAGCCAGGTGAGGAAGGGCACGTCGGTTCTGCCGAGTACTGATAGACACCTGTGTCCAGTGTCACCTGAGCCAGCTTGACCACTCCAGCCTCTGTCTGTGAAGAACCAGGTACTTCCTGCTTCCAGACCCGTGCCCAGGTCTCGGGAACACTTGCTTACAGACCAGCTGCTGTGTCCAAGCCCTCACCTGCTGGCAGCCCTCACAGCCTCTCTTCAGAGGGCCATCCATCTGGCTCCTCTAGCCAGCGGGAGGAAGGCCAGAGTCCCCAGTCATGGCTCCCACCCTGGCCCTGGCCGGGGCCCAGTGGGTATCTTGGGCAAGTTGTGTCCCCTTTATGGGCCCTGTTTTCAGTGTTTGTAAATTGGGAGCTAGGGTGACAGGTGAGGAGGTCTCTCAGGACTCTTTCCAGAACTCCGTGGAAAGGGGAAAATTCTAACAGTGCAAAGATTGCTAAGGTGCAAGAAGAGAGGTCACACCAGGACCCCCACCCTGGGGCAGGAAGGGGCTGAAGCAGAGGCAATCTCCCCCAGACCTTGGAGGAGCGGCTCCGCGAGGCAGGATCAGAGAGTGTGGCACTAGGAATGGCCACAGCCGCCCAACTGTGAAAGTCCTGCTGTGAGTGTGGACGGGCTTGGGGCTTCAGAGCAGAAAGGCCTGGGGGAAGCCCAGCTTGGGCACCTGTATGTGTATTCTTTGATCCTCATTTCTCCCCCTAGAAAGCGGGGATAAGAGTCGTACCCATCTCATAGGCTATTTTAAGGCTTCAGTGAGGTATGTTTGCAAAGTGCCTATCACAGGAGGAAGCACATGACACCTTTGTTTTTCTTATCTTCGTTATTACTGAAGTGGTTGTTATCATTCTCGGGGCTGTTGAACGAACTCAAAAAGAGCCTGGAAGCTTTGGCTAGAAATAAATGATAAAGATTTACTCAAGGGTTTTAGGGCTTGCAAACTGGAAAGACAATTAGGCAATACCCAGAGTGTTCTAAACGAGAAGGAAAAGCTGAGGGTTCTTATAGTAAAAAGTACATTTTAAAGAAGAATCAGCCCTGCATTCTTGGTCTCTGGATTGGTGCCTTGTTGTAATCCTCTAGATGGTGGTCTAGATACTGGATGTCAGGTGGTCTAGATACTTGAACATCTTTTCCTTAGTTAATCAGAGTGTTACCTGGAGGTTTCATGTCAACCTGGGCATTGATTCAGGACTGTAAAAGTTCAAAAGTTTAAGTTCCCAGTGAAATAAGAATAGAGTCATTTCCTCATATACCCCAACTTGATTTTAGTAATTTAGCAACTTGACTGAATTGACTTCATTTTTTTCACTCTATTGCTCAGGGCTCAGGAAAGCCAGCCCTATAGCAGAGCCTCCTGGGGTAAGCCAGGAGGGCCCCAAGACATGGCAGGCCTGAGGGGGGAACTCCGGGTCCAGATTTGGTCCAGGAGCTAGGCTATTGCACCCTCTTATTTCTACAGGTCATTGGCCTGGAGTAAAGGGCTAGAGACAGGATGCCCTACCCTGGTGCAGCCTCCAACCTGATGGGTGGCCTCAGGCAAGGAGCTCCCCTTTTCCGAGCCCCCAGCCGTGGGGTTCATCAGCCTTCCTGCCTGACTGCCCTGGCCCGGGCTCTGTGATTTGCTCTCCCGTCAGGCAGCCAAGGAGGGCCAAGGGTGGGGATGGGCTGAAGCTCAGGAAGCAGATGGAGGTACACACCAGAAAGGCAGGAAGCCTTTCATCCACGCCTGGCCCTCCCCACTCTCCCCCACTGTGGGTGGGGGGTGCCTCCATAGCCTGGAAGCCGGACTTTGCCCCCCCCCCACTAACCCCCACTTTTGCTTTAATTAAAAACAAAGTGATATTAACAAATTAGTCCGATACAAACAACCTAGAAGTTTATAAAGCAAAAGTGAAGGTAGTACCCACCCCTCCTGCTCCATGTCCACTCCCCAGGGGAAACTACTGTGAGTAGTCACTCCTGGATTCTTCCAGACACCTTCCATGTGCATTTACAAACATATGCCCTGATAGCAGTATTTAAAAAAAGGACTCATGTTATATATGCAGTTCATTTTTGATAAATTAAAAATAAGCTTTTAAATGTGAAAACATTACATAACCCTAACCCAAAAGAAGAAAAAGCAACCCATAATCTCATCATTCCAGAAATAACCACTATTAACACTATGATACACAAACAGTATCTCTCCTTATTTTTGATTTCTTTCCCTTTTTTCTCCCATTTTTCTTTTTCAATACTGTTATACACACAAATGATGGCATTCATCATACTTGTAAGTTTTAAGTAATAATATAATGTACACCTTGAACCCATGTCCCACTTAAAGACCAGATCCTTACTAGAAATTAGACCCTTACTAGTTTCTTCCCCTCTCCCACATCCCTGCCTCCCCCACAGACAACTGTATTCTTGACTTTTGCTTTCAAAACTTTAATCACCCTGATAGGCAAAAGCTAGGTCCTGTCCCTGGCTCTGAGAGGTGGCCTATTGGCTGCTGTATGCTTTAATAATATATCATGTACTTCATTTGTCTTCCGAGACTCGTCTTTTTCATACCTTATGTCCTTAAGTTTCATCCATTTAATTGTAGCTCATTCATTTCCCCCTGCCATTTAATATTTCACGCTGCGAACATACCAGCATACAAAAAAATTCCACTCTCCCGTAGATAGATATATGGGGCTGTTTCCAGTTTAGTGTTATTGAGCAGTGCTATGAACTTCGTTTTATACAGGTGTAAGAGTTTCTCCAGGGTACATACTCAGGAGAGGAATGCACATTTTTACATCTTTGTTTTCCTGAGGGATTATAGAGATGCAGTTCTTTAATGTGCTTCTTCATTTAAACATCCTGTAAATATCCTGGTCCTCCCTTCTGTCAGCACATTTGATCTACAGCGTTCATTTTAACAGGGCTATGCCTTTATTTCACCAGGCCCCTATCAGGGCTACTTATTATTTTCACTATTATATGAAATGATATAATAAATACCCTGAAAATTTTAAGTCAATAACATTTTTAATCCTTACAATACCCTGTGAAGTTCTTATTTTCCAGAGGCAGGTAGGGGAAAGGTAAGTCAGGTGCCAGGTGGTACAGCCAGAGGGGACAGAGCTGGACTTGAATCCAAGGTTGAACCTGAGTTCACCCAGGGTGACTACTGGGGTGCAGGGCTTTGAATGCCCTGCCTAAGGGATCTCAGAGAGCAACTCAACTGATTCCAAGCGCCATGTGCTCCGAGACTCAGTTTCCCCAAACCAGAGCCAGTAAAGCGAGACAGAAGTGACTCCACACTAAAGGGTTTCGGAAGGTTATTTTCGTTGTCGCTACTGCGAAGCGCTCACGTGGCCCGCGGGGTCGCCTGCCCCTCACCCTCTCCCCGGCACCGCCCAGGGGCGGAGCCAGCCGGGGCCCCTCGAGGCTCCGCCCGCCTCGCTGGCCTGGTCTGGAGCTTCGAGCGGCGGCGCTAGGACCCAGCGGGCTGGGGCGGCGTTGGGGCCTGGGCGGCCGGAGGAGCGCGGACCCCAGCTCCCGGCTCCTAGCGCCATGTGAGGGGACTCCGGGGCCGCGGGGGGCCGGGCGCTCCCCGGGGGAGGTGAGCTAGTGCCACGCGGGGGCGGGCAGAGGGAGGGGTGCTGCCTGCGCCCCGGGGGGATGGGGAGTGATGATGCGGGGACTCCGGGAGCTATCCTAGACCCACTGTCTAGCCAACTGCGCCCGGAGACCCCGGGCTTCGCGCCCAAGGGCCGTCGCCGGGTTTGCGGGGCCTCCTGTAGCTGATTACCCCATTGGAACTCGGGGACCCTGCCGCCGTCCTGCTTCTCTTCTCTTCCAAGCTGGGGCTAGGGCTCCGGATCCCCCGGAGTGCCGGAGTTGGGGTCAGCGCAAAGGGGTTGGCGCGAATGGTGAATCGCCCCCCACCCCAGGTGGACCCACGGGCTCGAAGGCCCCCATCTCGGAGTTAGGTGCCCCCTCCCCCTTCCTCCCGCGCGACTTGTGGGGGCATCCCGACCCGGCAGGAGGGCTTCCGGGGCTGGGAGAGGCAAAGCCGCAAACAGGGCAGGGTGTGGCCCCACCGTTGTCCCGGGCACGCAGACCTCCTGCACCGTTGCTTTGGGGCGGAGTCCACACTCCCCGCCCAGCGCTCTGGGCTGCTATCTCCTCAGCCTGAGCAAGTTGTTCCCCAACAGGCTTGCCCCCCACCCCCGCCTCCGTGCCAGGCTAGGTGCTGGGCACACACTCGGTGGCCTCTGGCCCATTCCAGTCCTGGGAGAGCCTCGAGGGAGATCCCGTTAGCCTCAACCCTTTGCTGCTCCTGGGAAACAAGTCTCCCCAGCAGGCTCTGGACAGCCCTGCAGGGCACTTTGCTTCTCTGAACCTCAGTCTCCTCATCTGTGAAATGGGGAGTAAGAGCCCCTACCATGCAGTGTTGCCGGGAAGATTGAGTGAGTGGGTGATGCTTAGCATGGCTACCGCACACATTCCTGAAATGAGAGATTAGTAGCTGGGCGAGGGGTCAGAGGAAGGAGTGTGTTTCCCTGGCAAACTCGGTGAGGCCGGTCTTGAACAACCCTGTGAGTTGCCTATTCTAATTACTCCCATTTCACAGATGAGGAAACTGAGGCTAAGAGACGTCACATGGCTTGCCCGAGGCCCCTCAGCCAGTAAGTGGTGGACCTGGCATTTGCACTTGAACCTAAGGTGTTGTACTGACCATGGCTTTCTCAAGAGCAGAATTGTGAAGGGGGCTGACCAAGGGGATGATTGGTGGTCCTGGCTGAGGGCACTGCTCAAGCAAAGGTGGGGAGTGGGGAGGAGGGGTTCGGCCTGGTAACTGGAGTGCTCTTGTGTGTCTGGAGCAAAGATCATGGAAGGAAATAGTGTTGAGTTCGGAGCCTCGGCTCAGCTGGACGGGTGAGGGCCTGGAAAGTCAGAGGCTTCAGGGCTGACAGGGGCGACCCTGGGATTCTGGACTCCTGGCTTTTGCCCTAATGGGCTGTGAGTGTAAGGACGGGCCACTCTTCCCTTTTGATGAGCTTCAGTTTCCTGATCTGAACCAAGTGAGAATCCCGGGGTCTCCCTGACTATCTGTGAAGGATGGCCTGGACGAAACCTGAAACCCGGCTGGGAAGGCAGATAGGGGGGCCTCCTCCGGGGACGGGGCGGGGTTGGGCAGTGGGCGGAGTCAGGACCTAACCAATAAGGAGAGGCGTGTGGGGGGAGCCTCTTGGCCTGAGGTTCTCTGGCTATTACCGGTGGCAGTGTCGAGTAAACAGCAGCTAGGTCAGGGGGTGGAGATAGTGGCGGGAGCTGTGAGGTCCCTGGAGGGGAGGGCAGAGCTGGGGAGCCCCGGCCCCAGTTTCTCCCTCTGCATTTGCCCAGTGTTAGTGACCTCTGTCTGGGCTTGAATCTGCTGGAGGTGGCTAGACACAAGTACTTGTTTGCTTTTGATAGGTGGGGATATTGAGATATGGAGAGGAGCTGGGTCCTGCGAGGATGGGGACTGGTTGGGGAGTGAGGAGCAGATCTGGGCTTGTCCTCTCACAACGGAGGCCACCGGGGCTGGGGCAGGAAGGTAGGGCTGCCCAAAGCTGCATTGAACCCTGAGGTCCCCCACCCACCCTCGAGGGGGACGGGCCGTGATTATGGCCATCTGACAGATGAGTCTAAGCCCTTAACCCCCAAGGTCTTACTCGTTAATTAATGACGTCATTCAGTGATCCTCTTGCACCATCTCCAGGGGCTCTGGAGGCACAGAGAATTTGAGTTGGCTGCACCCTCAGGGAGCTCTCAGCCTTGGCATGGTGACACAGGGGAACTTCCTGTGGGGTGCAGGCTTGCAGGATGAGTAGGTGTGAACAGGGTGCAAGAGGTCAGGGTGTTGCAGAAAGTTTATGCAAGCCCTGGAAGCGCAGGTGCAGAGGAGTTTGGGGACCTACAAGGACTGTTCTTTTGTTCCGAGGGGTGCTGGCTGCCTAGGTGAGCCAGGGTGTGGGAAGGCCCCTGCTGCGGTAACAGAGGGGGAGAGAGCAAGGGTCAGGAAGAGAGCCAGGGTTCTGCCACCACCTGGCTGTGTGACCTCAGGCAGTTTTCTGCCCTTTCTGGGCCTCAGTGTCTCCATCTGCAAAATGGATATGGTCCTGAGCCTTAAAATAATGGGTGGGTAGGAGAGCTGGCAGGGGTGGGGACAGTGTAGCCTTTGACCAGCTGGACCTAGGGGAGGGCAGCTGGCCATAACCCTTTCTGTGGCTTGCAGGCGTGAACCCACATCCCTGCCCCCTGGGCCACCTGCAGGACGCTGGCCCTTGCCCCTCAGGAGACGTTGGAGAGAGATGAGTAGCAACAAAGTAAGTCTCCTTTCATTTCTTTCTTGTCCTCATCTCAGCCTCTTACTTTCCTCGGTGGGATGGGCTCCTTCAGACCTGTCTCAGACCCAAACCATCACAAGTCTCTTCCTTGCCAAGAAGTGGCTGATACCTGTGAAGTCCTGATTTGAGCCCTGCTGTGGCCATTTACGTGTATGGCTTTGGACAAGGTTCTGCCTCTCTCTTTGGGTCCAGGTCTACCTCTGTCTTTCCTAGGCTTGACCGGTCCATTTGTGGTGAAGGATCATCTCAGAAGGTGACTTGGAGTACTGTGTAGAGGGTGGGGGTTAGGAGGTAGAGGTGAAAGGGGGACTGGGGGAGAGAGTTGGCTAAAAATGAGGGAATATTGTGGGTATCACTCTGAGGGTGTCAGGACTCCCCATTGTCCAGTCATTCATGCTTTCCTGAGCACCTCCTATGTGCCTGGCCCTGCACACCCCTTTCCTAGGATCCACTGTACCACAGCCTTGGCAGTATCTGAGGGTTGGAGGCAGGGTGCTGTGGGTGTATCCATCTGGGTCCAAATGGCAGAGAGAAACCACACAGCAACTTTAATAGGGGAAGTTTAACCCATTTCCTGTTTAGAAAAAAAAGTGCAGCTCACTGTCATTGTTAATTTAACATCACATGTAGAAATGCTGTTTTCTAGGATTTGACATTTTCAGCAGTCAAGAATTACTATATTTTGTGAATGGAAATACCAATACTAAAAACACAATGCTATCAATAGGATGATGTCATTTGTTTCCAAAGACTATTGATATATTAGAGTGATGTGAAAATGGTAATAAGAGTGAGATATTTTGTGGCAAACTTTAGGGGTAAGGTTAGGATTGTAATCCACAAGTTATCTTGGGGTAAACGCTCCAGCGAGTATTCTTGCGGCAAATAGGAAAAGGGTTAACGTGTAGTTATTAACTATAATTGGGCATTGGTGTACCAAGGAATAGGAACTTTAAGGAATTCAGGAATATCAGGTATTAGGAGCAGCCACCGCCCCCTGGGCTGAGATCCAGGCCTTGGTGGAGAGGGCAGAGAACCCACTGGATGTCAGAGAACCCACTGTGCTGCTGTGTTGGTGGAAGTTGTTATAAATCCACCTTGTAGGCTACTACATGAGAGGTTGGTTGTTCACAGGCGATAACTTCCAAGAGGCACCCAAGCTCCATACAGAACTGCTCTAGGGATGGTCTCTGGGTGTTCAGGTGGTTGAGTGTACAGCATGAGCTGAACTCTGGAGAAGCTGTGATCACGGCAGGAGCCAGAGGCACTCTGTTCCAAAACTGCCTGAGGGTGGGTGCTGGAGGCAGCTGCCAGGTGCAACTGGTTGCTGGCCATTGGGCACTGAAGACAGAGCACATGCCTAAGAAGCCACCATGTGCACTGTGGGAGCAAGTGCCCCAGAAGCAGGTACAGAGCCCACCAGAACCTAGAAGCAAAATCCTTTCCTCCTGCAGTGTCTCTCGAGCGCCCTCTACTGAGAAACCTTAATATGCAGTTAGCTTGCATGGAAAAACAAGTAAAGGACCCAGATCTATTTTCACAGAGCTGGCGAAAAGGTGAATTTGGAGCTGAGAAGCAATACATCGATAATCAGCACAGGGGGCTCAGCACGAGGAGCCAGGACTCCCAGGTCTCACCTCGCCTTGCAGACCCTGGGCAAATGAATCCCTGTGGGCACTTTGGATATCATTTTCCTTCCCTGTCAGCCACATGGCGGTGCACTGACTATCCATGCAGCCTGATTCCTGACCAGGTCCATCCCCTCCAGGTTTAGATAAATGAAGATTTACGGAGAGTTGCTGTTTGGAGAAGACCCGAATCCTCTCATTGGACTGTCCTGCCTGTCTCCAAGCATCCTTCCAGCTGCAGCTGGAGGGATCCTTCTGATACCCACATCCAGTCCAATCCAGCAGACCCTCCTCCTGAGGACGCTCTGTACTCCAGGCCTTCCCCTGAGGGCTGAGATACGGTGGGGAGTGAGGCTGACCCAGTCCCAGCCTCAGAGCTCATGGTAATGTGATCAGTGCTGTGATGGGGGTCCTCAGGGCTGGAGGAGGGCTTCCTGGAGGAGGTAGTGTCTGAACTGGTCTGGAATGAGGAGCAGAAGTTAGCTGGGCATGGAGGCAGCAAGGAGGCGGGGCACCGAGCCTGCCAGGTCGCTGGGCCCTCACTGGCCTCTCCTTTCTCCAGGAGCAGCGGTCAGCAGTATTCGTGATCCTCTTTGCTCTCATCACGATCCTCATCCTCTACAGTTCCAATAGTGCCAATGAAGTCTTCCATTATGGCTCCCTGCGGGTCCACAGCCGCCGGCCCTTGAACCTCAAGAAGTGGAGCATCACCGATGGCTATGTTCCCCTTCTCGGCAACAAGGTAGGGCAGCCACTTTGGGGAGCTCGCTGGGAGCTGCCTGGTGATTGATCTCCCCACTGCCCACCATCACGGCTCCCTTCTCCTCCTTTTCTCTCCATTCCCTCCATCCTTCCTAAAGGAAAGGGTAGACCCTGGGAGTCAAGGCCCTGGCTTCCAGTGCCTTCAGTCCCTTGTTTGCTGTGTGACCTTGGACAAGAGCCCTGCCTTCTCTGGGCCTCATTTCTCTCCAAGTTTCCATCCTTAGCACTAAAATCCTGCTATCTCCTCAGTCAAAATCCCTTTGGAAAGGTGTCTCTGTTTTTCACTGATATTTCTCTGCTAGGGAGTCCACACAAGGTTTGAGAGGACACATGGGTACCTGATAATGCAAAAACAGCCACTGCTCCTGTCACTCTTGATCATCCCCTGTCCCTAGTTTACTTTCTTCCCAGAACACTTTACTTACCACCTGCTATTACTTTATCTTTTACTTGTTTGCTGTCTGTCTCCCCAACCATGAGTATCTGAAGGCAGGAGTGGGTTTCTTTTGCTCATTGCTCTGTCGGAGTACTTGGCCCTTAGCCAGCTTGCTATAAATGTCTGTTAAACTACTGACTGAATGGGCTTTGGTTTCTTCCTTTAAAATGGGCATAATAATTCTGGTCTCCAGGAGGCCTGGACGTACAAAGCACAGGTCCTGGCATGGAGTGGTTGTGACAGTGTTGACTCTCCTTGCCCTCCCCAGACGCTGCCCTCCCGGTGCCACCAGTGTGTGATAGTCACCAGCTCCAGCCACCTGCTGGGCACCAAGCTGGGACCTGAGATTGAACAGGCCGAGTGCACGATCCGCATGAATGACGCGCCCACCACGGGCTACTCAGCAGATGTGGGCAACAAGACCACCTTCCGCGTGGTGGCCCATTCCAGTGTGTTCCGTGTGCTGCGGAAGCCCCAGGAGTTCATCAACCGTACTCCCGAGGTGGTGTTCATCTTCTGGGGCCCCCCAGACAAGATGCAGAAGCCCCGGGGCAGCCTTGTGCGTGTCATCCAGAAGACAGGCCTGTTATTCCCCAATTTGGAGGCCTACGCCGTCTCTCCCGGCCGCATGCACCAGTTTGACGACCTCTTCCGGGGTGAGACGGGCAAGGACAGGTACCAGCCTCCTGCCTGCCCCCTCTAGCCAGCTCTCTGCTCCCCTTCCACGAGCTCGGAGGGCCTGTTGCTCCCGGCATGCACTGCTCTGAGGGCGTGGTCTCTTCTTGCGACCATCTGCCCAGGTTTCCTATGGGAGTTCTCTTTGTGTCCAGCTCTTAGCACAAGTCATTTCCAACATGCTCTGCATGGCCTCGTCTCCCCCGGAGGGCTTCTTTCCAGCACTTCTTGCTTTAAGCGCTCCGTTGCTTCCAGCATGCTCTGTTCTAAGCGTATATCTCCCAGCCCCACTCTGACTAATCTTAGAAAGGCTAGGCCGATGCCGTCCAATAGAAATGTAATGTGAACCACATACACAATTTAAATTTATGTAGTAGCCACATTAAAAAAGTAAAAGAAACATGTGAAGTTATTTTTAACATGTTTTATTTAACCCAGTATGTCCAAATGTGGTCCTGTACATATTTTGCTTGACTTACACCTAAATATTTAAAGTTTTCGAGCTACTGTAAATGGTATTTACAAAAATTTTTTTTGGTTCCCAATTATTCATTGCTAGTATTTCAAAATATGATTGATTTTTTGTGTGTTGACCTTATATCCTGTAATCCTGCTAAATTTACTTACTGATTCTAGGAGATTTTTATAGATTCTTTGGGATTTTCTGTGCATTTGATCATGTATCATGTAAGGATATGCAAATAAGGACAGTTTTATTACTTCCTTTCCAACATGTATACCTCTTATTTCTTTTTCTTGCCTTATTGCACTGACTAGGATTTTCGATATGATTTTGAATTGTATTTGAAATGGCGATAGTGAGGTCCGTGCATTGGTCCCAGTCTTGAGGAAAGCATTTAGTTTTTCATTATTAAATATGATGTTAGTTATAGTTTTTTTGTAGTTGTCCTGTATCAGGCTGAGGAAGTTCCCTTTGCTTACTAGTTTGCTAAGAGTTTTTATCATTACTGGATATTGAATTTTATCAAATGTTTTTTTGCATCAATTGTCATTATGTGTTTTTTCTTAAGACTATTAATATGGTGGCTTGTATTGATTAATTTTTTTTTAATGCCTATAGATCTTCCTAGGTAGTCTCTCCCATCCAAGTACTACCCAGGCCTGACCCTTAGCTTCTGAGATCAGCCAGGATTGGGCTTGTTCAGGGTAGCATGGCTGTAGACTGATTTTTAAATGTTGAGTTAGCCTTGCATTTCTGGAGTAAACGCCACTTGGCTGTGGTGTATTATTTTTATATATTACTTTTTAAATATATTTTTATATATTATTTTTATACATTTTTATATATTATTTTTATATATTGTGTCTGTGTTCATGAGAGATATTGGTCTGTAATTTATTTTGTACTGCCTTTGCCTGGTTTTGGTATCAAGATAACTCTGGCTTTAGAAAATCAATTGGGGAAAGATTCCTCTTCCATTTTCTGGAAGAGATTGTATAGAATTGGTGTTATTTCTTCTTTAAATGTTTGGTAGAATTTGCCAGTGAAACTATCTGGGCCTGAAGAGTTCTTTTTCAAAAGATTTTACACTACGAATTCAATTTCTTTAATGGTTACAAGATATTCAATTTATCTGTTTCATCTTGGGTGAGTTTTAGTAGTTTCTGATTTTCAAGGAATTGGCCCATTGCATCTGAGTTGTCATGTATGTAATTTTTTTGTGGTATGTAATTTCTTTTATGTTTAGAGGGTCTATGATGATATCCTCTTTTTAATTCTTGATTTTGGTAATTTGTGTTTTTTCTTTTTGTTAGTCTTACGAGAGATTATTTTTTAAAAGACTTCAAAGAACCGCCTCCAATCAGTAATATCCAAAATATTTTCAGTTCAACATGTGATCAATGTCAAAAAATTATCAATGATGTATCCTACATTTTTTTTTTAGTCTGAGAAATCCAGTGTGTGTTTTATACTGATGGCACATTTCAACCACATGTTAAATGCTCCCATGTGCCCTCATGTGTCACATGTGGCTGCTATAGTGAGAATCACAGCTCTGGGCTCTTAGCTACTCCTTCCATGCTTTGCTCTGAACTTGTTACTCCCAGCATGACTGTCTTGGATTGTCTCCCCTTGGGAATTTGCTCCTAGCATGGGCATAGCTGCTTCTAGCATGTTCTGTGATCATGGTCACTCCCAGCCTGGTCCCAAGTGTGACCAGTCTCCCAAGGAATTTATTCCCAGCATGCCCTATTCCTACTCTTTCTCTGCCCAAGACCTCTTTCCACACCCCTCATCTCTGCCCAGACCAGCCCCCTACTGGTATCGGGCTAGACCAGGGGTGACTGAAGTTACCCTCCCCCTGCCCAATAAGTTGGTGGGTGGAGTTCTTGGGAACTCTGTGGAGGTCAGCTGGTCCTCCCTGCCTGCCCCACCCCTGCCTGCATGCCCCTTCATCATGCTCCCTCTCTGCCCCCAGGGAAAAGTCCCATTCGTGGTTGAGCACAGGCTGGTTCACCATGGTGATTGCGGTGGAGCTGTGTGACCACGTGCACGTCTATGGCATGGTCCCCCCCGACTACTGCAGGTGAGCCCCTCCAGGACAATGCCCAGTCACTGGCTGTGGGATGGAGCTGGGGGCCTGGAAACTGTGGCTGGGGGGCCTTCAAGGGCCGCTATTTGTTGGTATTCCAACTGCTCTGCAGAGAGCTAGGCTCCTTGGAGCTACCTCAGGGGCCTCTACCCCAAGCTCAGTGAGAATCCAGAGTTTATATATTAATACTAAGTATTATTATTACTATATGAAAAATCCCATGAGGTGACAGCTATTCTTTACTGAGTGCTGACCATGTCCCAAGCTTGGCTATACTTATTATCTCATTCACTCCTCACAGTGACTCCAAGTGATAGGTACGTTATCCTCTCCATTTCATGAGTGAGAAAAACTGAGGAGGATGTTTGTGAGTGGCCTAAGGCCTCACAAACAGTAATGGGTAGGGACCAGGCTCCAGAGCCCATAGTCCTTTACCCTACTCTGCCACCCTCTTGGGGACAGGAAAATGTCCACTGCATTAAAAAAAACCATTTTGGTGGTCACCAACCTCGTTCACCTTATGCTTATTTTATAGATGGGGAAACTGAGGCCCAGGGAGGGGCAGGGATTTTCCCTCACTGAGGTCCTACAGCAGGTCAGGGGCTGGAAAAAGCGAGGGCTCTGCCGGTGCCCACCCCGCCCTCACAGCCCCATCTGCTCTGCCCCAGCCAGCGGTCCCGCCTACAGCGCATGCCCTACCACTACTATGAGCCCAAGGGGCCGGACGAGTGTGTCACCTACATCCAGAATGAGCACAGCCGCAAGGGCAACCACCACCGCTTCATCACCGAGAAGAGAGTCTTCTCGTCCTGGGCCCAGCTGTATGGGATCACCTTCTCCCATCCCTCCTGGACCTAGGCTACCTTGCTGGTGGGGCCTTCACAAGGGACACAGAAGTGGCTCTCCGCCCAGCCACTTGACCAAAGGCCGTCTCCCGGCCAGTCGAGGTTGGCCAGAGTGTCTTCTGGCCAATCAGGATGTTGAAGAGGGTGTATCCTCCAGCCAGTCAAAGCCTGGGGGTATCTCTTAGCCAATCAGGGATTTGGGCTTCTATGTGGTTAATCAGGGGTATTGAGATTTTTTTGACCAGTCAGGGTCAGAGTAGTCAATCAGGGTATTTCTGAGTAATGTGAGGCTAAGGACATGTTCTTTCCCATGAGACCTTGGTTCAGAGCCCCAGTATGGCCCTCAAATCACTTCCTGTTGGCTGGAACAATGGGGTTTTATTCCAGGGAGCTGGGAACTTTGTGTTGCCCCTACTTCCCAGAGCCAGAAAGAGAGGTTGCGTGGAGGGTGGACACTGTCTGGAGTCTGGGCCAGGGCACTTGTGGGGTTGTGTTGGGGAGTCCCAGAAGTAGGAGGCTGGCGTCTTGGTCTTGGCTCTCCCCTGAGTGGCCTTGGACAAATCCCTTGCCTCTTCTCTGGCACCATTTTGCCTGTGTTGGGTTTTGGGGGCCTGGGGTTCCCTTGTTGGGGGGCTGAACTCCCTAGAGACCCAGGGTTCCCTTCCCCATATCCTCCTGGAAACGAAGATATTTTTGCACAAATTTCCCCAGGTCTGGGAGATTCTGATAAGAATGAGACAAACCAACTGTTTCTTCGCCCTCCCCCAAGCTGCCCTTAGCTTGGCTCTTAAAGAGCCAGGCCCCCTTTTCTGCCATCCAGCAGTGAGGCTTTCTACCTGTTGGAGGAGCTTTTGGGGTGGAGGAGGGGGTACCTAGCCAAATTGGAGTTTCAAGCAGCCCAAGATTCTCCCTCCACCTAGGCCTGGGAAAGCTCTAGGGGGCCAGGAGCTGTGTTGCCTGGGTTCAGGCAGCCCTCACTCTGTATCAGGCACTTTATTGCTGGGCTTTAGTGGGTTGGGTTTGCCCTCCGCTCTTCTGGATCCTGGAAGGGAAGTTTGGAGGCCTTCCTGGAGGAGGTTGTGGAATGGGAGGGGCCAGGTGGAGGAGGAGGAGGAAGCCAGAAGCAAGCCATTGCACACTGGGGTGGGGGGTGGGGGCCAGTGGCTCCCCTAGACTTGGTTTTGTAATGATTTGTACGGGAATAAATGCTCCTAAGTTCCGGTTCCATCTCTTGTGTATCCTGATTGAGCTGGGCTCTCTCTGGCCAGTGGCTTTGGGCCTCCTCAAGACAGTCAAGTGCCCATACCCTCTAGGTCTGGAGTTAAGCACTATGGCCAGCTTTGTCAGCTGGCCAGTGAGTCATGTATTTTGCAGCTGGGGTGGAGAGTTGGCAGCTCTGGGCATTGGGGAGGTGGGGAGGTTCCCAAGCCAAACCCACCTGGCTTTTCCAGTCCTGCCTCCCCCTGCCTGTGTGACCTTGGGCAAGTCACTTCCCCTCCTCAGAGCCCCAGTTTCCTCATGGCTGAACTGGGACCACTCCTTGCCCTCAAGGAGCTCAGGTTCTGGGGAGGGGAGGGGCCCTATGACAGGTTCTGCCCCAGTCAGGCCACCACGGGCAGTAAGGGCTACAAAGACAATAATACAAGTGACACGAGAGGGGCTTTTGAGGAGGTGATGGTCTCTGAAGGCCTAAAAGATGAGGAAGAGACCTCTGCAGAGGTGAGAGGAAGAGCTTCCTGCAGGGAGAGAAGGGGCGGGATAGAATGACATTCCTGTCACAGAATGCTGTTTGGGGACAGTTGGGAGATCAGAGCCGCAGGTTGAGGGGAAGAGGGCAGAGGGCAGGCAGCGAGGTCAGAGGTGGGGCCTGGAGTCCTGAGGGCCGGCAGCAGTAATGTCCTCCAGGGCCCCGCAGGTGGGAGGCAGGCAGGGCTGCTACTCTGGGAGGGGTGTGGTGAGCTGTGATTGAGTAAAAGGCCTTGTTTACAACTCTAGGTTGGCAGGAGAAGGGAGGTCTGTGACTCTGGGAGATTACAACCTGTTGAGGCAGATAAAATTCCCTTGGGAGCAGAGGCTTAACAAAGGGTGACTGTGTGAGACAAGGGCAGGCCGGCCGCCTGCTCGGGACGAGGAAGGCTCTCCGGGCACTGCGCCAGCCGAGGTGGTGCGCCATGGAGCTGAGGCGAGAGAACAGCAACCCGCATTTGTGTCTCAATTCATGGATACATTCTCTCAGTAAGTAGCCGCGTGCCATGTGCTGTATTAGGTGCACCTGAAGAGGGGCGGAATGTCAGGAGGGAAGAATGGCCTGAACAATAGCCCAGCGGTAGGACCCATGGCCTCACTCAGTAGGCAGCTGAGGGAGCCATGGGAATGAGGCCATTAGGGACCAGATGGCAGAAGGCCATCAGCCTGAGGAGGGCAAAGGCTCGATCCCTCTTTCTTGGAGAGGACATTCTTGCTTGGATAGCAGCAGGACAGTCAGGAGGCTGGCAGGTTGCCAGGCCCAGGGCCCAGTGGTAGTGGTGGTGGTGGGTGTGTCAGAGGGACAGGGACTCCTTGCAAAGTCATTATGTGGGGACCCTGAGGCCCTGCACGGGGGTGGGGATATGGGTGGGAATACTGTACACTCCAGCCCTGTGCAAAGGCTTCTGGGAATTTGCCCACTAGTGGGCTTGAAGGGAGACACAGGAGGGCGTCAAGAGGGTGTGGACCCCAGGAAAGTTCAGTTTAACAGCAAGGGGTAGGACTTGGGTGAAGGATGCTGAGGGCAGAAGGCCCGGGGCCTAGTCCACAACCCCACAAACTCTCACTCCCTCAGAGGGGTCCCACAGAGACTGGCATACTCATTGCCAAAGTTATCTTCCTGAAGCCACCTCATCAAGGTTCTCTTCGCTCTGAGACCTTCACTGGCTCCCCACTGTGGTCAGGACCAAACTCATCTCCTCGTTTGGGGTTCAGGGCTCCCCTGCATCCCTGTGTGTCCCTCTCACCCCTGTGAGACCCCCACGCTGCTTGAGGGTGGGGGCATCTCCCGCCAGGCTGTAAACCCAGCTTGTGCTTCCTGGGGCAGCCCCTCCTGCTGTTTCCTGCAGATGGCTCAGGCCCCACCTGGGGCAGCCCCTAAGGGGCGCTGTGTGCTGCCTCCAGGATCTACCTGTGAACCGCGGAGTGAGACCATCCCAGGTTCATTCCCCATGCTCCGATGCTGGCTCATTTTTAAAGCCTGGGAATTTTTTATTTAACCAGAATATTTTAAAAATGTAGTTTAAAATTGGTTTCATTTTCTATGGTTATATTTATAGGTATTTTTATGTTATAAAATAACTGAAACCATACAAATGATATAAGATAGACAGTGAAGGCATCTCTCAGTCCTATTCTCTGTTAACTTTCCAGATTTTTCTTTGATGCAATTTTTCCCCTTCCCTCTGCTCCTCTCTCCCTCTGTCCTTCCCTTCTCTCATCTCTCCCTCCCTCCTCTTGTTCCTTCTTTCCTTCTTGGCTCCCTCCCTGCCACTCTTCCTCTCTCCCTCCTTTTCTTTCTTTCTTTAGGTTATAGCTGAGGAAAAAAAATCCTGAAACTTCAATATTCCAGCATTGGTGAAAAATCCATAGGTCATATGCAAATGAAATAATTAAAACAGGTCCTTAAAATAGTTTTTTCCCCCCAGTTTTTAAGATTTTTAAACTTTATTGCGGTAAAAAACATAAGATTTACAAGTTAACCATTTTTAAGTGTACAGTTCAATAGTGTTACGTATGTTTACATTGTCCTGAGACAGATCTCTGGAACTTGTTCATCTCGCAGATCGGAAACTCTGCGTACATTAAACAAACCCCTTTCCCCTGCCACCCTCAGCCCCTGGCACTCTCTGTTTCTCTGAATTTGACTACTTACTCTAGATGCCTCACGCAAGTGGACTCATACAGTATTTGTCTTTTTGTGACAGGCTTATTTCACTTGGCATAATGTCCTCAAGGTACATAATGTTAAAAGTGTTTTATATATAAAGTAGTAGGTGCTTGTTGTATTAAAAAGAAAATGGTGATTTTACCATGGGGCAGTGGGGGCGGGGGAATCGTGTGCACACACCCACTCTCTCAGTTCTGCTTCATTAACTTTAAGATGCCATCGATTTGCTTCTAAGACAACATGATTTCAGAGATGTTAAAATGCAAAGAAAAAAATTGAGGAATCGATTTTGCACCTGCACCTCCCTGTGTGTTTAGTCACCGAAGGTGGATAAGACCAGCACAGTGGGGCTTTCTGCCTATTGGCTTGTCCCACTAGCTCTGGCTTTCTTTCCCATGCTGACTCTAGGGCAGTCACTGCCTCCTCACACGCCTGGCTGCACCACCGGCCCTCCTGCCAGTCAGTCCTCACTGGCCCCAGGGAACCATCCTGTACACATTTTGTGCCCATGTGTGGGATTCCTGAAGGTGAAGGGCACATTTGAAATTTTGATAGACATCATTAATTTGCTTTCCCCAAAGGTCATGCCAATGTGCATAGCCACCTACAGCTTTGCAGAGAGCCTTTTAAATAACTTCTGTGGCAGACCGCCTGTCCCAGGACCTGCCCCTCTCACAGATGGGGAAACTAAGTTCCCAAAGAGTAAAGACCCTGTCTGATGTCATAGGTGGCAGAGTTGGGACTAGATCCAGGCCTCCTGGTGTCCAGGCTGTTGCTAAGAAACCACCCACCTGAAATGGTCTCCCAGAAAGTCTTATTCTGCTGAAACACTTTCCATGGCTCCCTAGGACCTACGAGACAAATTCTGAATTTAACCCATTCCCTCTGTCTGGGACTGCTGCCTTCAAGGTCTAAGGGTCAAGTGTATGAGTTCTGAAGCTGCATGGTGCTGGTCTCTGCCCTGCTACATTATTGAGCACCTATTGCCATGTGTCAGTCCCCACAGATAAACACATCACTTTCTACTTGGGAAGCTTAGGTGAGCTAGCTTACAGGTGTGAAACTCACTTTCCTTCAAGTTTAAGGATTCACAGACATGGCCGGAGTCCACACCTGGTGTGCCATGAGCACTCATTAATGGGAGCTGTTCTTTTTATCAGGATCGTCGGTCCTTGATCTGAGTACAGCATTCTAAATGTCCCACATCCTCGAGCTCACCTCATTGGAAGCTGCCAGGCAGCTCCATGGAGTCCGGGCTGGACTATATGACCATCAGCTGGGAGAGGGTTTTGTGGGTGCTCTTTGGGGTCCTGGGGAGTTTCTGTTCCAGAGGTGTCCTTGGGATCCCTTTTAACAAGGGAGGAGGAATTCCAGGTGGGTCTTGGCCCAGGGGCCAAGGAGGAGGGGCTGGGGGGACTCGTCTTGCCAGCAAAGCTCCCAGAATCCATACCTCACTCCCTTCCCTCCTTGGTCTGGCCTCTCTCTGTCACCAATTTGCTGTGGAATTTTGTGCAAAGAGCCTCTCCTCTCCGGGCCTCAGTTTCCCCAGCTGTCACGTGGGAAGCGTGGTCCTGTCCCCCTAGAGTGAAGTGGGCACAGTGGAGGTAACGCAGGAATGGAAAGCCCTCAGCAAACCATGAATTGCCATATGCGTGTGTAGGCACGGCCACCTGGCGGTGCACGATGGAGGACTCAGCCTTACTCCGGTTTTCCATCAGGGCTCCGCTCTGGTCCAGTCTCCTCCCTTCCCGGTCGGCTCTTCCTCCCACCTCCCTCCCTCCTGCCATCACAGAGCTGGCTCCCAGCATGCCGCGCGCTGCTGACAGCCTTATAAATAGTCGCCTTTGCGGGCGGGCGGCTGGCGAGGACGGGCAGGGCACGCACTGGCCCCGGTGCCCACCCGCACCCCACCCCCAGGTCAGTGTGTGCCCGCGTGTGTCTGTCTGTGCGCTTCGGGGGGAAGCGCCTCCGCGGGGAGGAGGGAAGCCGCAAGCACCTGGGGAGTGCGCGTGTGGGATGTCGGTGTCCGTGGGGTTTGCGTGGCCGTGCATGTGTCCGTGGTTGTGATGAATATATTTGCCTGTCTGTGCTCCCCAGGCTCTGCTCTAGGTATTTGTGCCACACTGTGTGCGCCTGTGTGTGTGTGTGTGTGTGTGCGCGTGCATGTGTGCGTGTGTGTGTGTGTGTGTGTTGCAGTCCCTCCCAGCCTCCTAGACAGTCACCTCTTTGTCCTGGCATCCACTCCTGGAGCTCCAGGTTCCTGTCCTTGGCGAGTCCCAGCTGGGGCCCCAGGGAGGGGGACTGTGGCCTGACTCCCTGCCCTTGAGGACCCAGGTGCGGCAGCCTCTGTGATTGGAGGAGCTGTCCTGCCGCATCGTTTTGAGTGCTGCGGGGACAGGATGGCCCCTGGATGTTTGGCCCCCTGCTTCAGCCTCTGAAAGGGCAGGGGCTCCTTGAGAGCCCCAGGGCGGCACATGGGCTTTTCCTGAACATTGCTCAGCTCCCCACCCAGGAATCTTCAGCCACAGCGAGACAGAGCCTGGGGGTATGGGTCCAGAGAGGGGATACCAACTGCCCAAGGTCACACAGCTGAGCGATGGAGTTGGAATTTGAACCCCAGTGGATCACCAAATGCTGAAAAGGTTTCTCGGTCGAAGATGAGAGACCTGGGACCTGCCCTGGCCTTACGGTGTGATTGTGGTTAAGTCTCTGTCCCCTGGCCCTGGCTCCGCAGGCCCCTGGCAGACCACACCGTTATACCAGGAGTCGCTACAGCCCTGATCCAAGGGCCTTATAAGGCCTGGGTGCTGAGTCCGTAACCGAACTCCATTCGGGACCCCTGGCCTCTGGGAGGCCTCCTTACAACCCAGGTTATTTTGGACCAAGGAGGTGGCAGGTGCCAACGGAACAGAGGGGCTTAGGTTACTGGGAGGGGGCAGGGCGGGACGGGGTCGAGGCAACTCCTCAGCATGGACAGCAACTGTGGGCTGTCCCTGGCCTGGGGACTCCCCCTTCCCTGCCCGCTGCTGAGTGGGGTTGGCAGCTACTGTCCTTCCTTAAGCACACTCAGCAGGAAAGAGGCTCTAACTCGTGCCCCACAAGGAGAATGGTCAGCAAAGCTGCTTAAGGACCTACTGAGTGCTGAGCCCAGAGCAGCAAAAAACAGCAGCCCCCAGGTTTGACCCGAGCCAGGCCCTGGAACAAGTCTCTCATCCCCTCCAAGCCTCAGTTTCCTCCCGAGAGGGTCGTGACGATGGAGCGAGGTCCCCTAGCCTTTGCTTAGCTCGGGCCAAGGGAAGACAGGCCTGTAGCACAACAGAGAGGTCCAACACAGTATGCTGTGTGTGACACCAGGGCAAGTTCAGAGGGGACAGCTGCCAGTATGGAAGCGGAGGGCAAATTCCAGGAAGGCTTCCTGAAGGAGGTGACACCTGAATTGAGTCCTGAACAGTAGCACCTTGGGGAAAGGCATCCAGGCATGGGGGGCTACATGAGCGGGGGCCTGGAGGTGGGATACAGTCATGGTAGGTGACGGAGCCCCCAGCAGTTTCAGTGGCAGCTGATGAAGCTGCAGAGGGGTGGGGGCAGATCACCAGGCCATCGGCTACATTTGGGGCCCAGGCTTTATCTCTTGGGATCTGAGGAGGCTACACTTGGAAGGATTTTAAGCAGGCAAGTGACATGGTCTCAGGCTTGTGGGAAAATCCTGCAGATTGCCTGGTGGGGTATGGAGGTGGGGAGACCTGCTTGGAGCAAGGAAGTGGCCGTGAGGACACAGACTGAGGAGGGGTTTAGGAGCAAGAGGACTGGCATGTGCTCGTGTGGAGGAGGGGGGTGTGAGAGAAGGTCCTTTAGCTGGGGAAGCAGGAGGGACTGACTGTTCAGAGACTCAGGGGCCTCAGGCCTGTCCAGGGGCCGTCGACTTATGGGATTGGGTAGAGAGGCCTGGGCTGGCTGGGCAGGAATGTGGGCTCCTGGGAACCTGAAACCAACAGTGAGAGGGTGGAGTAGAGGCCAGGGGTATGAAGGCTGGCAAGAGGAATGCTGGCTGAGGGTCAAAGGTCAAGGCAAGAGTGGCTGTGATGGTTGCTGGTAGCCTTGGGGAGGGCTGGTGGGTGGGGGCCGAAGGAGTATGGGTGGCAGTTCCGAAGAAACTGATAGGAAGGCGAGGTTGATGGAGGTCCCTGGGGGGCTGTGGAAGCAAAGTGGGTGACAAGGCGGGTTGGGGTTGATTTACACGCTGAGGGGATAGGAGGGCAGTGGAACAAGGCTCTCAAAGGGGTGAAAGGGCAGGGGTCACATGGGAGGTGGAAGCTGGGCCTGTGTGGGGTGGGGTACTGAGAGTCTGGGGACCCCTCCTTTGAAAACTGCAGGGCTGTGTCCACATGAACGGCTCTAGCAGCTTCCTCCCCTTCAGACTTCTGCATGTCTTTGAATACTCTCTTCCAAACCCCTGTGAGGATATACACAGCTCTGGTCTCTCCTTCCTCCTCCCTCCACCTCCTTAGCAGCTTTCCCTGGGGAGCCGGGGCGTTGTCAAGGTGTCAGGCAGATGCAGGACTGAGCTCTGTTTCCTGAGACTTGCAAGGGGAGCGGCTCGGCAGTTGCTGGTGTCGCGGTTTATGCCCCTCGGTGGCGGGGAGCAGGCTGCTGCCCTTGACAGGTGAGGCAGCAGAAGCACATAGAAGGAAGGTGACTTTCCCAAGGTCACCCAGCCTCCTGGGCCTTCCCTGCCCCCAGCGTCCCCTCCTCCCTTCGAAGGCATGTCGGGGCCTGGCACACACGCCGGTGGCTTGGCGGGAGCAGAGGCAGGGTGGGGAGAATCTCGCTCACCCGCCCCACCTGGGCCCTTGTCTTACAGAGCACTGACTCCGCTCCCCGGACCTCGGCAAGATGGAAGGTATGGAGACTCCTCTCCTCTCCTGCTCACTGCCCCGGCCTCAGTGTGCCCATCTGTTAAGGGGGTGTGCTTTTGGGAGACATTCTGGGAGGGGGTGTAGGAGGCTCTGGGACTGTCAGAGGGGGCCTGTCTGGGAGCCTCCAGCATCTTCCTCAGGCCTCTTACAGGATGTGCCAACTTCAAGATTAATTTTAGAAGCGACGAGGCCTCCTTGAGGCACCTGAGGGCCCCACAGCTCACCTCCTACGCTGGTATTTTTAGAGTTGAATCCCTGCCTCTTTCTGGAGAGGGTGGGCACTGGCGAGGGGGAGCCTGCCCTGGGGAGGGGCCCCACGCCTGCACATGGCCCTCTCTGGGACAGTTTCCAGGCTGTACTGTGGCTGGGTCTAGAGGGTGTCATAGGCTTCCCTGGCTCCTGTGGGCTGGATCTGGAAGGAGTCATGGCCAGAGAGCCCAACTGGCCCGCCTCCTGGCAGCGCCACCCGTCCCATTCCTGGCATGGTGCCTCGGCCTGGGCAGCTCTTAAAGAAGCCCAGTGAGACTGGCTGCTGCTGCTGCCCGAAACCAGTGGTTACCCTTCCGCCCTGGAGCTCTGAATGTCACCCGCCCCTGGGCTGTGGCCTCCCCCCAGACCCATCACATGGTAGGCAGGAAGGTGGTGGGAACCCACAGGAGAAGTTGTTCTTCTGATAGCGTCCCCAGGCTCTAGCCGCATGGCCAGGAGGGCCCCTGGGAACTGCCAGGCTCACCTCCTCATTAGGACAGGGTCAGAGAACCAGCGAGGGGTGTGACATTCTTTCCTAAGGTCTCACAGTGAAGTCTTGCTTCTGAGAAGGAGGCCCTGGGTTCCAGCCAGGTTCCAGCAGCCCTGGAGCAAGCCCCTGCCTCTCTGGGGCTCGCTTCCCTCTGGCGGCGGGGCTGTGGTTGGTCTCTGTGTTCTAAGGGCCAGCGAGGCCGAGGTTGGAATGTTAGCTGACAAGCGTTCTCTCCAGGCAAGGGTTCCACGTACCCACCGCGGTCCTTTTCCCAGCAACTGTCTCCAGGGCAACATATGTTGTGGCTGCCAGCTCCACATTTGTACCGCCCAGGGAAGGCGGATGATGGGCAGGCCCAGGGCCTGGGAGGGGAAGGGTAGGGGACACAGCGGAGCAGGACCATGGGTGCCTGCTGCTCCACAGGAAGCTCCCGCAGTGACGAAGACTATAAGGCCAGAGGTGACCCGCTGCTGCAGTCCAGCCACCCACAGGGAGGGGGTGTGAGGGCTGGCATTAGAGCCCCTCAGAGCCACCCTCACAGCCTGCGCCCGTAGCCTCCAGGCCTTTGCCTCTGCTGGTCTCTGCCTGGGACACCCTCTCGCCTCCTGACCTGTTCCAGTCTCTGAGCTTTCTTGACCCGATCACTCCTCACGATTGGCTATGACTCATTTGCCTCCCTAACAGAAGCATGAGCTGTGTCTGTTCCTCTGCCTCAGGCCCGGCTCAGGCCTGGGACTCCGGACGTTTTTCTGGCTCTTTGTCAAGCGAGTGACTGAGCTCTGCTCCCCTTTTCTCTCCCACAGAGAAGCTGAAGAAAACCAAGATCATCTTTGTGGTGGGTGAGTCCAAGGCAGGCGGGTGAAGCACTAGCAGGGCTGTGTCTTCACAGGCCCTGGTGGGAGCCAGGGCCAGGGGCTGCACCCTGGGCTCTGCCCCTCCTCCGCTGGGTAGCCAGGGCAGCCTGTTCCTGCGGGGGGCCCAGTTTCTTGGGGCTTCTGAATAGGTGGGCGCTTGCAGGCGGGCCTGGCTCGGGGAAGGGCACTCAGTGTGAGAAGATTGTCCAGAAGTATGGCTACACTCACCTCTCCACCGGGGACCTCCTGCGGGCCGAGGTCAGCTCGGGCTCAGCCAGGGGCAAGATGCTGTCGGAAATCATGGAGAAGGGGCAGCTGGTGCCGCTGGTGAGTGAGCCCCGGTGGGGTAGAGGGCAGTGGGGTGACGGTGGCCCTGAGTGGACATCAGCCAGCAAAGCCCGTGACACGCTGGCAAAGCTGACCATGACCTTCCCTGGCTCTGAACCCTTTTGTGGATCCCCATTGCCCTTGGTAGAAAATTCTTTCCAGAAGCTCCTAAGAGCCTCCAGGACCCTGCCCCTCCACCCTGGCCTTGTTTTCCCTTCAAGCTCATCACAGGCCTTTCTGCCTGGAGTGTTTTTTTCCTCCTCAACTCTCAGACCTTCCTGACTCCTCAGATTTGGGCTCAGACTCTCCCCGCCACCCAGTAGGCCCCTTTCTTTGTCCAGAGAACCTGTGTCATGTTTGGAAATTTATAAATCATCTGTGTAATTGTCTGTCCCCTGGGCCGGCTACAAGTTTCCTGATGGCAGGGAAGGCCTGCTTTGTTCACAGCTCTGTCCTCAGGGCCCTAACGGGAGCTGGCTGAGAGGAGGGGCTCAATCAATATAACTGAATGAATGAATGAATGATTCAATCAAGTCTTCTCAGTTCAGAGAAGGTCTGCAGAGGGAGGCTTGTCTGGAATATCTGTGTTAGGACAGAGGGTGTTTCAGCCGTGGGGCAGCACACACCAGGGCCCATGAGGGATGGGGGAAAGGGGCTCACGGCCCCTCCTTCTGCTGTGCCCCCAGGAGACGGTGTTGGACATGCTCCGAGACGCCATGGTAGCCAAGGTAGACATTTCCAAAGGCTTCCTGATCGATGGCTACCCTCGGGAGGTGCAACAGGGGGAAGAGTTTGAGCAGAAGGTAAGGCACAACCTGGTGGGTGGCCTTTCGGAGCTATGATGTGGGGTGGCCAGGTAGAGGCTGCTGTGATGGGCAGAGATGGAAACACTGAGTGCAGGGATTGGGGGGGGGTGAATAAGGAGGAAAACCAGGAAAGACCTTCTGGGAGGCTTTCTAGAAGTCGAGAAGAAAAGTCTGGAAGAATAGGAAGCACCAGATTGGGGAGTTCACAGGTCTGGGCTGAGGGTCCAGCTCAACTGCTCGGGGCCTTGGTCCGTCATTCCTGCCTCTCTGAACCTCAGTGTCCTCATCTGCAAAATAAGGAGAGACAGGCGCAGCTGCCTTGAGGGGCGGCAAGGGGGTTAGAGAGAACGTACCCTGCAAAGTGGGGCTTGGTACTCTGTAAGCGCATGTCAGAGGGGCAGGGGATGCCATGGACAGAGCTGGAGGAGCCAGGCTGATGTGGGGGAAAACAGAAGCTGTGGGGACAAAGCATCTGGGAGTGACATGGCGGAGGGAGGTTCAGCCCTGGCCAGAGGCCTCCAGTGCTGGGGAGGAGAGTCTTGTCCCCTTCTGGGGGCCACTAGGAGCCTGTCTAGAGGATGATGCGTCTGGGCTGCCTGACACGGGGGCTCATCTGGAAAACCCCAAAACACACATGTACAGTCATCTGCATGCACACACAGGAACACAAGTACACGCACATGTTCACACAGGCGTGGAGGCACTTATACACGTGCACGAGGACACAGGCACACGTGCATGCAGGTCTGTGTACATGTGCACACGCATCTGGCAGTGTACACACACACACACACACACACACACACCCCTCAGGCAATGCATGTACACGGACTCATACGCCTATACACGGGGATGCACACACATGCACACACATGCCTCTGATGTCACCTAGGGGAAACATAAAGCTGCAGTGCCTAGGAGGCAGGGGTCAGCAAGGGTGTGGAGGCTCAGGGAGGGCTGCTTGGCAGAGGGGGTCCTTCCAGGCCTTGCAGGGAGGACTGAGCATCCCAGTAGGCCGAGGGCAGGGCCGGACCCTTGTCCCGACTCCTTATCCTGTGAGGCTAGGGCCATCTTTAGGCTTCTATAGCGCTGAGCCTCGTCCAGAGGTGTTATACCGTATTTCTTGACCTCTAAGTGGCTGCAAGACCTCAAGAAAATGTCTACTCTGATCCAGGCCTCAGTTTCCCTATCTGTGAAATGGAGGTTGGCCAGGCTTCCTTCAGAGTAGGAGGCCCTGACCCAGCCCTGAGGCACGTCCTGGCCTGGCCCATGTGCACTCGCTGTGACGTCACCTCCAACCCTAGTCACCTCCAACCCTCCAGGCCACATCCAGGAAATGGGGTTAATAAAAGTTCCTATGCCCCCTCGGGCTGTTGTGAGTGCTGGTGTGGTTGCCGGCTGGGCATAGGGCCCAGCCCTGCTGCGGCCCGCAGGGGTCCAGCACCTGGTCTTTTTGACTCAGGACACCAGGGGGCACCATGTCCTCACCAAAGGGAGATGGGTCAGCCTTATTTCTTCTTGTCCTTCCCCCTCTTCCTGGTGATGAAACACTCACTCCAGGGACAGTGACATTGTTCAGAACTTCCCAGAGCTCGGTCGTGCCTCCCCACTTCACTGAGCCCCTGTTCCTTGACTGTGGAGTACTTATCCAGCTCCACTGCTGTACAGCAGACCCACCACCACCTCCCTGCCCTCAGGGGCTCCGGACAAGGCTGGGGAGAGGGACGTCAAGGAAATAATCAGAGGCCTTCCTGGCCCTCCTGAGAGATGCTGAGGCAGAAGTAAAGGGGACTGTAAAAGCATGTCCCAGGGGGCTGGGGGTGGGAGTGGCATCCAGGAAGACTGCCCGCCCCAGAGAAATGAGATTTTAGCCCCCATCTGATGGGGGGCACTTGGCGTTGAGAGATAGAGCCCCCGGCATGAGCGAAGGCCTGGTGTAGGGGGAGGTTGATGAGAGCCAACCGAGACCACAGAGAGCTGGTGTGGCTGAAGCGAGGCGGGCACAGGAGTGAGAGGCACCAGCTGAGGTGGGTGGCGAGGCAGGGCCCAACCCTGCAGGCCCCCGGAGGGCGGGAAGCAGTGCGGGCTTTGCCCCGAGGGCACCAGTTTTACGAAGGTCCGTCAGGCTGCCTCGCAGAAGGGCTCGAAGATCTCAGTGGATCTCAAGTGGGGCCCTAGAAGTGAGAAGATGGGGAGGAGACGGCCACAGGGACAGGAGTGGGGCCCCCGTGACGAGTGCCCACCCGCAGATCGGACAGCCCACGCTGCTGCTGTATGTGGACGCAGGCCCGGAGACCATGACCAAGCGGCTCCTGAAGCGGGGAGAGACCAGCGGGCGCGTGGACGACAACGAGGAGACCATCAAGAAGCGGCTGGACACCTACTACAAGGCCACAGAACCTGTCATTGCCTTCTATGAGAAACGTGGCATCGTGCGTAAGGTGCGCCCCCTGCAGGCCAAGGGAGTCCTCGGCAGCCCGGGTTTTTACCTGGCCTGGCTTCAGATTGCTGTGACCTTGGGCCAGCCCTCTCCACTGGTTTGATGAGGGGCCGCTGTCCACTGTGGCTGGACTCGGGAGCCATGCCTGGCCTCTGGAGGAGGGATCAGCCTTGGCGGGGCCCACCCAGCCCTCCTCTGCCTCTCTGTGCTCATGGCCCGTCTCCCTGCAGGTCAATGCTGAAGGCTCCGTGGACAGTGTCTTCTCCCAGGTCTGCACCCACCTAGACGCCCTCAAGTAGCAGCTGGAGCCCCTTCCCCAGCAAAGAGCCCCGCCCCACCCCTGTCCTGACTCAAGAGCCCTGGCCTGAGCTCAGCGCCTCGCCCTGCCCGCTGGAGCACAGACAGAGGAAGCCACTTTATCCTGTTTTCATGGACAGCTGAGCACTAAAGGAATTTCCGAGGACATTCGGTTTTACTCCTTTTTCTTTGCTTCCATCGGGGTTGATTCACGTGGGGTGGCCGCTCAGGCCTCGAGCCCCTCATCCTCCCCATTCCTCCTCAGGCCCCTCACTGCACCTTGGCCGGCTGCCCCTCCCTGGTAGAAGGTCCCCTTCCTCACACAGGATGTGCCGAGCTCAGGCTGGGCCAGGCCTGGGGAGCCAGGGTTCTTGCTTTCTGGGACTCATGGTCAGACAGAGCTGGGCCCTGGCCTGGATTCCTCTGCATCCAGGCCCTGGCCCTGACCCCTCCTGTCTCTGAACCCATTTTCTGTGCCTAACCTCCTCTGGGGACTGAGCCATAGCAGGCAACAAGGTCATGGACAACGGGGGGCTCCCTGGTGGTGGGGACGACGGCACATGTCAGCTGGCCAAGTGGGCAGGAACTTGGCCACTTTGGTGCAAGAAGCCCTGAGGGTCTGAAAAGAACATCAAGAGTGAATGGGAGGAGGGGGTCAAGGTTAGGAGAGCCTCCCCGAGGAGGTGAGACCTGAAAGGCTTCCCACCATGTGGCCCTGGACAGGTCACAACCTGTCTTTTCTAAGGCCATTTCAAGATTTAAATTAGGCTCAGTGCCCACCCCCCAGGTTAGGAAGAGAACACACTAAACAGAGTGTGTGGGCCGTCAGGTACCGAGGTCCATGAGAGCCAGAGACCAGAGCAGCTTTGGGGATATGCCAGGCTGGGGTGCTCTGGGGAGGCCCCAGAATCCCCTGGGGAGAACCATCTCTTCTTTTCTGTTCTTTCACTCTTTGACCTTGTCACGGAGAAAGGCTCCGTTTGGTGCTCATGTGTCCTTGACACCTGTCCCAGCCCCAGCTGGCTCTCTTCAAAGCCAAGACAGCCCTCAGTGGGCCACACCTGGCTGGAACGAAACCCCGTGAGGGCTGATTGTGCCTGTCATGTGTCCCTTCTATTTATGGCAAGTGTTGCTGGTTTTCCATTTACATTAGTTATTTAAACTTTCCTTTCAAATAAATATGTTTAAGTTCTAAAAGGTGAGTCTATTGAAAGAAAAACATGAAAATAAAGAGGTGATAATACAGGGGAAAGAAGAGGAGGCAGGCGTCATGGGGGAGAGCCATCCGGTCTGGGTGGGGTACGGGGCGAAGGCCCCCTCCGCTGGTCTCTCTGTTTTCCATGCCAACGGGGGTGTGCCAGGAAGCGCCAGCTCACTCTGTGACTTACCACCTGGAGGTGTCCATGTCACATCTGTCAAAGTGGTCTGACACACACACACTCACATTCACGCTCACAAGCGCTTTCTGTCTTGGGGTTGTGTGAGGGTCCACATGAGGGTAAGTGGAAAAACACGCCAAAGACGATGATAAGGAGCCAGAGAAATCCACCTGACAAAATCATCATCATTATTTTTATTTTCTTATCACGGATTCATGAATTCAAGTGCATCCCAGTTTATGAAAACTAAGCTGATCCAAACTATTCACCACAGAATCATTTTGTTCACTTCAAAAAAAAAAAAAGCTTGAAAACTTAAAAAAGAATTTTTTTTAAAGCTCAGTAACCGCCACCTCATCTTTGTCTCCACAAACCTTTCTTTGAGAATTTCCTCTGTGCCCGTTTGTTCTTCAGCAACACTTTTGAATCACCTGCCATGCTCACGGGACCAAGGCTCATAAGCCCTGTGCCCACTGTGATGTGGCCCTTGGCAGGAGGAGGGGACACATGTTCATCAAATTCCATCAGACCTGCTCAACTGAGACCACTGGGCAGCTCAGTGCAGAGAGCTCCGAGGGGCCCCTGGGGGCAGCCGTTTCCCTGGGCTGGAGCTCTGGAGCGAGGCCTTGAAGACACCTAGGAGTTCATGAGACAGAGCATGGAAAGGCAGAGGAACAGCCCTACAGAGCTGCAGAGGTAGAGAGGACCGGCTGAGGGTGGGGAGGGCTGAGGCCTGGGCAGGGGCTGGGATGCAGGCTATCGGGGATGCTGTAGCTAGAGACAAGCCTGGTGGGTGATGGGAGCTGGGCTTGCAGGGCCTTGAATGCTGACCCAGGTATCTGGTCTTTCTCCTAAAGGCAATGGGAGGCTCGGAGAGTTCTGTTTTTAACGAAAAATTTCAAACAAACTGAAAATCGGAGGAAATAATGTGGTGAACACCCATATACCCATCACCAACATTTAGTAATTGTTAACATTTTTCCATACTTCCTTCATTGTTGTTTTACTGTTGCCAAACTATTGCAAAATAAATTACAGATATGAGAAAACTTCACCCCAGAAGTGTGACCTCAGTATGACTATCTAATAAGGACATTTTCCTATATAACCACAACTCAGAGTTTCGATGACGCTAAATTAACACTAATATCAATGGATAATAATCAGTCTACATGCAGTTGTCTCTAATTGTCCCTCAAACGTGCCTTTGTTCAAACCAGGAGGCAATCCGGGACGACGCTGCATTTGTTGTGATGTCTGTCAAGCTTCTTTAACCTTGGATGGCTACCCCTTTTTTTATGACATTGGCCTATGAAGGGACAGGTTGTCCTGCAGAAAATTCCTCCTTCCAGATTTGTCCATTGCTTCCTCGTGGTGGTGTTTGACTTCTTCCTCCATCCCCTGAATTTCTTGTAACCTGGAAGTTAGATGGAAAGGCTTCAAAAATTCAGGTTAAGCCTTTGGGACAAGAATATCCACTTAGGTGAGACTCATGAAATGTTTTAAAACTGGGCGAGATGGTCAAATCCGCAGAGCTTCCAGCTTTAAGTGCCTGCCAGCCTCCCCGAGTCTTGTTAAAAAGCTGAGTCTGATTCAGCAGGTCTGGTTTGGGCCATCAGGCCCAGCTGCGGGTCCTTGGCCCACACGTCGGGCAGCTCGCAGTCTGCCCTGCGGAGGTGAGACCCTGGGAGAGCTGGGAAGGAAAGGGCACCCCTAAGGTCAGCGGGTGCTCACCCCCTACCGGTGGGCCGGGAGTGGGCGTGGTGTCGGATCTGGGACAGCAGATGCTGTCATACTCTTCATGTCTCCAGGGGCACTGCAGGAAATGGCTCGTCCCAAAGTGCTGGAACACCCCAACCATCCAGAGGAAAGGTACGGCGTCCCTGTAAACCTTAGGGTCTCAGAGAAGGAGCGCTCCCAGGTAGGCCCTCTGGGGTGGTGGCCTCGAATGCCCCCACTGGACTGCGCCCCTAAGTCCTGGCCTCGGGGGCCCTAAGGGCCTGACCGGAGGCGCTGAAGTGGGAGAGGAAGGAAGCAGGGAGCAGAGGAGGCCAAGGCTGTCGCCTCCCAGCCGCAAGAGGGGCCTCGAGTAAACAGGAAGGCCTGGCGGCTCCGTGCTGGGGGGGCTTTGGAGAGGTGGGGGCCAGGGCCCATACTGGACCTGCACAGCTTCGAGCACAGGGCTTCCATGCTGGGGAAACAGACACAGAGAGGTTGTGTGGCTTGCCCCAGGTCACACAGCGAGGCTGGGGAGCAGGGCTCGACCCTGGCCTGCCTCTCTCACTTTTGCCCTCCTCCTGGGGTTCTGATGCAGGGTGTCCTGCCTGTGTTGCCCACTATGCTTCATGGGGTGCTGGGCGAGTTTCTCTCCTCTTTGGGCCTCAGTTTCCCTTTCTATGCACTCAGAGCCCTTACAACTCAGAGGTTCTAGACTCCTGGCCCAGCGGAACCCTCCTGTCTCCTTGGTGGTGTTCATGGGTCCTTCAGACCTTGGGGAGTGGGTTTCATCAGGAAGGCAGACACGGCCCAGGAGGCAGCAGGTACCAGGACTGTTCTTCAGGGAAAGAGAAGGAGGCTTTGAGGGACTTCACTCTTCTAGAAGAGTCTAGAGGGACCACTGACCCTGTGACTTCCCCATACCCTTGGGGAGTCATTCCCCCTCTTCAGAGACCCTGTCCCTGGGCTCAGAATGCCCACAACACCCACACCCTGGGGACTCAGAATGATGACCTAAGAAACTCTGAGCTGTGTCGCCCAGCGGTTAAGTTCATTCGTTTATTGCATAAGCGCTTACCGAATGCCTGCCAAGGCCAGGCTCCGTTCTAGCCGGCAGGGCCTTTACCTCCTGGAACTTCCATTCTAGAGAAGGAGACAGACAAAACAAACAATGCAGAGTGTGTGAGAGGGCGAGGTGTGCTCTGGGGGCCACTTGTGGTACAGAGAGAGGGCTATTGTAAACACAAGGGTCAGGGAAGCCCTAGCTGAGGGTGTGACATTTCATCTGTGACTTAAAGGGTGAGGAGCAAGCCTGTGTAGTTATGTAGGGGGATAGTATTTCAAGGAAAAGGAACAGCAAGTGCAAAGGCCCTGAGGTGGACACGCGCTTCACATACTCAAGGAAAAACAAGGAGGAGAAAGTGAGGATGGTGGGGGGGTGGTGGGGAGCTCCGTTGCCATGTGAGAGGCCCTGGCTTTGACACTGAGTGAGATGGTTGGTCACGGAGGACACTGAGCAACCTGACTTTGCTTAACGGGTCCACTTTACGGTGTGTGGAGTGGGCCAGGGGCAAGTTCAGAAGCAAGGAGAGCTCAGTACTGCAGTATTCTAGGAGGTGCTGGTGGTCACCAGGGTGGTCGCAGTGGGGTGGTGGGAACCATACAAACACTGGGAATGCAGGGGAGCCACTGACAGGACCAGCTGGTAAGTTGGATGAGGGATGTGAGAGTCAAGGTCAACCTCGAGGCTTGAGCAACGAGAGGAGGGAGCTGTCACGGTCTGAGATGGAGGGACTGAGGCAGGAGCAGTTGGCAGAGAAGTGGTGGAGTTGCCAGTTTTGGATGCATAAAGTCTGAGCTGCTTATTCAACATCCAGGAGCCTGGAGAGGGTCCTGGCTGGAGCTTTATATCTGTAATACATGAAGTTGAGAGCCATCAGTGTGTAAATGATATTTGAAGCTGTTTGCTTGAATGAAGACACTCAGAATAGGACTTCTCAAATGTTAATGTGTACATCAGTGCCCTGGGGGTCTTGATAAAGTGCAAGTTCTAAATCACAGGTCTGGGGCAGGGCCTGAGAGAAGAGCGCACTTCGAGGATGGGGATCTAGAGTCTTATATTGTACGGCCAAGACCCACTGGTGGGTAATGAAATCAGTAGAGTGGCTTGTGATCAGTATTTGAAAGAAAATGGAACAGGATGGATGCCCATCACAGGGGTATATGTTGGTTCACAAAACCTTTGTTTCAGTTATTTGAGCCTGAGTCCTGGGGTTTGTGTTGGAACATGACGTTGTCATGGTCACGAAGGTTTGAGAAAACGTGACTTGGGAGTGAGGACAAACAGAGAAGGGAAGAGGCCCAGGAGCCAAGTGTGAGAGGATGAGGAGGAACCAGTGAGGAGGCTGATAAGACGACCAGGGAGGTGGGAGGAAAACCAAGACAGAATGTTCTAGAAGCCAAAGGGGGAAAGAGGCCCCGATATGAACTATCCTCTGCTTTTCCCCAGCCCTGTTGCCATGCATGTCTGAGCCTCAGTTTCTTGCACTGGGAAAGGGAGCTATGACAATCTCGGCTCATCAAGGTGGCCGTGAGGTGTCACCTGGCACAGGGCTGGGCAAGCGGGTGAGTGATGGAATGACTTTGATTCTGGTCCTGGGCTTTGAGCTCCTCCAGCCCAGCAGGCTGCCCTCCCATGGTGCAGATGAAGAAACTGAGACCCAGACTATAGAAAGGTCTTGCCTTGAGGCCACTGGGGCAGAACCCAAATACACTGACCCCCAGTCCGGTGCGCTCTTTTCTCCTCTGTACCCACTTTCCTCCTTGCTGCGTGGGTCTGGCTTTGCTGATTTCAACAGCCTCTGGCTCCAGGCCTGCACTGGAGACGGACAGCCGCCTTGGGGGGGTCCCTGGGGGCCGCCTAAAATTCCTCCGGTGGCCAGCGGCCAGGGTGGACGTGCTCTGTCCCTTCCTGCAGCTCTGGCCTTCCTGGCCAGCCAGGAGGAGGAAGGATCGAATTTGTACACCTGCCCACTGTGGGGTCCAGGCACAGGGGCCTGGCCATCGGCCACATGTCTCTCTGGCGTGTGGATAGGCGGCACCTGAAAACATCTCAGTCAGTCGGAGCCCCAGCAGGAAACAGATGGCACGCTCCACTGGGATCAGGAGAGTTTAATAAAGGGTCTGTTTACACAGGTGTGGGCAGGGTGTAGGGAAACTGCAAGGGACAGTGCTGAGCCCCAGGGCTGGTGGCCGCAGGGGCCATAACCGCCCTCGGCCTGAAGGGTCGTCTGGAGAGGGCCAGGTCCCGGCTGCGGCCTTCAGTGGAAGGAGGTCCCTAACTAGCAGTGACCCTATAGGGAAGGAGCTGAAGGAACGACCCCCCCCTTCTTCCTCTCTCTGATCTGTGCAGGGCTGAGGGGGGTGGGAGAGGTAGCTGTGTCCATCGGAAGGGACAGTGTATCTGGGGGGATATTGAAGACAATTACCCCAAGGTCTGTCCCCAGCTGTGAGATCATATGACCATCAAGCTTCCCAGGGACAGGTGACCCAGGCCCAGGACTGGCCTCTTTCACGGGGGAACAAGAGTGAGACCTACCTCTCTGTGTCTCAGTTTCCCTATGTTTTCATGGTTTCTACCCCTACCTTACCTTCCAGAGCACTTCATGCTTTCAATAAATAGATCTCAAGGGTCAAAGGGGACACAGCGGTGCAGAGGCATCAAAATTCCTGCCCTCGAGGTGCTTCTCACTGAGTGGAGAGACACACGGCACGACCCCACATAGGCCGGGGGTGGAGGGGAGGCCCGGGTGCTGTGGGAGATTCCGGGTGACCTCCTGTCCACCTCTGGGGACCCCGATCTCTTCCTCCGTGGGGTCTCTGGGGGCAGGTTCAGGTCTTCCTGTGGCTCCTGTAGGTTTTTCTCTCCCTAGAGGCTTCCTGCAAGTTCTTCTGCATGTCCATTCACCGGCAGCCTCTGCTGCTTTCTAGAGAATTGATGGGCCTCGTTAGTACCGTGGATGTGGATGGATGCGCACACAGCATGGAGGAAAGTGGGAGGGAGGGAGGTTGGGGGCGAGCCTCCTATGCGATCCCTCTTAAGCCCCGACATCACTCTGGACAACAGTCCCTCTCGCCCTGTGACACCCGCAGCCCTGGTGACATCTTTCCGCTCCACAGCAAGCTCAGGTAGTGGCGGCAGGGAAGGAGGTGAGCACGGAGCCAGGCAACCCTGGGGTTTCATTTCCAGCCCGGGGGTCCCTCACTTTTCAGGGAGCCTTCGGTTCCTCCTCTGTAAGTGGTTTAATGTCACTGGCCTCCAGGGGTGGCTGTGAGGATCCAGAACTGATAAGGTGAACGCCTAGGGTGGGGCCTGGTGCACAGGGAGAGTTCAGCCCTTGGGGCTGGATTAACTGTTCCCGGTTGGGGGCCTGGGGAAACCTCGAAGTCACCCCTATTGTCCCACTGAGGCCACACTTTGCCTCATGGTGCCCACCTCCTCATCTCTGCACACACAGGGAAAGGCAGAGGACCTGCCACTTTCAAGTGGCCCCTTCTGCTCTGCCTCAGCCTTCCCAGCCTGAGGGACATGGATGGGTCTCCCGTAACCCCACACCCATGCCTGGCCAGTTACGGGGCCACACCCGCCCTTCCCGCCCCTGTGTCAGCTCCTGCAGAGACAAACGCACTGCGTGCTCTGCTCCCTCCAGAGGCACCCAGGCCTCTCACTGTCTCCTCCCTCCCTGGGCCTCCGTCTCTCCACCTGAGGCGCGGGACAAGTGTAAAGAGAAGGACCCCTTGGCTCCATGCCCTCTGTATGTCTTGCCAGCGCACGCCAAGATTTGTCTTTCCAAAGCCCGGCTCTGCCAGCACCTTCTGCTCCAGAACCTTCCATGACTCCCTGTGGCTTTTAAGATAAAGTCCTGGCATTCAAGGCCCCCTCCCAAAGCAAAGCCAGAGTCTGCCTCTCCAGGCTCACTGTCCCCGCTACCTTGCTCATTCCACAGTGGTCTGACCACTTCCTGCCTCTGCGCCTTTGCTCAGGCTGGGCCCTGAGCCACATTATGTCCTCTTCACCTCTTTCTCGACTCCACTCCCACTTGCCCAGTCTTTTAAAGGTGGGGCCTAAATGCCACCTCCTCCAGGCAGCCTGGGCTTCCTCCTCTGAGTTCCCTTGGGCCCGAGTGCTACCCATGACTAGCACCATGGTGGGCACATTGTTAGCGCTTGCTGTTTGCAGAATGAACAAGGGACGTTTCTGGGATTGTCTCTTAGGCTCAGGGAACACGGATGGGAGAGCACTCTCCCTGTGCCAGACACAGAGCTCAGCGCCGTAGCGCCCTCCCTGATCCCTGGAAATCTCGCTACACGCTGGCAAGGAAGGTACTGTCGTGCCCACTTCACAAACAGGGTGACTGAGTGTCGGAACTTGTTCGAGGTCTCATAGCTCAGAGCAAGCAGGGCAGGGTCTTGAACCCAGGGTTATCTGACTTCTGAAATGTCATTAAATTGTGTGTCCCCCTTTCATTTGGCACTATCTTTTGTCCCTGAAGAATTTTCCACCCATGGAGTGGGCAGATACAGAATGTGTGGCTTTGGGAAGGTCCCCTGTCCTCTCTGGTCCCTGAGACCTCAGCCCCAGCTGCCATGCTGTGCCGTTTTGGGAGTGTTCCTTCCCTATCCTGGGCCTCAGTTTCCCTGCCTGGAAAACAAGGGAATGGTAGCCAGTGTCATGCTATATGAGCCAGCTTTGGTTCCTGATGAGATCTGTTCAAATCCCAAGTCTACTATCTTCTTAAGACAATTAGCTTACTTTATTAGGTCTCTGTTTTCTCATCTGCAAAATGGGAAAACGGACTTCATGGGGCTGTGAGCTCCACACAGACCACTGTGGCTAAGGCCTGACCCCTGAGAGGTCCCCTTGGCGGACTGTTAGATGATTGTTTTCATCTGTCCCCCGGGGGCTGTCAGATGCACCCCACCAGCCAGCCCTGGAGAGGGTGGGATGGGAGGGTGGGGTGCTTGGGGAGACAAGCCTGGAGCCTGAGTCCTCCCACCCATTGCCTGCCCCCCCTCCCCAAGGCCCCCCACCCAGCGACAAAGCTCGCGGCACTTCCTCTCCCGCCTGGCAGGCCGCCTGGCCCGGCCCCTTCTCTAAGGAAGCGCATTTCCTGCCTCCCCAGGCCGGGCTGGATGAGCCAGGAGCTCCCCACCGCTGACGGTCATACCCCAGCCTCCATCTGCAGCCACAGCCCCGGACCGCTGCCATCACCGCCCTCCACAGGAGCCCAGCACCCCCTCCCCGCTCATCCCTTGGCCAGCGACCCCTGGCCCGGCCCTGCACCCCTGTGCCCACTTCTCCTGACCCCTCGGCCGCCACCTCAGAAGGCTGGAGCAGGGACGCCGTCGCTCCGGCCGCCTGCTCCCTTTGGGTCCCCGCACGAGCCCACGCCGGCCCCCGCGCCCGCCTGCAGCCCTGCCCCTGGACACCGGATAAGGCCCAGCACACGGACCCCCGGGTGGACAGCATGGACCGAAGCACGCTCGCCCTGGTCGTGGTCCTGCTGCTGGCCGTCTGCAGCCTCAGCCCCACAAGTAGGTGTCCAGGGACCCGGGGTGGGGAGACCCGGCCCCAAGTGCTCCCAGCCTCCTTCCTGTGTCTTGAGCTTATGCACAGTGTGGCTGTCCTGGGTGGTTTGGATAGCCCAGGGTGATGCCGCAGGGTGACCAACCATCCCAGTTTGGCAGGACCAAGGACGTTTAGCCCTTAAAGTCTCAGCTAACAAGGGTGAGTAGTTATTTACCTGAACCCTGACCTCTGTCCTCTACCCATTTCTCCCCAGGAAGCCCAGGTCCCAGAGTGCTGTGCAGCCTCCAAGAGGCTCCTGCCCTCTCTGGGCCTTAAGATTTCCATTTGAGCGAGGTGTGGGAAGCGGGGTGAGACAACTCACGTTCGGAGTCCGGCTCTAGGTTGTTGTTACTTCCTTGTCGTGTGATCTCGGGGACAGCCTTCCAGCCTTTGAGCAAAGCAGGGGTGGTTAACAGACTCACTTCGGGCTGCTAGGAAGGTCGGCGTTGAGGCTCTGTCTTGTAGAGAGAGCTCTCAGGCAGGCTGGATGTCTCTGTGTTGTTATTGTTGCTGTTTTGTGATTAGTTTTAAATCCTCCATCCTCATCCTGTAAGTGGCTCCCAGACACCTTCTGAAAGCAGTACTCTCCCTCGCCTCTCCCCGCTCACTACCCCCCAGAACCCCGCAGGATGGGGGCGCAGTCCCAGACCAGGGCTTCTACGGGGTATCCTCAGCCTAGGGGCTTTTCTAGGCAGTCGTTGCTTCTGCCGCCTTCTGAAGCTGACCAGATGAGGGGCTGCGAGGAGCCGGGGACTCCCAGTTACTGTGGCCTCGCTGTGTCCTGTGGACACATCCACCGAAAGCCACAGGATGGCCCTGTGGACACCCCTTTACCCATGGTGTACCTATGAACTCCCTAAAAGATCTGAGGGGGCTGGTGAGGGGTGGCACAGCAGCAGCAGTGTTTACCCCCTCCCTGCCCTCTCCAAACCCACAGCATTTCAAAGTCCCTAATCCTTGGTCTCTAAAGCTTTTACCACTGGCCTCACTGATTGACAGGAAACTGAGCCTCAGACCCTAAGTGACTTAGCAGGGATTTGACCCCAGGCCTGTGGCTCCCCGGAACTCTTTCTCCTAACCACGTGTGATGCAGCAACCCCTCTTGATACAGCTCCCGATAACCATGCAAGATGGCTGCCACTATCACCCCGTTTTATAGGACAGAAAGGGGAGGCTGTGGCCCGCCAAGTTCACACAGCTCAGATAGGAGCCCTACCTGAGCTCCATGATAGTTGCCCTTCCTCCCGCCAATCCCACATTTCTAGCTTGATAACACTTCCTTCCTGTTGGTCATCAGAGAAAGATCCATGCAGACCGTTATGGTCTGGTTTTATACGGTTAGAGGCAGTGATGTGTTGGCAAATAATTAACAACAGAGGTGGGGAGTTGAGGGGTAGCGTTTGTCATTGTCCGTGGTATAAATGTTCCCGCATGACTGACTTGAAGCTACCAACTCACTGTACTTGGAGCTGGTCCATGGTGCCCATTTGGACACCCTTTCTAGAATTTCCATCACACACATACGTCATATAGATAACCTCCAGAGTACAGCTAATAGTAAAATGGAGTAAAATAATTAGAAAGTAAGGAGTTTGATGTTTATTACCTTTTCAAAAAATAGAATTAATTTAATTGTAAGCTTATAAAATTTAATGTTTAATTATGGCTGTATTTAACAGCCAGTTGGAAAAAACCCTGGTAATGTAGCGGTCTGCTCCTGCGAGCAGGTACAGGCACCCAGTGATCATAGGGTTCCACAGCATCCCAAACCATCCAACCCAACTCACTTACGGTCTGGGAAACTGAGGCCCGTGGAAGATAGATGGGGGCCTTGGCCAAGGTGTGGAACCCAGATCTCCACACCGGTGGAGGGGGTAGGAATGACCTGGGCACCCTTATTCAGGCTGCAGGGGGTGAAAATGGATCCCAAACAGGTCCAAACACAGGTCCGGACTTCTGGGAACACAGCTTGGTAGAATCTCTCGAAATCATAACTTGTGTGATACCCCAACCTTCAGAATTTAGACCTAGAGAGTTACTTGCCCAGCTCTAAAAAGACACATGGTCCGTAGGGACCTGTAACAAAAAGCCAGCAGTGGGAGAACACCCAAATGTCCATAGGCCTGGGCCTCATTAAATGAATTATTATTCAGTAGAATATCATGCAGCCATTACCAAGAAAAAGCTAGCTCTATGTCTACACTGCTGTGGGCAGATGTGTGGAACAGACTGTTAGGTGCCCAAATAGCAAGGATTCATTTCTGTAAGAATAAAATAATAATAACACACAATATGCACAGAGCAAGTCCCAATGTCACTGTTTTCTCTAGGGAATTTTCACTTTCTAAGACACATTTTTTTGTGTGTGTTGAAATTTTTCAAAAGAACAAACATGTAGAGATTTTTTTAAAAGCGATTTAACTACATATTCACTTTAGTGCACTCCTCAAAGAAGATAGAGAAGAGAGGAGAACATCGTTAGCATGCAGGCGGCTTACTTACTAGTTTTTGTCTAGCTTTTTAAGATAATTTAAATGCAGGTGGATCAACATTTGAGAGTCTTCTGTACCCTTCTCATTCCCAGCGGCTTCTATGCTGTCATGTGGACTCCGTAACCATCCCATTGTGCTTCTGGAATCTTCTCTCCCTTAAATGTGCCTTCTATCATTTGCCTAATGGATCCCCTATTGTTGAATACTCAGGTGGTTTTCCCTTTGGGACTAATTATAAATACCACCTCTGTGCACATTTTTGGTACACGCACCTTTTCCTGTATTTTGGAGTATTTCACTTGGATAGAGTCCCAGAAGTGGGGGTGCTGGGATTTGTGGCCCGTTTTGGGTGACTGGGATCAAAAAGTGTTTCCTAAGTGCGGATGAATGTTTGCTGGAGGGTGAGCCAGAGGTGTGACTTGGAGTCCTTAGGCTGCAGGCCACCTACATGGAGGTCTGGGACTCTCTGGAGAAGAGGCTAGTGACACGGGACAGAGACCACAAATATCCATCTCTTAAAGGCTGCATTCTGGTGCAACTTCCCATTTCCCAGGAAGAAAAAGAGGTTGATGGAGGAGCTGTGTGAGCCAAGGAGAAGCTAGGTTCCTGGGTCTGTGGAGATGACTATTAAGACTCTCTCACCTGAGCCAGACAGTTGCTGACACTAAGACTCAGAGGGAGAGAGAGTCTTTCTCTCAAGTCACGGATGGGTCAGTGCTGGGCTCTCTGGGGACAGACCTGGTCCATTTGCTCAAGGACCTGAGGGGAATCTGGGGAAGAGGGAGGAAACTGCCTCTTTGGTACACCAGGTGGCTGTTTGTCTCTAAACCCAGTTTACAGATGAAAAAATCGAGGCTTGGGACAAGTGACAGGTCTAGATTTCAACCCCAGGTTGTCTGCTCCCAAATCCAGCTTCTTTGCCCTGCACCTTTGGTGGCCAGGTATGGAGATTTGGAGAGCTGATTGCCCTGGCTCTGGGCCCTCCCCTCTTAGCTCCAGCTCTAGCTTTGGGACATGAGCCCTGGAGGCTGAAGAGGACCCTCATCCAGGACTGAGCTGACTTCAGTACCTGTGACAGGGGCTGGGAAGGGTGGGTGGGGAGAAACAACTATAACAGTTGACATTGATTCAGCACTTACTGTATGCTGGATGCTGCCCTAGACCTGTTACGTGTCCTATCAGACGCAACCTTCACAAGAGCCCGATGAAGCAGACACTCCTGTCACCCTCATTTTACAGCTGAGGAGACTGGGGCACAGGCTGGTGAAGGAATTTGCCTGAGTAACACAGCCCAGATATAAACAGCTGGGGCTTGGGTCCCGTGCCTAACCTCTGCACCATACTGCCTCAGGGGAAGTGATGAAGAGCTAGCTCTGTTGCCAGATCTTCTCACCTGGGACATTCAGTCCCTTTCCTGCTTCTACGGTGGTCTTCCCACCTAGAGCAAAACTGGATTAGTTCTGGTGAGAAGATTTTCACAGCCAGGTTTTGAAGGATGAATAGAAGTTGACTGGGTAGTTAAATAAAGGAAGTCCATTGGTCTAGGAAAGGGCGTGGCAGAGGCGAGGAATGAGGTCTGTTTGAAGAAAAAGCTCACACGTCCCTAGTGATGTGACATAAATAGCTGTGACAGCAGTCGCCAGTTGTTGAGCAATCCTCATGCGTCAGGAGCCTGCTCAGCACTGTGCACGTGCCATCTTACCAACACGCTCACCGACTCGACGAGACAGGAATCATGATTATCATCATCCCCATTTTACAGACAATAACACTGAGCCGCGGAAAGGAAGCTGGAAGGTGGCAGAATCAGGACCTGAGCCTTTGGCCTCTCTCAGATCCCTGTACTTTTTAACTCCTCTCTAGCTTGTTGAGTATGGACTTGACCCTGCAGGCGCTGGGGAGTCTTGAGAAAGACTGGAAGAATGAGTGTTGAGGCCTCTCCAGGCCCAGGAGAGGTTGGGCTAGAAGTTGGGAAGTCTGTGAGGCCATAATTGGACACTGAAAAGAATGAAGGGCGGCTGGGTGACCAAAGAAGAGAAAAGCAGAATAGACCCTCTCGTAAAGGATCTGCCCTGGTATTATGAAATAATCACGGAACACTTACTGGGTAACGGGCTCTTTACATGGGCCGCCTCACCGAGATGGCACACAGCTTGTGAAGTGGGTGCTGGCTGCTGGAGTTGGACTGTCTGGGTTCAAATACGGGCCCTGCCACTTAATAGCTGGGTACCTCGAGGCCAATTCTTGCACCTACCTGATCTTCGGTTTCCCCACGTGTCAAATGGTTATCATAACAGTGCCCACCTCGTAGGCTGCTATGAAGATGAAATGAATGAGCTCATACAAAGCCTAGAAATAGTACCTGGTCCTAGCGAGTATGACAAAAGCTGTTTTGCAAATGGGGAAACCGAGGCTCGGAGAACTTAGGCTTTTGGTCAAGGCGACAGGTGATTGAAGAGGCAGAACTGGGATCTGACCCAGGACATCTGACTCCAGAGCTGCTTTTCTTGACCATTGCTGTCTGTGGCCTCCGAAGGAGCTGGAGGTGGCCATTTAGAAATGGCCCAAGGTGGCTCCATGCTCGTGGGTCAGTGAGGAGGAGGAAGGTGGCTCCCGGGTCTCTCACCAGGCCAGTCACCCAGGCTCCCCAGTGGCACCTCCTCCAATTTAGGTCCCGGGAGGCCCTGGCGTTTCCCTTGGTGCCCGGGGATTGTTTTCAGCTCTGTCTGGGCCCGCCTCCGGCTCCAGGAGACAGGCCCGGGCGTCACACTCCCTCCTGTCTCCCCATTCTCGTCTGTGGGGTGGGGGCCGCCAGGATTCGAAAAGGCCCCAAAATAAATGGACCTCTTATCTGATCTCCCAGCCTGGCCTGTTATCTGATCATTACATAATGGCCAGGCCTGTGGCCTCTCCCGCTGACGGCATGGAGGAGGTGGCCCAGGCGGCCCCGGCAATCCGGGAGGAACTGGGGTTCCTGGAAGTCTGGGGAGGGGGCAGGGAAAGTCCAAAGGGAAGGAGGAAGGCGCTGCGCTAATCTGCAGGCCAGACCCTGGGTCATACGGGGAGAGGTGGGTCTGAGGCCTAGCCTGGTCAGCCATGTGCAGTGTGACTCTAGAACTTCCAGCCTCTCCAGGCCTCAGTATCCCCATCTGTACAGGAGGGACTCGGACAAGCTAACAGCCAAAAAGTGTGTGTTCGCTGATAGGAAGAAGGAGAGGGTGGGGAGATTGAGGGGCTTGGTGGTCACAAGGGGTGGCACAGCGGGAGATGGTGCCAGCCCTTGAGTCTCCTGGGGTGAGGGAGTCGGCTGGCCTGAGACATCGGAGCCTCTCAGAGGTCTAATCCCCTGCAGTCGACCCTTCTCCAGTGACTGAAGTCAATCAGATAATTGTGATTAAAAGGACTGCCAGATGCGCCTTCTCACGGAGTCTTCCCAACAACCTCTACGGGTTGTGTGCGTTCTATTCTTATTGACCTTTTTCAGTCAAGAAAACCAAAGCCCAGACTGGTGAAATTATTCACCAAAGCCACATGGCTAGTAAGTGTTGGGCCTGAGATTCAATCCCAGGTCAGCCCGCCTCTAGAGGACCTTGCTTTTAACCAAAATGCCGTGTTACCTGGGCACTCTGGAGTCCCCACCACACAGGACAGGTCAAGGACAAGGACTTATAAGGCCCGGGCCCCTATGGTGGCCAAATGACCTTGTCCCGCACTTATCCTTCCCAAGGTGTTGTTGGTGGACGGTGTCGCGTGGCTGGGAGGCCATCTTACGTCCTCCTCTGACCTCTGGTGGTCCTGAGCCCAACGAGGCGGCGGAAAGGTGGAGAAGAAGGCTGGGTTAGGCAGAGACAGCCCAGTAACCTGGGATTCAGAGGAAGCTTCCCTACCCCCTTCCCCTGAGCTGGCGTCAGCTGGACGTGTGGCTAGTCCCTCCGTGCCCATCTTTGATCTCCAAGAAAACAGGAAGTAAGCGCGACAAGATGGAGACACAAACTTCCAAACAGTCTCCCCTTCTCTGTCCTCCTTCCCTCCTCCGGAGCCCCCCCTCCTCCCCCGGCACATTCCTTGGGACGAGGTGTAGGGGCCTCATTTCCTCTTCCTCCTCTGCTGGGTCAGGGCGAAATTCCATTCCCTTCCCTCAGGACCCGCGTTTCCGGGCAGCACAGGGGCAGGCTCCGCGGCCGACTCCTGCAGCCGCCCTCCAGACCTGAGCCACCCCTTCGGCTCACTCTGTCCCTTGGGGCCAGGAGACTCTCAAGGTTCCATTCTTCCCGGCTTCCTTGAGGCACCAGAGGGGAGAATTTTGTCTCCTGACCTCAGCTCTTGCCTTCCTTTGTTTGGAGTTTACCAACCTGGACACTTGGGTGTATGGACGAGTGGGTCCTACCACTCAGGTAAGGTCACCGGTTGTAACAAATATCATATAGGATGCACAGTGACATTTGAATTTCAGGTAAACCGTGAAGAAATTTTGGTATTGAGTATGTCCCGTGCAATATTTGGGAACATACTTATACCTTAAAAATTACTCATTTTTTTATTTGTTCGAATTGAATGGGGTGTCGTACATTGCATCTGTAAACCTTAGATCTAGTAGCGCTATGACTGTGGGCAAGAGACTTTTCCTCTCTGAGCCTCAGTTTTCTCCACCCGTGGAATGGATATGGCACCCACCTCATGAGGTAGCTGTGAAGATGCAATAAAGCCCTTAGTGCCAAGCACCCAGTAGGCATTCACAGAATGGGAATAGCTGTCATCACCTTTGTCTTACCTGGCCCCCTCTCCTGCTGTGCTTCCCCAATAGGTCATGCAGAAACCGTCCATTGTGATCTACAGCCTGTGGACCCTGAGGTGACATATTTCACGAGCCAGGTTTCTGAGGGCTGCGTGGCTGATGTTCCTAATGCTACCCTAAAAGTCCATATCCTCTTCCTGGAGTTCTCAAGGGTGAGTGTCTGATGGCAGGGTCAGGTGCGGATCCAGTGATGGGATGAGGGGAGCCTTCCTTGTGGCTGTCCCTGGAGCAATGGGCCGAGTCCTCACTAGGGCCCCTGCCTGGAGGGTGACACAGGCATCTCACAAGGCCTGTGAAGGCTGCCATTTCTGGGGCCGGCATTGGGGCAATCTCCTGGATGCCACCACAAGACCCAGGTGGGAAGGACTGGGTTTGGCTGACGACCGAGTAGAGAAGAGCCGGGTGGGCAGTGGAGCGGACCAGGTGAGTTGTTGCTCATGTATCTCCAGTGATGAGGGCTCATTGCTTTGCAATGGACATCTCTGCTCTAGGCAGCTTTGACTTTGAGAAAGTGCTTCCCTCAGCTGAGTCCAAATCTCCCTCCCTGGAATGTCCTCCACCGAACATCTGTGACCTGGAGAGCAGCCCCTTGGAGACTGGAAGCCAGCGATGACAGCCTCAGAGATTCTTCTTTCCCCGAGAACCCTCCTGAGGTCCACCACTTAGTTTGTCTAAGTCCTTCTAAAAAATAAGACATTCACTGAGCACTTGCTATGTGTTAGGACCTGTGCTAGGCCTACTATGTGCCAGGAAGTGAGTTAAACATATTAACATGTTGAGCCTCCCAAGGGCCCACCTGGCAGGGTCTGTTATTATCCCCACTTTTCAGGGGAGGAAACTGAGGCAGGCCTGGAGAGGTGAAGCAACACGCCCCAGGCCAGAGTTCGCACTGGATCTCCGGGGACTCCAAGCCAGGCTGTCACCTGGCTGCTCAGGGATCTCAGTGTTCAGGCAGCGCCTGGCCTGCCTGGGCTAGCGACCACACCTGGCTGATGTGGCCTCATGTCCTGATAGCGATTTAGCGGTGTCAGCTCAGGGTAAACTTGTGGCCAACTCGCCCCCGAAACTGTTAAAGTTGCCCTGCGTTTGTGTGGTGATAAGACAGTGCCCAGACCACCAGTATCGGGGGGGCTTCTCCCCACCGCCTGCCTGCCACGGGGGCTGTGGGCCTCGATAATCCCCAAGCCACAGATAGCGCCAGACACACGCTATATGGTTTTCATAGCCATTGTCAGTTTTTTCAAGTTTGGTGATGATATGAAAAAATAAGATTGTCCTCTGGAAGTTCATTTTGTTCGTTCTGATGTTCAGGTCCTTATGCCTCCTCTGGATGACTGGGGTCCCCCAACCCTAATCACTCAACAGTGGGCCAGAGTCAGAGGAAGTCCCCCTCCAAGCACCCAGGTCTGTGGGAGCCAGTCCAAATCCAGGTGATTGGTGCCTCCTTGGGCAGCGCAAGGCAGAGGTACCCCAGCTGCTGTGGGATTAAGTAGGGCTTCCTGGAGGAAGCAACAACAGTACAGACGGCCAGGAGCTCACTGAGTGAAGGAGGTGAAGGGGAAAAGCGGAGGAGAAAGTAGAGACCCAGGTGGGGAAGTGAGCCTCAGCTGGGGTCGGCATGCAGTTCGCTGTGGCAGGAGCTTCCGGTGACCCTTGAAACAGAGCTGGGGAGACAAACAACCTTGTCATCGTATTAAGGTCTTTATTCTGTGGGTAGTGACAAGTTTTTAGGGGCATGGCAAGGTGCCACTGTAACTCAGGTCATCCTAGAGCTCATGACAACAGAATGTCTCCGTCCCCCTCTGCCTCTTCCAGAGAACTCAGTCCAGGGAACATCTGGCCTTTGATTCAGGAGCCAGGCTGCAAGCTCCAGGCTTCCAGGCATGTGTGTTTGAGGGGGTGGTGGAGAGAGCTGGCGTTCAGGAGACTGGGGCCCTCCAGTCCTGGATCTGTCACTGGCCAGCACCTCATGTAGTGCCTGGCATGCTGAGGGGGCTCCTTCTCCCCACTCTCCAACAGACACATATTCCCTGCGCTCAGGGACTCACCGAAGAATTACAGAGTATCAGGATCTAGGCCAGGACCTGGCATATGCCAGTAACTGTGGAATGTATACATGAATGAATGAATGAATGAGCAGATGAATGAATAGATGCACTGGTATGTGACCTTGATGTAGAGGTTAAGAACATGGGCTCTGAAGCCAAGCAGCCTTCGAATTGAACTTTGGTTCCCCCACTTATGGTGGCACGACCTTGGGGGCTACCTCTCTAAGCCTTGGTTTTCTGATGAGAAACATGGAGACGAGAATGCCCACTTCTCAGGGGGTTTGGGGGAATCCAATGGGACAGGGCAAGCAAAATACTGAGCACGGGCCTGCGCTGAGTGACTGCTCAATAGCCCGTAGCTGTGCCTCCTGTTGTTATTGTAAGGCTCCCCTTTGGGTTCCATGTCTCACCTGTAAATACCCTCATTTTGCCGTGCATGCTACAGTTCATGGAACATGCTCACGTCAGTCAACTAATTCGATCCCCCAAGGTTATTGCTACCAGGTGGCTGAGGCAGGGGCCGTGAATCCATTTTCAGAGGGAGTAACTAAGGTCCAGCCTGATGGAGCCCTCTCCCCGCCACCGGCTCCCTGGTGCTCCTGACCTCCCTGCCCCAAGGGTCGATCGAGCCCGTGATCCCACCGGACTCTACTGCTGTGACACTGAAGGACCCATGGTTTTCCTGGGAGGCACCTTCTTCCCCAGGCAGCCCTGAAGAATGAGGTCCATGGCCCCACAGCCCCCTCTACTAGTCCTCGCCAGGTACCTGCTCTGTGCCCAGCCTGTGGTGGGTACTGATGGTGCAGAGAGGAAGCACACCCAGCCCCTGCCCTCGGGCCGCTCCCAGGCCGGGGTAGACAGAGGTGAGAATCAGCAGCCCTGGTATTAAGTGATGGAATTGGCATTTGGAGGGAGGTGGGTATGGGGGCCGTGGACCCCAGAGGAATGAGCACTGAACGTGGAGGGAAAAGGGCATTAGGGCAATGGCTCCCGGTGTCTAGCCAAACAGAAAGGGGGTCAAGGACATTCCAGGCAGAGGGCACTGCATGAGCAAAGGCCTAAAGACAAGGAACACAAGGCGGCAGCTGTAGCGTGGGCAGCCAGCCGTCTTAACAAGCAGCCCAGTCCCTCCTGGCCTGTGGCTGCCTTCTTCACATCCTGGCACAGCCACACAGCTTTCCCATGCATCCCTGCGTGGCCTCGTAATCCTCAGATTTCCTGCGGGTGGGTGGCAGATGAGCTGCGGCAGCCAAGAGCCTCAGGGAAGAGAGGTTCAGCGTGTGTGTGTGTGCGTGTTGGGGAGGTTTGCAGACAGGCGAGGGATGAGGGGGCTGCTGGGCTGGGACTCTATCTCACTGGGTCCCCAAAGGGCAGGCCGGAGCCTGGATTCCGGGAGAGGGCCCAGGGTCACATCCTGACCCGCGGAGACAGGAAACCGGCCTGGTGTCTCAGCGGTTCCCGTCAGGCCGATTATACTGATCTGCTGTCCTTCTAACAAACCCCAGGCAGCAGCGCCAGAGCTGGGACAGCCGCTGATTCACTCCACTTCTGGGTAAACTCTGGGAGCCGATGTCCCTCCCCTAAGCCCATGGAACCTGCTGGGCTTTTGCACTGACTCACTCCTGACCAGAGGGGCAGGCCAGGCTGTCAGTCAGAAGGAGGGCAGGAAGGGTCCCAGACTCTTCCAGAATGTCCTGGCAGGCTGTGAAGGGCTGTGGAAGGCAGTGGTGCCCTCGCACCTGGGCAAAGGGGGATCCCGCCCAGGCCCTACAATTAGGGGCGCCTCTCTGGTCCTCTTTCAGTTGCATCCCTCCCCTGGGGTGCCTGCCTGGAACTTGCACCCCTCTTCCCCTCAGCCCGTGCTGTGGGCACCCAGGACTCTACAGTTTCCTGCCCAAGTGCACTGAGCTTCCTCTCCCAGTGTCATGCGGGCTCTTTCTCGTCTCATCCTTTAGAGATAGTTGGTGTAAACTCCCTTAGACGTGAAGGACAGCAAGGTGACTATTTGTGCAGGGTGGGCACGGCAGAGCTTGGGGATCTAGGCTGGCTTGTCACATGCATACGCATGAAGAGAAGGGGCTGGGCTGGGGGCCAGGGGCTGCCATTTGTACTCTTGCTTGCAGATATTAGGGGCAGGCTTGGTGGAGGGACATGGAGCGGGAGCCAGATAGGCTGTGCTGGGATTTCGGTGGCTCTCTCACTGCTGTGTCTGTCCCCAGTATCCAGCTCAGGGTCAGTCTGGCAATAAATATCAGATGGATAGATAAATGGATGAATGATGGATGGATGAGTGGATAATGGAAGGAAAGGAGAAATATACATATACATGCAAACATTTGCTGGTTGGCTATCACCCAGGGGTTAGTGGTATCACTTGTTGTTCATCATTGGTTGTTTGGGGGTGTTAGTCTAGTCTTCTGCCTAGTTCCTTAAGGACAGAAGCCCCAGGCTGGGCCCAGTGCTGGCCTCTCAGACAGGCAAATGATGCGGGGAGGTAGGGAGAGCATGAGCTGACCAGGGCCCTCAGCTCGGCAAAGTAGCATGTCTCTCCGGGGGCCACCTGGCTGGAGACTATGACTCCCTGATGCCAAACTCTGGGACCCCCAGCAGGGAGGATGAAATCCAGGGGTTGCACTAAGCCTAACTCCTCCCTGCACATATGGGGAGACTGAGGCCCAGAGAGGGGATGCCATGGGAAGTATGGCTGAAGTATGTCTCAGTTCTGGCTAACTGCTGCCCATCACTAACGTCAGCCTTTCCAGCCCCCAGATCTTGGCATCTTTGGGTGAGTGGGCAAGGACAGAATTGCAGGCAATCAAAACAGCCTACTATGCATTTAGCCAGGCACTAGGCAACCTGCTTTGCAGGCAGAATCTCATTGGATCTTCACAAGTTTCTGAGGTGGGCATATTTTTCAGCTCCTCATTTTCCAGATCAGGAAACTGAGGCTCAGAGAGGGGAAGTGACCGTCCAGGGTCACAGGCTAATGCCTGAGCTCGCATTTGAATTCAGGTCAGTCTGGCTTTGACCCCTTCCTTGGCCATGCTGTCTGTATGTACCATCTGAGTCTGCCAGGGTGGTCAGAGGGACGTCTGGCTCCAATGTGGCCGGCTCCAGTCTGGCCCTAGGAGGGTGGGGGCTGCGGGCAGCCCCGAGGAGGCTCCACTCCTAGAAGAATTGCTGGAAGCGACTTTCTATAAGCGGCTACTAGTGCTCAGGGCCTCCTCACCGAAATCCCCCCTTCCCGCCGCTGACCGCTGGGCCAACAATGGCATCTGTGGGACACTGGCACAAAAATAGAAATGAGGACTCCCGCCCACCAGCACAGGGAGGGGACTGGGGCGACCCAGGCTGGCCCAGGTTGCAGAGCTGGGGGTGAGGAGGTGGCTGTCTGCCTCAACAAGGCTCACAGAATTCCCAGGGTGGCCCTCGGAAGACTGGGAGTTTGGGGATGGGGGCTAGGCAGGCCCCTTTCTTTACCTTTCAGCCCCGGGCTCGGAGGGAAGAGGGAAGTCAGTGTGTGTGTGAGTGACCTCGTTGATGAGTCAGGGCCATGGGGTGGAAATGTTTGCTGTGGAAACCCTGACTGTTTTTTTTCTGGTAAGCAGCTGGCCTCAGCTAGGCCCGGGAGCTCCGAGACCCCAGAGAGCCCCGCATTCCAGCCTCCCTGCCAGTCCACGTTGCCCACTTGCTGTGTGGCCCTGGCCCATGACTGACCCTCTTTGGCCCCAGCTCCGCCCCCACCACCACCTCACCTTTCCTTTAGCTCCCAATTCTACAGGGCAGGACTCAGTGACAACTAAGCAGTGTGTACACTCTGGGAGAAGAGCTGAGTGTCATGACAAAGGTTCCAAAGTTCCAGTCTCCTTGTCCCCTCGCCCCTAGCATGACCTGACCTTGACCTCCACTTCTTTTTTGATTTCTTTATCCAGATCCCCACCTGGTATTGGTCCCCAACCCTGTCCTTTTCACAGGTGGGAAAACTGAGGTACAAAGGAACAGGGACAGTTGCAGAGGAGCAGCAGGAGTAGATGTTCGCAGGCTTTTTCCTTCCGGCTCAGGGGTTGTGCTCCCTCAGCTGCTCTGTCTGTCACCTATAGGTGCTCTTGGCCTGTAGTGTCCACTGAGGGCCAGAGAAGGTAGCCCATGGCATCTCCAAGCCACGGGGCTCATCTTTTGTCCTGTATGGGGTCTCAAAGTTCACTCCTCGGGGTAAAGACAGACAGATGAGGCAGGGCTGAGGAGGAGGACATTGTCCAGGTGAGCTACCCAGACAGAGGTCCAGGGGCTGTGGGCGTCACTTGGGCACCAGGCCGACTTTGCCACTCACCGACAGTTCCCTTGGCAGTTCCCCTTCCCACTCCAAGTCTCACTGGCTGCATCTGTAAAATGGGAGAACACGTGACCCTGTTTTGGTGAGCTCATAGGGCCAGGCACAGATCTGGCGGAACCAGGTAAAATTACTGATATTCAATTGTCGAACAGTCAACAGCTTATCGAGATAAAACTCGCCCATTTAAAGTGTACGGCTGAGTGGTTTTTAGTGTATATACGGAGTCGTATAATCATATTCGATTGTTCAAGCTAGTAGTACATACACAGTCAAGGTACAGAAGCAGGGGTGCGTCATTGTCAAAGGTTCTGGCAGGTCGGCTGTGACCCAGACTTTCCTGACATCGCTGAAGTGGGTCTCCCTTCACTCCCATTAATTTCAAGTAGTGATCACAATCCTAGAACAAAATGTCGGTTCTGATATTCAGATTTGTGTTTTGTATTGTACCAAAATATGATATTAAATCCAGTATTTAATTTTTTAAGTGTTTAGAATGCATATATTTTTAAAATGGATGAAACAAGAGATTTCAAAAACCAAAAGTTTAAACCCATCAGACAACGTTAATGAACAAAAAATATGAATGTATATGAACATAAATTTCAAACATATCTCTCATTCTACTATAAATTAGCATAAAAATAATTCAAAAATAAGCAAGCTAGTTCACTAAAATAAAAAAAAAAATTTGCCAAACATTGAAAATAGAATATTATTTGCTCTTTTTGTTTGAAGGAGCAAACCTACAAACAAAGAGTGATTATGGTGTCATTGCTGAGTAATGGAAATATTTCTGGGCAGATATTTTCCAGCGGCTGAAACACTCTCTGGCCCTCTGACATCAGTTGGGGAAATAGCCAGGAGATAATTAGAAGCGAAGTCTGAAAACTTTCCACTGATCTTTTCATCTTGAAATATCTGTCTCATTTTTGATAAGTTTAAGGAGATTTGGGGGATCGGGTTTTGCCTCTTTGTAGAAACTGCCAGCTTGGAGAGCAGCTGGAGTCTGTGTTTTCAGTAAAGTGATTCCATTTGTCTTTGTCCTTGTGAGTCTGTGGTGGAGCTGTTGGAGCATAAACCTGTCTCAAGTTCAGTGGCTCGCACTCCACTGGGTCAGAAAGTCTTTGAGAAGAAAGTGTTGTTCTTTCAGTAGAATCTTTGCTTTTGTGGATTGCTGTGTTCTTTTTCTCCTTGGCAATAAGGAGGTAGAGGCTGGGCGGTCTAGAGGTTGAGAGGAGCAGCCTGCCCAGGTCCGTATCCTGTCTCCATACTTCCTTGCTGTGTGATCTTGGGCAAATGGCTTCACCTCTCTGTGCTTTGTTTCCTCATCTGGAAGTGAGACTGATAATGGTGCCTACCTCTTAGGATTGGTTGTGAGGATTAAATGAGTCACTATGTAAAGCACTTAGAACAGTCCGGGCACATAGTAAGCACTATATAAGTGTTAGGTATCGTTATGTTGTTGTTCTGAAAGCATTTTAAATACGTACATAATGATTAATTTAAAATTTTAATGCCGCAGGTACCTCTCAAGACGTAAATGATCTCAACTTCGTATTCTTACAAGATATTGAAATAATGGTAGTGTATCAAAAAAATATGGACATTTTAGTACTTTATAATAGTAAAGCAAGCAGTAGTACTGCAAACTGAGGAGGGGTTGATGCCTCGATACCACTGTATAGGGACAGAGAAAGGGCACAGGGTACTTTCTGAGTCACACGGACGCTCACAGGCCGGGTACACAGCAGATGCTCAATAGGAATAACAAACCTTGATCGACGGTTGGATAAAGTTCAGGCTCATCACATTTTTTTTCTTTATGTCTTTGGATTTGCTGGGACTAATCTCTTTCATTCATTCAGCAAATCTTTTCTGAGCACCTCCTGAGGGCCAGGCGCTATGCCGGGCCCTGGGAGGCAGGACGGGGAGAACGGAGTGAAAGCGACGGTGGTCGGTTTGCCGTCGCTGGTCTGGGTGGCGCAGTCTGCGCAAGTCTGACTGGTGTGTTTGTGTGTCTTTCCCCTGTCTCTCCCCAGGCATTGTCAGAGCTGGAACTGACTGTCCAAATGTCCCAGCCAAATGGCACCCGGCCCCAAGGGGTGCTCCTGGTCCTCAGCGTAGACAAGAATGTTTTCGTGCACCTGCAGACCCCAGGAATCCCACTCCACATGGCCTTTGTGAGTGTCACCTCTGACCCCAGGCTGAGGCACTGGCCATGGGAGGGCCCTGCCTGGCAGATCCTGTGGGGCCCTGCCTGACAGAGAGACCCCAAAAGTCAACAGGGTCTGGGGTAGAGTCCAAGCCTGGAGGTGGGATGCAGGTGGGTGGACGACCCTGGCCAACTCCATCCTCTTGCATAGCCTCAGTTTCCCCAGCTGTCTAGTGAGAGAATTGGACTCGATGACATCCCATAAAATAATCTGGTCTCTATCTTTGGGAAATGTTACAAGACATTTATTTGAAAATATTTAAGTAAGGAAGAAAAGGGTCAGGAGGAAACCTAAAAATGTCTTAACAGTAGTTATGGCTGAGAAGCAGGATTAAGGGAGACATTTATTTTGTAAGATTTGCTCTAATTAACATGGCCTATGTTGGAGAAAAAATTATTTTTAAAAAACTCAAGTTTTAAGGGAGGAGGTACCTGGCCGGGACCCATAGCGAGGGGGTTCAGGGCTGGAGGAAGTGGGGTGGATTGTCAGCATTGCTTCTTCCTCATGGAGGCCCTGGAAGGTGACCCCGATGTGAGCAGCTTTTGTTTACAGCTAGAAAAAGTGGGGTGGGGGGGGACCGAAGACAGCAAAGATAACAAGAGACACAAAAATGAAAATGGAAAGAGGGTGGGCCTGTTGTGGGAGGGAGAGACAGACACTGAGAGACCAGAGACATTTGGGGGAGAGAAGCTGGAGACCCCAAGATAGACCTGGATGCAAGGCCGCTTGCGAGACAAGCCAGAGACAGATGAGTGTGGGCGGGGGAGGGGGAAGGATCCAGACTGGTGGCAGGGACACCACAGACAGAGATGACCAGCATGAAGGTCCCCAGAGGGAGGCAGCTCCCAAGCCAGGTCTTGTAATGGCTCCTCCTCCCCCTTTCTCATCCCTGGCCCTCTGGAGGTGGCCCAGGCGGGGGATCTGAGCCCAGCGTGGCGCTGAGTGACGCAGAGAACCGGAAACGTCCCCCGTTGCCAAGGCTGGAAGGTTTCAGCAGCCACGAGCTCCTGCCTCGGCCGCACCTTCCCCTGCCTTCCTCCCTGAGCTAAGAATACCCAGGGGTGGGGGGAGGGGCACTGTTGGAGCCGTTAGTGGCCTTGGCCTGCAGGGACACCACTGGAGGGGCCACAGCCCGGCTGGGATCGCTGGCCTCTGGGCCAGACCCAGCACTAGGCAAATGACAAACGCCTTGCCTTTTAATCCTCATTACAGCCCCATTTTACAGACCAGAACTCTGAGGGTAAGACTGGGTAAAGTTCCTTCCACCCCCTCCAGTTCTAGACCACTGCCCCAATCCTTCCGTCATGGAGACTGGCTTCCTCACCCAGGTGCTCAGCACTTTGCCCCCTTCTTAAAGTCCTGCCGCATTCGAGGTGGACCATTCTGTGCTGTCTTGCCTACAGTCCCCCTTAGTATCTGGCCTGAAGCCTTTATGCTGCTTCAGCGCAATGCCCTGGCTTTGGAGATGGAATGTTAGACTCTGAGTCCTAGATTCAACAGCTTCCTCTGAATCCTTTGGCTTCAAGAGAACACCTCAACCAGGAAGCCGTCCCTGTTTTCTTCCCTGCCCACCAGGGTCTCTCCTGGGGAATGGTCAGTGGGGACAGTGAGGTGCTGAAACCCCCCAAATTCCCATCCTTGTCCATCCAGGGGAACTGTCTTGCTCCTTTGTTTCTTATTAAATAATATCCTCTGTCTTCTGTTGTTACAAATAACTTGATGCATAGCTAGTTCCTGCATGGTAAGATCCCCCAGGGAAGGGACCATCTCTAATTATCTTTCATTCATTTATTCATCCATTTCTTCCTTCTTCCCTTTCTCCCTTCCCATGTGCAGGGAGCACCTGCCATGTGCTAGGTGTCAGGGTGAAGCTGACAAGTCAGGATCCTGCCTGCTGGGCCTAGGGCTGGGAGCAAAGTCAGACAAATACTCCTCAGTGCCTACTATGTGTTGAGCACCATGAAGGGATGGGCAAGGCAGACACTGTCCCTCGCTGACCCATAGAGTATAGGAGAAACAGACAGTAGCCACTTGGTGTCATAAATGTGGGTTGAATGATTATGACTATGAAAGAGTGGGGGATGAGTTTGGACAGGTGGATGAACAAAGACATGTGTCTATCCAGCCCCCCAGGAATGGAAGGGAGATGGGGGAGATCTGGCTCGGAGTGCGGGTGCTAGTTGGGTGGTTCTGGGCTGACTTGAGATCCACTGGCCTCAGCATTCTCATCCCTGGCTGCCTCTGCTCAGCCAATGGGCTGCCTCCCCAAGTAACCTCTTGACCTCCCGCATGGGACAGGGGACTAAGGTCCAGGAACAGCACTCCGAGCTTTCGTATGTCTCCCCAGAACCCCAGCCTGGTCACCTTCAAAGAGTCCTCAGATATCAACAACACACATCTGCCAGTCTACACTGAGAGCCAGCTCCTCAACTGGGCATATACAAAGGGCGCCGTCACCTCTGTCGCCAAGCTGAAGGACCCCAGCAGCATCCTCCTCCGTCTGGACCAAGGTCAGCGTTCCCTACAGACTCTCCGGGCTCAGGACTGGAGGAATCCGCATTCCTCTGGCCCACTCCTCAGATTTGGACATTAAAGCTCCAGGAGGCAATGTGATTTGCCCCAAGTCACACACAGCAAGTCAGTGCTTTATTGGGACAGTAATTACCCTTTCACCAAATATTAGACTGAACCACGTGAAATCGCTACTTGTCAGTTTTTTGACCTACAAAAACAGCACTTTTATCTGTTGCGTACCTACTATGTGCCTGTGCTAGGCATTTGAGGACTCTGTGGTAACAGACCCAGACTCTGCCCTCCTGGGGCTGACACTGTGGTTGGGAGATGACAATAAACATGTACGCAGATGAATTATAGAATTTCAGGTCATGGTAAATGCTATAGGAAAAATACGAATGGGGGCGACATGCTGGTTATCGCAGGGCTTTGTCTCTAATATGTGCCATAGTTCATACCTTATATGAACCCTGTGTTGACAGATGAGAAAACGGGAGGTTGGGGAGGGGAGGGACAAGACACTCTTGCCCTGAGTCACTCGGTAGTAAGCGGTGGCGTGGGGTGGTTGGAGCCCAGGTCCTCCCAGGAGCCCCCGCTTCTTTCTTGCTTCATCATGCTTGCCCCACGATTATGGTGGGTAAGGGTGGGCCTCTGTGTTAGATGCTGGCTGCTTGGGAAGGCGACTGACTTGCGCTCGTCTCCGCAGCCCCAAGGTCACCATCCTCCTGCAGTCCTGAACCCCACATGGACATGGGCCCCATGCTCGAATGGCGGCCACTGGCCGGGCCCTCGGTCAGCGGCTGCCGCTTGGAAGGTGTGACCGGCCAAAAGGAGGCACATATCCTTAGGGTCCTGCCGGGCTCGGAGGCCAGGTAAGAGTGCCCAACCCTGCTTCAGGGCCCACCCTTTCACCCCTCACCTTATTAAGACCCCCCTTGTCCACGCCTCAGCCTCGCCCCTGGCCAAGCAGTAATACACTCTCCACCGGCATTGAGCCTAAGCTCCGCCCACTTCCACGCCTATCCCACATTTCTCCAGGTAATAGTGTAGAGGCTGCTATTTGACCCCAGGCCTTGTCCCCGTCAGGCCAGTTCCCGGCAGGTCAGACCCTGCTGACATGGGCGTCTGTCTACCCGCAGGCCCCGGACAGTGACTGTGAAGGTGGACCTGAGGTGCGCTTCGGGCGATCGCGACGCCGTGCTCATCTTGCAGGGTCCACCGTACGTGTCCTGGCTCATCGACGTCAACCACAACATGCAGATCTGTGTGAGTCTTGCTCCGCGATCCAGACAGTCCTGTGCAGGCCTCACTAAGGCTCTCTCCAAAGAGAAAACCTTTGAACCAGCACTCCAGCCCCCAGCCTTTACACAGGACAATGATACTTCTGGCCCCACCCTCCTCCTCTGCACACTACCTAGTCTTCCGTTCCTCAGCACCTAGATGGCACCTCCTCCAGGAAGCCTTCCATCAATCCTTAGAGAGTCCATTAACCTAACCCACAGGCGAACCCCATGCTGAGTTGAAGGACAAACAGGAGCCAGTAGATGAGAGGAGGTGGCCCAGGCAGAGGAAACAGCAGGAGCAAAAGGGAGAGCGGTGTTGAGGCCTGGCAGAGCCCAGGCTCAGCTGTGGGCCCCCTGAATGTCTATGGCTAAGTGCTCTGCCTCTCTCTCTGTCATTAGACCACTGGTGAATACTCCTTGAAGATGTTTCCAGGGAATAAGGTCCGTGGCTGCGTGCTCCCAGATACACCGCAAGGCCTGCTGGGGGAGGCCCGGAGGCTTAACGCCAGTGTGGTAGCATCCTTTGTGGAGCTCCCTCTGGCCAGTGCCATCTCGCTGCGGGCCAGCAGCTGCGGTGAGCGCCCAGCTCCCTTCCCTTGCCCTCCCGCCTTCCTTTGCCCTCTCCTTGGATCAGTCGCCGCAGTGCGGTGAACACCACTGTGCAGCTGTGTGAGATGGGCAAGTTGCAACAACTCCCACTTTTCTCATCTGCAACATGGGGGCAGTGAGAGTAGCTAGCTACAGAAGTGCTTAGTGCTTGGTTCACAGGGAGCCCTCAGTGACCCTCTGCCTGGCCTGCCTCTGCTACCCTGCAGGCGGTGGGCTGCAGACCTCACCCACACCTGTCCAGACCACCCCTCCCAAGGAGAGCTGCAATCAAGCGCTGCTCATGTCCCTGATCCAGCCAAAGTGCTCTGATGACATCATGACCTTGGTACTCAAGAAAGATTTCATCTCGGTAAGAAAACCCCTACCCCTCTGACCTGGGTGACATGGGCTGCTGGTCCCTTATCAAGGCCAAAAATCTTGGGGTCCTAACCCAGGCAGGGGGATAAATCACATCCCTCTTCAAGCTTTAGTTTTCCCACTTGCAAAATGGGGTCAAAATGATCCCTACCCTGTGGTGAGAATTAAATGAGGTCTAACCTGCTGAGTAAGCTGTGGTACACAGTAAGTGCTCAATCAATAGATACTAGGTAGTTCCTTATTAATCCTAAATGCAGGCTGAGCAGCCTGATTGAGGAACAAGGGTATTTATTATAAAAATAACACAGGCTCTTTTAAAAATGTGGAAAAATTAGAAGAGAAGAAAATCTCAACCTTTCCATCCAAAGACAGGGGCTACCGACATTTTGGTGTGTTTCTTTCTAGAATGTTTTCTCTGTGAATTTCTTATATGGGGGAATCATATCAGATGTACTTGTCTTCTGCTATATTCACTTAACATATTTTTAGAACTTTGACATATATACTTAATATCACATTTAATGAGCACATATTATTCCATCGTTTTGACACACCATAATTAACTCCTCCTCCCTTGGTAGACATTTAGCTTGTTTCCAATTTTTCGATATTATAAATATGCAGAAAATGTTATTGTGCATGAAGCTTTTTTATATAGGATTATTTTCTTAGGATAGATTTCCACATTAGTGAGATTGCTGGGTCAAAATGAGTGAACATTCTAGAAGTTTTGATACATGGTGACAACCTACTTTCCAGAAGACGACTCCAATTTTCACTGCTGCTTTATGAGAGCACTATGACTCCTCCCCACCCGCTCTCTCCAGACTATATTTTTGTTTTTTAAAAAAACCTTAGCCAGTGTGGGAGGTGGAATATGGCATTCTTTGATTAGTAGTGAGTGTGGGCATGGCTCCATGTGACTGATAATAACCTCAATCTCTTTATTGCTGTGGTGCGGTGCTTTCCTAGATGACTTTTATATGCTTTTTACATAAAGGAAAAAATGTTGGCCCTTTGTTCTTCATTCTTATTAAAATCATTTCTCCCAGTTTGTTACAGCTCTTTAAATTTTGGCTATGGCGGTTTTTAACTTTTTGGACATTTGTAAACATTGGGCCACCCTTGCTATCCATCTTCCCTTTGTCATTTTTTCTGGCCTTTCTGAGGCAGGAAATCTTGCTGCCAAAGCCTTGATAAATCATCTGTGGTCTCGGGGATTTTTAGAATGACATTTAAATTTGTGGTTAAGTCCATGTGGAAGTTTTTTGGGGTGTGGGTTATCGGGGCCTATGTGAAGCTCCACCTGTCGACTGCCCATCTCGTCCTCCTCCCCTGCCTGTGCCTGGCCCAACAGATGTCTGGGAGGTAGAGGGGGTGATACAGTGGCCAGTGATGGCTGGCATTACTACTGCCCAGTCCCAAGGGGCCTGGATGAGTACATCGTTTCCCATCAATCTTTGGAACATTACAGTGCACTAAAAAGAATGTCCTAGATCCATAAATATAGAGACAGAAAGAAGTATATGACTTGCTGTTCAGTGAGAAAACTAAGCTAAAGCATGAAGGACAGTATGATGCCATTTGTTAAAAATACACACACACCAAAAACAATCCACACGTTTTCTCTGAGTACATATGTCTATATAGAAGAAAGCATGAATAAAAGGGTCTAAACAGATTCACCCTCAAATATGGGCACAATGTCTCACGAACTTATGGAACGTAGTCAGTGTGCAGAGTTTGAATTCTGGGTCCACTGTCACTGGGACTTCTCCCAGTGAAAAGCCATTTTTAGTTGGTGGGCTGATGTCTCCTAAGCTGGCCCTGGGCAGCTGGGACAGCAGCAGTCAGGGACAGCATTCTGGAGGAATAGATGTGAGTTAGCTAGATTCAAATGGGACCTCCAACAACCCACTCGCCTCTAAGACTCTGATATGCTTTGATTCTGAGAATATGAGATGTTCCAAGAATTTTCTAAAACAGGAGTTAGCAAACTAGGGCCCACTGCCTGTTTTTTGTAAATAAAGTTTTACTGGCACACCCATCTGTTTACATGTTGTTGTTGATGGCTGCTTTCGGGCTATGAAGGCAAAGTTGGGTGATTATAACAGAGACCACATGGTCTGCAAAATGTTACATTTTGTATCTGGCTTTTTAAAGGTTTGCTGACCTCAGGTCTAAGAGTCTGTGGTTCTGAGATTGGATTATACTGGTGGAGTGTGCATATATGTAGAACTCGACTAAATTTTAAAATTTTAATAGTTCTGCATTTATTTTAATATACAGTAGAAGAAAAACAATAAGTAGAAAATCAAATTTATGATGTTACAGATCTTATTGCTTAGAACAAGCTAAGTACAAAAGTGAGTCAAGTTCAGGAAGAGTATTAAGTCTTAAATGGTGTAAGATGGCAGAATCTTAACGAAAATGGAGAGGAGAGCAGAGGAAAGACTGTGATTTGGGTTCTGATCAGACCTTGGTGCTGGGGTGTGACAGACAGACCCCAGGGAGCTTGGTGCCTGACGGTGCCCCCTCCCAACCCTGGCCTAGACTTTGAGGTGCACCATCACGAGCCTGACCTTCTTGGACCCCAGCTGCCAGGCTGAGGACAGAGATGACCAATGGGTCTTACGCAGCTCCTACTCCACCTGTGACATGGAACTGACAGAAAATGTGGTCAGTAATGAGGTAAGAGCTGGGGTTGAAAGGTATCAGAGCCAGCCTAGTTGGTGCCCCCTCCAGGGACTGCCTGGATCTTCCAGGCTGAGGGGCGTTTAAGAGAGCAGGGCATGGTGCCCAGTAGGAAGGCGAGCTCAGGTTAGCTGTGGCTGGCCCGGTCTCTGCATCTAGCGTATTGGGTGGGATGCCCGCTAGAGTTCCTTCTGGCTCTGACCAGCTCCTTGGCTCTCTTCCTGCAGGTGGTCGTCAACCTCCTGTCAAGCTCATCACCACAGAGGGTGAGATGGACGGTCACCGTGCTAACCCATCTGGTCCAGGGTCTTGGGGCCCCTTCCTGGCCTGGGAGGGAGCAGGCCTCAGGAAACTCAGGCTCATCCCGGGACCCCATGTGTCTCCAGAGTGTCTCAGCCTCCCCTTCTGTACAATGGGAGCAGTACTGTTACTGTTTAGGGTGATATTCTCAGCTAATCAGGGGGTTCGAGCACATATTGGCTGTGTGGCCTTGGGCAAATCACTTAAGCTTTCTGGGCCCCAAGGTCATATCTGTAAACAGTGACATCAGAAAGGCTCCCCCATGGGGGTGCTTAGTGATCAGCCACTGAGATGACACATGGAAAGCGCATGTTTTTTTGTTTCCAACGATGAGGCTAGGGTCTGGCAAATGGAACATGACTGCTGCTCCCACCCCCACCCGTCACTTCCTGGCCAGGTGCCTCCCAAACTGACCAAGTCTCCCTCCCATCTCCTACAGATAAAGGTGCAGTGCATCCACATGGAAAGCTTCTCCTTCCAGCTGGGCCTCTACCTCACCCCACAATTCCTCCACGCCTCCACCACCATCGAGCTGGAGCAACAGGGCTTTGTGCAGGTACTGGACTTGACCCCTCGGGCCTGCCAACTCCTGAGATTTCTCAGAGCCTTTCTCCCCACCATTAGTACAGAGAAGATGAGAATTTAACCTCCCGGTGGAAGGAGGGAGCGTGCATGGTGCAAGATGGAGGGCAGAGATGGAAGAGGCAGAACTCAGAGACAGTGATTCGAAATGTCACCTCCTCCTCCAGGCAGGCCCACTGCTGTCTCACAGTCAGGGCTCAGGGGCAGGAACTCTAGAATGAATCTAGCTGCTTTCATGAGAGCAGGCAGGGTGGAGGGTTAAGAGTAACTGCCCATGCCTCGTCACCCTCGCCTACCCATGCAGGTGAGCGTGTCTCCATCGAAACCTGAATTCATGCTCCAGCTGGACAGCTGCCAGCTGGATTTGGGGCTTGAGGCAAAGACGGTGGAACTCATCCAGAGCCAGGCAGCCAAAGGCAGCTGTGTGAGCCTGCTGTCCCCGAGCCCTCAGGGTGACGTGCGCTTCAGCTTCCTCCTCCATGGCTACATGGTGCCCACACCCAAGACTGGCACCCTCAGCTGCACCGTAGCCCTGCGTTCCAGGACTCGGCCCCTGGTGAGTGGGGCCTGCCAGTGTCAAGGGTGGCTTTCAGGTCTGGAGTTTCAGGGAAGGGACGTGACAGACCAGGAGGATGTAAGACCAGCTGGCGAAAGACAGAGCCACAGTTAGATGTGTGGCTTCTGGCTACCAGGAGGTACTCTTTATGCTACCCTACAGCCTCTGAAGGCTTTGCTTTGTCTTGGATATTGGTAGGATATGCAGCTGCAACTGTCCGTCTGTCCATCCATCAGTCCGTCCATCCATCTGTCCATCCATCCTTCCATCCATCCACCCACCCACCCACTCACCATGCCACCCACTCACTCACTCACCCACCATGTAGTATGATTACCAGTGTAATCTCGGTAAACAGGAGACCTCAAGAATGAGTGTTAACATAGAGGACTCAACTTTCTGATTTTGTTCATTTACTAGCCACGGTGCTTCACCATCCGATGGGGCTCCACTCCCAGGCACTTACCCCTGGACACACTCAGAGTCACCCCAGGCCCTGGCACGTAAAAAGGTCTCTGGTCATATGAACCTAAAGAAGCCTCTGAGCTCATCTTTCTAAGGCGTCCACAAGGGCAACGCATGTAGTGCGGAGTGCTCCCACCGTCCTTACGGGAGTCGGGGGCCTCCCAAAACCTCACAGGAAACATTCCAGTAGCAGCCAAGGGCTGTCTGCCCAACAACCTTCCATAGGCTCAAAAGCTCCCAGGCAGACGTGGTGAGATGGGATTCAAAGCCAAGGCCCAAGAGGGGGCTGCCAGGGAGTAAACCTGGAAGCTTCCTCTCGAAGGCCATGCCACCCACGGCTCTCTCTTCCTCCCCTAGAAAGACAACAGGACTCTCTCCATGCGCCTGAACATCGTCAGCCCTGGCATGCCTGGTGAGCGCTCTCCACATCTCTCTGGGGTTCAGGGGCTGACGTCAGAGTGGGGCACCACGAACAGCCCAGAGGGAGGAGGCCCTGGCACACGGCAGGGCGGACCCCAGGGGGAGCAGCCCTGGGAGGCAGGACGAGGGCTGGGCAGCCTGGAGTAGGGGCCGCGGCCGCGTCTTCGAGCTGGAGAGCCTTTGGCTCTTCTCATCCCCACGGCTGCTGGGCGACGTTACTGGGGGGAGGGGGCCTCAGAATCAGTTCCGGATGGGACAGAGGATACCTTGGGGTGGTGCTGGCCTCACCCCTTCTTAAGGCCCCCAGTGTGGAGGATGCCCCTTCAGCCCAGCATCCTCTAGCCTCTTTGTTAATTCTCTGTGGCTCCCAACCGGCGACTCCAACACTGGAAACAGAGGTGGGGGGTTACCCCCTCTTTGCCACCCAGCCTGGGCCAGGATGCAGCCCCCACTCCCAGCTCACACCCAGGAGAACAAGGCTGATAACGGCACTGCATGGATAGAAAACAGAGGCCCAAGGGGAGACTGCTTGACCCACAGTCACACAGGAGTCAGGCGTGTGGGAGGGGTGAGGCTTGAGAAAACCCAAGAGCAGAGCTGAAGAGTCCTCAGAGGTGCTCTGGCCCATCCCCACCACGGAATAGGGCTCAGAGAGGGGCAGGGACCGACCTAAGGTCACACAGGGAGGCAGGGCAAGCTCTGAACTCCCAGGCCCCATTCTTTTTGCTCAGATTGTACCATCCCTAACATGCATGTCCATCAGCCTTGGGAGGCAGAGACATGGCCCCGAGGCCGGGCTAGGCCCTCTGGGTGGATGGTCATAGCAACCACAGGTTAGTGCCAGACATGGGTGTGACAGACCCATTTGCTACATGCGGAGACTGAGGTTCAGAGAATGCAGGGCAGTGGCTGGGCTGGGCCTCGCACCGACCCTGTGCTCTGGCCAGCACAACAGGGCCGGGGCCGGGGGAAGGCAGCAGCGCTGACCACCCTTCCCTTGGTTGCGCAGGCAAAACGCTCGTCCTGCCCGCCGTGCTGGGCATCACCTTTGGCGCCTTCCTCATCGGGGCCCTGCTCACCGCCACACTCTGGTTCATCTACTCGCACACGCGTGAGTATCGCAGGCCCCCACCATGAGTGCGCAGGACCCTCCACCACCGCCTGGGGGAGCCTGGCAAAGCCTCTGGGGGAGTGGGGAGCCCTGGCCGGGGCCCTGACCTCCGCCCCTGCCCCCAGGTCCCCCCAGCAAGCGGGAGCCCGTGGTGGCGGTGGCTGCCCCGGCCTCCTCAGAGAGCAGTAGCACCAACCACAGCATCGGGAGCACCCAGAGCACCCCCTGCTCCACCAGCAGCATGGCGTAGCGCCCAACCCAGGGCCCCAGGGGCCACCCGGCCAGCCCTTGCCCAACGAGAGAGACCGAGCAGCCACCAGCTGGGAACCACTGGTCATGAACTCACCCCGGGACCCCAACCCTTCCACTCGACCGAGGATGAACCGTGCCCTCTACGCCCGCCCCTCCTGCCTCCCTCTCAGAGGCCTGCTGCCAGCAGGGGCACCAGCTTGGAATGCCTTGGGGTCCCCCCACCCCACCCTGCAGAACCTTCAAACTCAGTGGGCCTGGGGTGCAGCTGCCCCGGACCGCAGAGAGACAGACCCATGCCCTGTATGTCCACACTGCTGTAGAAACCCAAGTCCCTGTCATTGTAAGCTGGACCCAACACTCGGTGACCTGGGCTGGGCAGAAGGCAAGGACTCAAAACAGACTCAGCCCTGCCCACCCAGGCCAAAGGCACCTCCTCCGTGGCCAGCCCAGAACCACCAGGATCCAAGCCCAGAGGCATCCACACCTGGACTGGCACAACTCTGGGGGGCAGACTGAAGCCTAGAGGTGCCCAGCCTGGGAACAGGGGAGCCTAGCTCTAGCTCCTTCCTGCAACTGTCACATAAAGACCCCCTCCCTTCTCGCCCATCAGGAAGGCAGCAGATGGGAGTGGCCAGGCTGCCTGACCTGGGCCCACCCCTATATACTCACCACCAATAAATCAAACCATGAAACCAGTGCTGGGCTGGGCTGGGCTGGGCAAAGGGGAGGAGCTAAAATGGGTTGGGTGGCGGGGTGCGGCTCTCGGCTCAAATTCTGGATCAAATTCTGGACCTGCCACCTATTGGCTGGGTGACTGTGGGCAGGTGCCATGGCTTCTTTAGCCATAGTTACCTCATCTGGAAAATCTGAATTCTCGATCACAAGGTCTCTGAAGTCTGCAAAGCAGTGCCTGATGTATGGTCAACAGGCATCAGGCCACCTGAGGCTTGGAGGGAGGGAGGGAGGAAGGGACTTGTCCCAGGCCACACAGTCCAGGCTCCTACACAATTCAGTTCTGTACCACTGCAGCCCCCACTCCTCTATTGTCTGCTGAGGGCACTAGAGGGTCAAGAGTTAAAGTGAATGTTTTGCTTTATCTTTTTTAAAAAATGTTAAAAGCTTTAATCCAATTCAGCCGCCCTCTTGTCCCTAGGAGGCCTCAGGCAAGAACCCTCTCCTTCCCAGAAGGCCACCACCTGCACCTGGCAGGACCCCAGGCCTGGCCAGGCAGCTCACACAATAAGCTGGGACTGAGGCAGGAAGCAGGAGGGGTGGGAGGGAGACGGGTGGGACTGTCAGGCCTACCACCACCACAGGAGACCTGGGAAGCCCCCTGGCTGTCTCAGCAGGAAGGGGAGGCCAGGGACACCACTGGCTCAGAGAATGTCTGATCTCAGCCTCCCACCCACTATCCCTCTATTTCACTGCCCAGAGCCCAGGCCCCTGGGCCAGTCTAGATAGAATCAGGAAAGCAGAAAACAAAAGGCACCTTATATGGGAGTTCACGGAGAGGTGCAGAGCAGGTGTGGGGAGGCCCCACCTCCAACCCCACCGCCTCAGCTACTGGGACAGGGAGGGCTCCAGCAGCTTCAGGACACCGCCCACTAGGTGCAGGCTTCCTGTGACCAGCACGTGGATGGCAGCAGCCTCACGGAGTACGTTGGCCCCGCTGCCTGCCACTGGGTGGGTGAAGAGGCCCCGAGGGGGACTGGGTGGTTGAACGACAGGGTCCCGACCTTGGCTGATCCACTGCAAGGCTTGGGAGATGCAACTGAAGACGAGGGAGCTGGTGCTGTGGGTGTGCGCTGGGCGGGGTGCCAGCAGCAAGGACATGGGCCCGCCAGGCTCCGGACAGGCTTGCTCCTCATCCAGGCGGCTCCAGTGCTGCTGGTGTTCAAGGCAGCGGAGCAGCACCTGGTCCAGTGTCACTGTGAAGTTCTGCTGGTCTGCAGGACACAGAGATAGGCACATCGTCAAGGGGAAGGGGAGTGGGGGGCAGGGAAAGGGTAGGCATGCTATGAGCACCTGTTTAATGCCAGGCCCTTTACATGCATTATCAGCCCTTACAGGGGATGCTGTGAGGAAACAGGCTCAGAAAGGTTCAGTGACTTGCCCACTGTCTCTGAGCTGTTGAGAAGCGGAGCCAGGCAGTTTAGCTTTGAAGCTGGGGCTTTTGCCCACTTCTCCCCACCTTAGCCTCACTGCCTCCATTTGTAAAATAGAGTCTATCGCCAGGTGGGCATAAGTATTTCTAGAAATGCAGATTATTGGACTTTCCCTAGACAGCCTGATGAGGGGCCTTGGGAGCTATATCTTTTACAAAACTATTTCAAAATTTTTTTAAATGTGACCCACAGTACTCAATGTGTATATAATAATGTCTGGAATAGAATCCTCATAAAACAGCACCAACCCTTATTTCATGCAAAGCACACAGATATTTTCTAATCTATTTCGTTTACAATAAAAAGTGCTAGTCAAGACCCACTAAATTGATTTCAAGAACCATCAGTGAGTTGTAATCTGCATTTGAACAATGTTTTCCCCAATAATTCTTTTTTAGTATTGCAGTCACACAAAATTCAAAATGTACCAAAGGATATTTATACAATAAAACAGATCTAGCTTCTATCCTAGACTTCCAAATCAGAACCCCCCACTGTCACCAACAGAGCAGTCCACCTCAGGGACCTCCATCCCCTGCCCACTTCCAAGGACCATGCCCGTCACCTCTCACCTGCATTGTCCGTGGATGACACCTCTGTTAGGTTAGGGCAGAAAACAGCATAGTCGAACTGGCAGGGCTAGAAGGGCCAAAGGGTAAAGCTTGGTGGCAGAGCCCTGAGAAGATGTCCACCCCCACCCCGAAGTTCCACACAGTCCCTCGGAGCCCACATATATACCTCCATCTCTGGAGATGCCCCGCAACTGCAGTTCAACTGCAGGGATGCTGCATAAACCCAGCCACAGCACCTTGGCTGCCCCCCATCTACCTCAGTATACCCTGCCTGGCCTGTGGCCTGGGTAGCATTCCCCACAGATGGGGAAACTGAGGCTTGGTGCGGGAGCTACATCTTAAGGTCACCCAGCTACTGAGCAGGCTCCCAATCCAAGCTGGCAAAGGCTTTCTGCACAAATGGCAGAGGTTCTGGATATGAACAGCCTTGGCCTCCCGGTCTGTGAAACAGGGAATGACCCCAGGAACCACTTCAGTCCTGACAGCTTAGGGCGGCCTCAGTTTCCCCGAGCAGAGAGGGGCCTACATGCTTTAGCCCAGTAACTCCTTAAATCAAACGAGAAGCAGGAATCCTTAAGCAGCACCCCATTGTCCAGAGAGGAAAACTGAGGCTCTTGCCCAAGGTCACATGCTAATGAGTTGAAGCAGCATGACAAGTAAGTCGGAGCCTGTTCGTTGCACCACTAGCTGGTCCCCCCTTAACCCTGGCCTTGAGTCTGACCATGGAGGAGAATGAGGGCCATGACCAGTGACTAGATTTCCCCATGTGCCCAAGGCTTTTACATTTCATCCTCAGTACAATTCAAGGGAGGGGGAATTAACCTCATTCTAGAATTGAAAAAACGTTGGCTCAGGGCTGAAGGCACCGCTAGGGGGTGAATGGGTAGGGGGGCACACAACAAGAAGCCGGCTTGGGCTAACCGTCGCCCTCCCGCCAGCCGACCCCTCACCTGCAGCAGCTTCAGCAGGGCCGCGGCATCCCGGTCCCCGGTAGAGTTGAAGAGCAAGACACGCACCTCAGTCCCACTTAGAGAGGGGCGAGGAGGGGTTAAGACAACCGCATCTCCCACCTCTTCTCCACGAACCATCCTTCCCCTAGGCCCCGCCTCTCTCTCCAGCCCAGTCCTGCCCCTGTCCCCTGGGTCCCGCCCAGGCCCCGCCCGGGCCCCGCCCCGGCCCCGCCCCGGCCCCGCCCCTGTCCAGCGTTCACCTGCCCGGCTCCTTGCAGCGGTGCACCGCCTGCCGGAACCAGCGCACGCAGGCCTGCACGCTGCTGGACGTATGCGCGCCATCCAGGTACCAGGTGAGGGGCCCGCGCCGCAGCACCTGAGTCCGGCCGGGCCACTCGGTGTCCCGAAGCCCTTGGGGAGGTGGGCAAGGCGGCTTTTCAGCGGTCGCGAGGCGGCCCTCCCACATCCTCTCTCACCCTAGCCCTCAGCTCGCACACACAACGAGCCCGCAGCGCCCGCGTCTGAGCGCTGAGGAGCTGATCAGCACCGGAGCCTACTAGTGGGCGCCAGTCACTGGGATCAGCTCCCCGGCTGCCTCATCTGGTGGAATCTTCCAGGCAGCCCTGCGAGGGGCTATCGCACATTAGTCCCTGTTACAGGGGGAGAGCCCTTAGCTTAGAGAAGTTAGGTCACAGTGCACGTGAGCCCTGGCGCTGGAGTGTGATCCAAGGTCTACCTGGCTCCAGGGCTGTGCCATGGCCCTGATGTGGGCACTCTATTCGTTGAAGGGCTTAAACAGCTCTGATCACCTACTATGTGCTGAAAGCTTTGGGGAGAGCAAGAAGTCTAACAACATCGCCATTCTCAACCTCACAGTCTTATGGTGTTGATGACAAGGATGACAGTAACAGCAGTTACCACTGGCTGGGTACTTTATCCAGCACCTGCCAGGCTCTGGGCTCAGCCCCTTAGTGATGTCACTTCACAGTGGGCCCTATAATCATCTCACTAGACAGGTAGGAAAACTGAGGTTCACCGAGAGTTCGTGAATTCAAAATCAGGGACGCGTTCTGACTTGAGTCCTTTCTCTTGGACACCATCTCGAATTGCCCCCACCTCTCAAACAGGAAACCGGAAGAACTATCTGAAGGAACCTGCTGGGCAGGAAGGTCCAACTCACCATGCCGCATGTGGGGTGTGGGCTGGAACACGGGTGCCAGAGGCAGCCGCCACAGGAGGCTTGGCCTGGACGCCTTCGCCTCCCCGACACCTGGAGGCCAGGGAGGAATATGTGAGGCTGAATGTGCTCAGAACCCTCAGAGGCAGGCTCCACATGTCCCCTGCCTGCCCACCTGCCTGCCCACCTGCCTGCCCACTTACCTTGATGGTCCTTTTGCTGCAGCCAGCAGCGGGCCAGCTGCAAGGCCAGGGCAGCATTGGACCGCTGGTGGTCTCCCTCCAGACCCAGGGTTAGCGGCGGCCCCCCTTCCTCCAGAGCCTCCAGCGGTGGGCACAGGTAGAGGGGACACTGTAGAGGAATCGGGGGAGCTGCTGTTGCCACCCTGGCCTGAAGGCCCTTCCTGATGTCATCATCCCTTCCATCTTTCCCCACCAAGCCCTGCTCCTAGAACCAAGATGCACTCCAGCTGGAAGAGCAGCTGGTCCGCACCGCGCAGATGAGCAAACTGAGGCCCGAAAGGATAAAGCACGTCCCCAGCACTTCCATTCACACTCACCGAGGTCTGCTCGGCACGCTCCCTCAGTACTGCCAGAGGACCGTCAGGCTGGAGCACGGTGAAGGCAGGGACACCACGCTGTGGAGGACGGGGAGGGTAAGACGGGGTGCCAAAGGTCTTCCACCTGAGGCCATCTCTGGCCCCCACATCCCTGGGCTGGGTGGGCCATTTAGGCTCCTTCCATAGGACCTATGGGAACTCCTTGATGGGGAGACTAAGGCCAGAGAGCGGGCTCAACTTGCTCCAGTCACACGAAGAGCTGAGACAATAGCCCAGACCCTACTGATGCCCGAGATCTTGTTTTGAGCCAGGATACAAAGGACCCGGCCGCGGCCTCCATGTACCTCCCCATCCCTGGGGCTGCCTGGTCACCTTGAAGATGCCACCTTTCTGCCATGCAATCTTCTCCACCGTGTCCCCCAGAAGGCTGGTGTGGTCGATGCCAAGGGAAGAGACCCCACACACCACAGGATTCCTGCGGAAGACAAAAGGATCATGATGCCCCTGCCCTGGGCTGCCTGGGGTTCCGGCCATCATCCATCTCCCCAAGCAGCCGCCCTTACCTGACAATATTGGTGCAGTCGTAAGCTCCACCGATACCCACTTCCACCACAGCCAGGTCCACCTGCAGAGGACCAGAGAGCATGGCAATGGGTACAAGGGTGCCTAGGTGCCACATGGGAGCCCCCAGCCTGCTAAGATTCCCCTCCCCAAAGCTCAGACACAGGGTTCTGGGCACACACCTTCTCTTGGAGGAAGACGTGGAAGGCCATGAGCGTGAGGAAGCGGAAGTAGGCAGGCATGGAGACACAGCTGTTGCTATCCTGTGGATAGGAGCATGTCAGAGCCTGGCGCCCCTGCAGCCTTGCTCTGGGAAAATGGAGTCCTGGGGTGTGAAGTGCTTTCCGGGTTCATCCACCCACCCACCCCAGAGCCCCCTATCCTGCCCACCCACCAGCCCTCCTGCATGGGCACCTTGGTCTCTTCCAGCCGGTGGTAGAGGTGCCAGAAGTGCTTGGTGAAGAGCTCAGGGCTGATGGGCTGCCCGTTGATGCGGATCCGCTCACGCACCTGCACCAGGTGGGGAGAGCTGCCGGGAGACCTGAGGTCATCAGGACTCCCTGCCCAAAGGGCCCCCGGCCTTCCCCGACCCCCTAGTGAGACCTATCTTTTGGAAACACAAATCTGACCATGTCACTGTCCTGCTGAAAACCCTTCTGTGGCTTCTCCTGTCCTCAAGAGTTCCAGCTCTTTCTGTTGGCCTCCTGGGCCCCACTGGGGCTTACGCCTCTGGCCTCTGTGCCTCACCTCTCCTGAGTCCCTCGGGAGTTCCCTGTGCCTCAGCCCTTCTGTGCACCCCTGGGCTGGACCATGAAGCCACATGGGCCCAAGTTGAAGGCTGGGTTTTTACCCAAAAACTTTTTTCAGAAGAGAGATTGTTAGCTTATATTTGAATCCTCAAAGGCCCTCTCATATTATGAGTCTTTCTTTATTTTGAACATTTAGGGAAAACACACTGTCCTGAAATAACCTTAGTTAGCTGGTTTCAGATGCTTTTAAGTCACCTGAAGGAACTGGTTACATATAAAGAGGCAAAAATCTTAAATGCCCCAACTCCAAGGACCAAATCCTGAGCAATTAACCACCAGGTTAATCTCACTGCTTTACAGGTGACCGACCAGCTAAAAAAGAAGCATGTACAGCCCAGGGAAGAGGGACTCATAGCTACCCTGTCCCCCATCTTCTGGTATGAGTGTAGATGCCTGAGTATGACCAAGAGGGGGTGCTACCTTGAAGACAAAGCAGTAGCTGAGGCTGGTGGAGCGGAGGGCTCCCTCCACTGCCCACTCAGGAGGCAGCATAAATGTCATAAACTACCCTTATCATTTAAGTCCTTACAAGCCAGGTTTTCATCTCCTTACCACAAAGATACCCTACTCAATAAATATTTCTGTGGTTTAAAAATTGTATATGGAATTTAAGTTAATAAAAAAAGTGACCATTCTAGCTATGTATTTAGTTTATACATTCAAGCTGCAGCCACCCTCCCCAATTTTTTTCATTGTGAAAATTAAAGACTGCTATAAACTTGAGCAAATGTGGTAAATGCTAATTTAATGTTTACTGAGTGAATAAACATCGGGCAGAGAGAGAAGCAGCTGACCTCCTGGGGGTGACCCAGGCCCTGAGGGGCTGGCTGGTTCCACAGTCCCCAGTGAGCTAAGAGACACCACGTCCCTCTGCACCTCAGTACCTAAAGAATCCTGTCTTCAGGCCATAGTTTCGGAGGATACGTTCAGTGAATGCACAGGTGGAGCCCTAGAAAGAAAAGTTCTTCTTTTTCATTTTTCTTTCAAATTTAAAAAAGTTAGACATTTATACAATCCATGAAGTGACTCCCCCTCCCCGATGACTCTGGGACCCATCTGGCACGGCACAGAAAGTTCTTGTGTTGGCAGCACCCTGCCCCCACCTCAATAGATAGCCTCCCCCTGGATCCTGTCCTTCACCTTCCCCTTGGTCCCAGTGATATGGATGATGTTCAGCCGGTCCAAGTCCTCCACCTGGGACAGACAGACAAAGTCCCCACCTCAGCAACAGGACTCACAGATAGAGTGGCGGGTGGTCACAGGCCATGCCCACTTTACCTGCAGCCCACTCCGTGCCAAGTACAGCTCCATGGCTTCCAGCTGTGTCTGGGGGTCACCTCGCTGGCGCTTCGCCTGTTCCAGGTAGCTGGCATTGGTCTGAAGGGTGTTGAGTGTGCGTACAGCATCCTGGCAACCACAGTCCCCAGGTAGCAGGTTAAGGCTCACTAGGGGTCCATAAGGACAGAGGAACCCAGTGCACCAGCAGCCAGGCGAGGAAACCAGCCCACCTGCCAGCCCTGTTGCCCCAGCCTAGAGATTAGGCAGCCGCGAGAGAAAGTGGCATTGTTCCCGCTCTGGCTGAAATGGGAGCCTGGGGCAGTTCAGCCCCACCCAGGGAGTGTCAGACTAAGCAGGTAGCATGACTAACGGGACTAGCCTTGCTTCATGTTTGAGCTCCCCAGGCTTCACCCCTGGAGCCTTTGCCCTCGATCTCCTCCAGTGGGGTCCACCACCATATTAGGTCCACCATGGGGCCAGAACCACGGAAGGCTGGGGGCTTAGAATGGAAGAATTAGAATGAGGAATTCCTAAAGGCTTCCATGCCCAACCCTGATGACTGGGGTTCCACATTCTGACCCAGAGTAGAGCTGCCTGAAGCCATGAGATAGGGAAGAGGAGGAGATTGGGAAGGGTCACCCAGCCAGGAAGGCAGGTAGGTCATCCTCAGGACGGTCCACAGTAGGGGTGTGAGTGGGGATGCTGTTTATTTCCCCTCAGGGCCTGATAAGAGTGGGGATGCTGTTTATTCCTCTCCGGGCCTCAGTGGCTGGTCAGAGGCCCCACCCCCATCGAACTGGCGCCACCTGCCTGGCTAGCACCAAGTTCTGGTCTCTGGCAACTGGCCCCTGGCACAAAGCCAACAGGAAGTTTTCTATTTTCCAGATTCTTGCCCCAGCGCCATCGCTCCCGATTCCTGTCTGCCTCCCATTCCAAGGCACTTGGATCTCCACCTCCTGAATCCTGGAGATTTCAACTGGAACACCAGAACTCCAGATGAGGCACTGGACTTCTTGGTCCTAGCAATAGGCACTCCTTCCAAGGCTAACGCGGAACATCTCCAGCCTCGGAATTCCCAGATCCGGCGGCCCAGGCCCAACTTCCTAGCCCCTGTCCCCACCCCCGGGCTCCCGGATGTCTCCGCCCCCAGTCTCAGGCTCCTCTGGACTCTCCTCTGCTGGCGGACCCGGATGCTGTGTGGCTCAAAGCCCAGCCCACGTGTCACAACACGACCGCCGGCCTGCCTGCCAGATACCTGATACTCCATGCCTGGCTCCTGCGGCGCGGGCCTCGCGCTCAACTCTCGCCGCGCCGCGATCCAAGACGTTGCACCGCGCGGAGAAACCGCTGTCAGGAAGAGAGCCGCGCGCAGGTGGCTGCGTGCCCGCGACATAGTCGCGGCGCAGGCGACCTCACGCGGGGCTGGAGCCGGGGGACCCCGCCCCTCTTCGCTTCGCCCCGCCCCTTACACGCCCCGCCAATCAGCGCCGCCCAAGGAGTCCACAGGCACCAATAAGAACCCGCTGATGCCATCCTTGTGAGGGGCAGGCTTCGGGGCGGAGCGCTTCGCCCATATTTATGAGGGGCAAGTTCTCAGGCCCTCTGCCTTAGATGAACATGTACGCTTTGTCATCCTCCTCTCAACGTTCCAGCCGCATCCCCCGAAAGAGCCAGTCCCAGTCAGCAGCCCTCAGCCTCTGCTCCAGGCTGGAACCAGCTCTGAGGGGGTTGGAATGACCTTATGGGAGTCACTGAACCCCAGCCCCAAATGTCCCAAATCAACGCAGAGACCAGAGACCGCAGACTGCGGGAATGCGGCTTCTGCCCTCACGAATCTGATTGCGGGGTAAAAGACCAAAAATCAGGCACCTACTCTACTGGGGCTCCTCGTCGACCCTGGACAGCCTGGGAAGTCTTTCTGCAAGAAAGCAACATCCTGGCTGAGGCCTGCGGATGGAGGGAGTTAGCGAGGTGGTGGGTGGGGAGGGAACGATGTATGAGAAGCAGACGATTGGAGAGAGAACTAGGCACCCAAGAGAACTGCACTTCCACCTGGTTGGGCCTAATTGCCTTAGAGTGCCAGGATGCTAGATCCAGCAGGACTCAACCTGAAAAGAAATTTGGATTAAATTTGGATGACAATAAATATAGTTTTAAAAGAGAGGACAAGATCAGATTTGCACTTGAAGATTTGCTGTGCAGAGGTATGACTTTTTATTTACTAGATGGGATGCTGCCCGATTCATGAATCATTCAATAAAGCCAATTAGACCTTAAAAAAAAAAAAAAAAAAAAAGCATATCAAAGAGACACCTGGGGAAGGGGTAGGACAAGCTCCATTTGTCCTGGAGTTTTCAGAACTTTTTACTATTACTTTCTTGGCCTCAACTGCTAACATGGAAAAAGTAGTTTGAAAATTCCCTTTTTATACTTGGGGCTCAGAAAGGGAGGGTGGTGGGGTGCTGAAAACGTCCCTCTAGGGAAATTCCCACAGATAAAAGGCAATCCTTCGAGCAACCGAACAACCAATGGGATTTTAGAACCTCCCTCCCTCTTTCCTGCAGGTATTAGGGGTAAATATTTATCAGAGATTGTTTGATTTTGAAATAAATGGTGTGTTGGAAAGATCCCTTCATTGGCTGGCTGGACTTCTGCTCTCTTGGAAACCAAAAGAGGTCCTTTCCTCTCTTGGTTTCCTTTTTTAATCATTAGAACTTTCTCTTATATGCATGTATTTAATTTCATAAATTATATACATGTATATAATTTCATAAATTATATACATATATATAATTTCATAACTGCATCAAAATGATCATAAAGAATCTTTCAATGTTTTTCTTTTGCTTACTCCCCCCCCCTTCCTCCCGTGATAATCCTTGACAACTAACCATGTGTCCCACAGTTTTCTATGCTCATGAAATCACAGACATACCTAGACATCTACAGGGCCTTGTTGATGCAGATGACAATATTTTCTGTGTTTTAACTTTCTTACTCAATAAGCTTATAGGGATTCCTCTAAGACATGGACTTAGCAAACAGTTAAGGAATGCTTCTCTGGGCCAGGCACTGCTCTAAACGCTTTCTCATTTAATCATCACAATCCTATGAAACAGGTACCAGTATGGTCATCCTTGTTTCACAGGTGAGAAAACAATTGAGGTATAAAGGAATAAAGACACATGCTCGAGTCACAAAATCAAGATTTGAACTCTGGCCCCAGAGTCCTTATTCCTAACCTTTGTGCCTCTCTCATGCTCCCCCCAATCCTGGGTGGGGGACATTGTTAAGTCAGTGACGGTGACAATACCGTAATGCACCCCCCACTTCCCTGCTGAAGGGCCTTCACATAACCAGTGTTTTGCTGCTGTGGATAGTGTGCATACCAGGGGCTCTCATTCCTGCCATGAGATGGCACGGAGTAGGAGGGCAGAGTTCAAGGGTGTTTGCGTTCTTTTCCCTCAACACTGGAACCTGTGCTGTGTGTGAGGAAGGGACCCCCTTCCCAGAATGCCCCCTAGACTGCTGGATGTAGCGTACCTTCTCATTGTCACTCTGCATTTCCCTGGCTGCAATGCATCTTTCCAGGTATTTATTTCAATAAACTGCCTTACTCATCCTTGCTCCATTTTTCTAATGTCTGTTTATCCCCTTCTTATTAAGTATAAAAGCGCATTGGGTGTCACAGATATTATTCTTCAGTTCTGTCCTCTATACAGCAAGTTTGTTTTTCTCATGTGTAACAGGGGGCATCTGATTCATATGTAACAGGGGGCATCTGAGCTCTGGGCCATTCCTGCAAGAATGAGGTCCCAGGGAAGATGACATTCCAGGAGGGAGACTCTCTCCTCGGGTGTAAGGTGGAAAACCCCACTTGCCTACAATCCTGAATCTTTACTGATTTCTTTCCCTTTGCCTGGAGCAAAGCCATGTGTCAATCCTCCCCTCTGACCAGTGACAGGCCATCTCTAGAGCGTGGCAATTTGCGGTCCTGGCAATTGTTGAGCTGCAGACCTCAGCTCCAGTCAGAAACAGAAGCAGATGTACAGACACGGAAGGCGATAAACAGCACAGAAAATTCCAGGGATCTTACCTGGTGTCATCCCAGTTGTACAGGAAGTTATCAGTGATGACCAGGACCTCGGCAAAGCCACCCACCCAGTGGCCTTGGGTGGGTCACCTGTTCCTTGGGCCTCTGTTTACTCCAAGGACAATGTTCATAGCCAGTGTTGCTGGGAAATTTGTAGGCGTAAAATTTAAAGGGATGAAGTAGAATAGATTTATCTTCTTTTCCTTATTAAAACTTTTCCTTTTAACTTTAATTTTAAATTCTAATATTTTGAGATGGATAATAGATATCACTCAAATAGTCAGAGGTACAAAAAGATGTACAGTGAAAAGCTCCCCTCCCACCTCAGGTCCCAGCATCCTAATCTCCCTCCCTCAAAAGCATTCAAAGTCATGTTCTTTGGGATCTTTCCAAAGATATTTTATCCATTTACAAGCAAATGCAAATATATATGACTTCCCTTTTGTAGTCACAGATAGCAGACCACATATGACCATATATCCTTATTCTGAACAGTGTCAGTACATAAGAGCCTCCGCGTTAGCTAATTTGTTTTTCTAAGCTGTGTAGTACTATTGTGTACTTGGCCAGTCTCCTACTGATGAATATTTAGGTTTCCAGTATTTTGCCATCACAAGCAATGTTGCAATGGGTAACATTTTACCCTCATTTCTTCCATGGGTAATTATATCTGATGAGTAAATTCCAAGAAGTTCAACAGCCTAGTGGAAGGTGATTTCCATTAGACAGTTTCATATATATTGCCACATTGTTCTCCAAAGGGGTGAGGCCAGTTTCCAAGCTCATGCCTCTCCCCTCCACCGGAAGGGCATGAACCAGCCATTTCCTCACCAACACAGATCATTAGCCAGCTTTGATCCTTACCAATCGCATTGGTGGAAAAATGGATTCTTAGGGTAGTTATCAGTCGCATTATTTTATTTGGTGGAGGCTGAGCACTTTTTCTTATTTTTAGAAACTGTATTTCCTTTACCGTCTGCTCACCTCCTTTGTATCATTGTTTTCTATTTGAAAAGTCATAGATGTTCATAGAAGGAAATGGAAAAATGTATCAAGGAGAAAATCGAAGGCACTTTCGTCACACATCTGGAGAGCCACCGTTGCCACCATGAAGGCATTTCTGCTCTCCAGAAAGAATAGAAACAAAGACATTTTCTGGAAAGAAAAGAAAACAAAGGTGTTGGGAAATTGGCAAATGGGCCAGTGTCCACGCACTGGAGGTGTGTGGAGGGTGAGTGGGGGCAGAGGGATTCTGCTTTAACCCCCCACCCTTCCAAAGAGAAAGGATAATATCCATCCATTCATTTATTCACTTATTTATTTGATGAGAAATTGTCTCTTGCCAGACCCTGGGCTGGGTGCTGCGGACACTAGGTTCTGGGGACAGATGCCAGAGTTCTTCTCATGGAGCACCCTGTCCTTGGGGGTGAAAGGGCAGTAAAAAGGGAAATTCAGAAAGGAGTATACATATCTGCAAACCCTGACCAGAGTCACCCTCATTCCCATAGGGGCAGGAGGCTGAGGCCCAGAGAGGGACAGAGACAGCTTGGAGTTATAGAGCAGGTCAGCAAAGGCGTGGTGCTGGGCTCCAGGGGGCACTTTCTAAACTCAGAGCTGCCTGAGTGAGCGCCTCTTCTCCTGCCCCATCGTGCACTCAGGATTAATAAAGCCCACAGCCCACTACGGCCTGGCCTCTGCCCACCTCTGGCCTCATCCACCACTGCAGGGCCCCACTCCTGCCAGCTGACAAGGGCTTCCAGAAATGATCATGGCCTCTTCCACCTTTATGCTTTCGCTCACATTTACCTCTGCCTAAAATACCTTTCCTCTGTGCTTTTCGTCTTAGCTGTTTTAGGTAGGCTGCTTTTAGCTAACATTTATTAAGCACTCAACCCTGTACTTGGCATTGTAATCTCTTTTCATCTTCTTGAGAATTGTGTGAATTTGAGGTTATCCCCATTTTATAGGTGGAGAAAAGGATGCTCACAGAGGTTAAATAACTCATCTAAGGTGACACAGCCAGTATGTGGCAGAGCCAAGATTAAAATCTGGATTTGCTGACTCTAAAGTCTGCCCTCACTCATTACCTGTCTGGTCACCCTGGCTCTCTGCTGTTGATGTGCCATGTGACCCTGAGCAGTTTGCTTCCCCTCTCTGATCCTGGCTGACTCTTGGTCTCCTCCTAAGTAAGGGTGATGAGCTCTTTACCAGCCATAATTTCTGGGGATATCTCAGAGCAGGGGGTGGAATGTCTCAGTGAGGACAAGTCTCCAAAGGCCACCACACTCCTGAGAGCCTGGATTGCAGAGGTCTAGCTGCCCCTTCCCTACCCCAACCCAGGGTTCGGTGAAGACCAGGGGAGGTTCAAGCTCATTAGCAAGTTTATACAGAAGCCTAGCATTCAGAAGGGAGGGTACGGAGTACATTTGGGAAATCCACCCCAGGGCTCCGACCCTCTGATATACATGAGGACTCCCCCAACTCCAAATATCTCTGTACATCCACTGACCTACAAGGAAACACTTTTCTGTAACTGGGAGGAAGACAACTTGCCTTGGGCAGAATTCCTTATTTTCACTGGGACAGCCTTTCCTCCTTTGCAAGCTGGCTGCTAAGTTGTTAATAGATTGAGCTTATTAGGAGGACAAATGGGCCTCTCTTTGACCCTGCAATTCCACCTCTAAACATGACCCTAGAAACAAGTGGAGCTATGACCAGAGAGACCCACTAGGCCCTATCTTGGGTGGCAGGTGACATGGCTGGTGAAGCTCTTTTTCCTGAAACCCTTTGTTCTCTGGGCTTCCGTGACCCCTCCTTCCTTGTTCTCCTCCTTCCTTGCTGGCTGTACCTTCTCCAACATTCTCCCACGGGGAGGCCCAGGCCTCACACTGCTCTCTCCAAGGTTCTGCTGTCCCAGATCTTTGATGCCATCTGACTTTCAAATATCCCTCTTCACTAACCTACAGCCCTGAGCATCTAAACTGGTCACATCCACGACACATGTTCACTTATATTTCTACCCCCAAACCTGCTCTTCCCCAGGCCTTCCCAGCTTGGAAAACATCTCTGCCACCCACCCCGCCGTCCATGTCTATAGCTGGGCCTCACCTTGGGTTTCCCTCCACCTCACCCCCAAAGGCCACCGTCCACAGCCTGTCCACCCCACCCCACTGCCTTCGCTTGGGCCACCCTGCGGTCCAGGCCTCCACCTCATAGTCTCTTTGCTGCTGCTTCTCTTGACCCTACAACCATTCTCCATCATTTTTAAAGAAAATCAGATTTTGTGTCTCTTCTGCTTTAAACCCTCCAGTGGATTCCCATTGCACTTAGGATAAATTCAAACCTTCGATCTTACCACCTCTTACCATCACCCCCAGCCCTGACCATCACCCCCAGCCCTGCCGACCTTTCCTCTGATCCCCAAATTCATGCCCACCTTCGTGAAAGTCCACAACTAGTGATCACCCGGCATTAAAGGTACTCATTTAATCTTCATGGGAAACTGAGGCACAGAGGGGATACTCAGCCAGTGGAAGGCCACACAGAGTGAATGCGTGACAAAGAATCAGGGCCTTTGCACAGGTGGTTCCCTCTGTCTGGAATGTTCTTCCCCCCAAAAGTTCACGTGACCAACTCCTAATCATTCCAGGTCTGCTCACATGTCACCTTCTTGCTGCATTCTTCTTTTTTTTTTTTTTTTTTATGCCTACAGCACCTGGTCTTCCTAGGTGGTCTTCCATCCAAGTACTAACCAGGCCTGAACCTGCTCAGCTTCCGAGATCAGACATCGGACTTGTTCAGGGTGGCATGGCCATAGCCCATGGACCGTGGCTCCACTGACGCGTGAGCCCAGGACCTTCTGCGCGTAAAGCAGACGTGCTAACTGCGACACTCTGGAACCATGTCCTGCTGCATTCTTTTCATCATCCACCCTTTGATATTCTTTGCATTTTGAACCATGTGATTGTATCAGCATTTCGAAACAAATAATTTTTTATGAGTGTTATGAATCGCTACATAAGAAGACTGTTAAGGGAACAAACCCATTGGTGAGACAGTATGAACAGCAGGATCCCATTTTTGTTAAAATAATTATAATTTAGAAATAGCCTGGAAGTTATTCCCTCAATGGGAACTGCGATTAGCTCTGCGTGGCCAGACTTGAGGCAACTGTTACCTTCCTTTCACTTACATGTGTTTTATAATTTTTCCCCTGGGAACACGTATCATTAGGAAAAAGAACGAACAATTCCTGCCACATTCCTGCTCCTTAGAGCTCTTTTTTTTTTTTTTTTTTTTTTAACCTACAGCCTCTGGTCTTTCTAGGTGGTCTCCCATCCAAATACTAACCAGGCCCAACCCTGCTTAGCTTCTGAGGTAAGACAAGATTGGGTATGTTCAGGGTGGCATGGCCATAGATCTTAGGTCTCTTCTTAACCAACTCCTTTGTTCGGAGCTGGGGACATAGGCCCAGCAGGGGCCAGAACTGACTTGGAGTCAGCTGTGGCTCCTCTGAAGTTCCTAGGTTCCCCACTCATGACCAAGAGGGGCCCTTGGATGACACCAGGCATGTGACACGGGGCTTGGTAGTGAGCCAGGCCACATAAAGGCTAACTTCCGGCCTGCCTCCTCGTTCAGGGGCCTGAATGTTCCTTGAGCTGATTAAGGCCTTCTCCGCTCAAACATGAGAACAGATATCTTACTGATTTTCAGAGGGAAAAAAATATGTAGAATTTTTTTGATTTTGTTATTTCACTGTGACCGCCACTGTCTGTGGCACCTGCTCCTGGGGGTTGTCCTTGCCACATGCTGTACTGAGCTGATTTTACAGGTGAGGAAACTGAGGACCTGAGGAGAGGAATCACCTGTGCAGGTCGCCAGCTAGCAAACGGCAGGACGAGGGTGCAGTTCAGTCCCAGCTCCGTCTGACTCCGGTGGCTGCTGATTTAGCCCCTCTGACCAAGCTAATTTTTTTCATTAGTAACTTGGATTTTCTTAAATTATAGTTAACGTGAGTTTTCCCTAGACATCAGCACTGTGAAGAGACCTTCACGATATGTCTCACTGGATCCTCATCTACCCTGTGAGGAAGCTTCTGTTCTGGGACCCATTTCTCACAGAAGGCAACAAAGGTCTAACAGAGTAAGTAACTTAGTCACTCACAGGAATACTGGGCCCCTGACTCCACCCCCAGGCCACCCCTGGACCCCACCCCACCTGCCCTGTGCTGGGCAAGGTGACTGGGTCATCTGGTCCCAGGTCGACAAAGTTCTGGCCTTGAGCTGGCTCTTACCTTGAAGAGAGGCCCTGGCGCTGGGAGGGGCACTGTGAAATACCAACACTCCCCAGATCCTGGGGGGCTGCCCTAGTGAAGGGACCCACACCACGTGACCTTGGGCAAGTCACCTCATCCCTCTAGGGTCCTGCCTTCTAAAGCGAGGGAGCCCAGGTGACTTCGAAGGAGCCATTGCCCCCAAGCCCTGGCATCTGGGGCCGCCCCTTCTCTGCTGCTGGCCAGAAGGTTCCATCTGACCAGAGGGCCTGGGGAGGCATGGCCCGGCCTGGGATGCAGCCCCGGGGGACACTGGCCGAGCTGCTGAAGCCTCTCCTGGGCCTCAGACTGCAGTCCCAAGAGGGAGGGAGGAATGAACCTTCTCTTGGTGCCCATTCAACAGAGGAGGAAACTGAGGCTTGGGGAGGCTGGGCAACTTGTCTAGTGACCATCAGTATGTGAGCCTAGATTCCTGCTCTTCCCCTTGCGGCCTGGCCTGGGTTCCTGTCCCCCAGCTCCAGTCCGTCTCTGCCTGAGCCAGGCTGGAAGGTGTCTGCTGTCGGCCTTCTTGGTGAGTCTCCTCACCTCGCTGAGCCTTGTCACCTCATCTGTAAAGCTGGGATGGGAGCTGTGCCCATCTCAGAGGGCTGGATGAGGCTAGATGAGGCTGGATGAGAGGGTGCTGGGCCCAGATCACAGAGCGAGGGCTCCACCCGTGAGACAAGGTCAGAAATCTTTATCAGTCTAAATCCCTAACTCCTCTTAACCGCACCTACCAGATCTATAAAATGCAGATAATAATGGTTTAATGGTCTCGGATCTGTAAAACGTAGATAACAGTGGGTACAGGGCCCAGCAAGTGGTAAGCACTTGATCAATGTTGCCATTATTATTATTAAAACGAGACTAACGGTCCTCCCTATCAAGCAGTCCTGAGTTAAATCAGATGAAACCTATAGTCTACTGATCATGTAAACAGGACTGGCACACAGGAAGACCCCCGAGGTAGCCTCTGCCGCCACCCACGCCTGCCATCCGTTCTGCTCTGGAGACCCTTCTCAAGAGCCTCCCCACGCCCATGTTGTCTGGAGGCTTCCGTGGAACCTCCAGCTGGATGGAAGGTAGAGCTGCGAAGTCCTCGGGGCCCTAGACCATTCCAGACCTTTAGAACAAGGCTTATCAAAAGACGAGGATTTTTTCCTTGGGATTCTGTAAAGTGTGGGGTTAATATCATTGCTGATGGCCTTGGACCCCCAAGGGATGGATATGTACACCCATTTGTACAAAAGAAAGAACTGAGGCATAGAGAGGTAGGCTACCTGCCCGAGGCCACCTTGTTCTCCTACCTGGAAGGAGGCAGATTTAGCCAAGAAAGGCCCCGCAGGTGGGCCAGGTCGCTTCATGTTTATTGCTTCCCACCAGAGCCTCTCAGCCACTGACCTGGAGGTTGCCAGGGACCTGGCGACTTTTATCCCTGGGCTTCCTGCTCCCTAACCAGGAGGGGCACGAAGTGATCACAGATGTGGCTACCTCTGCCAAGCCAAGCCCACTCTGCGCTCTAGGTGGGCTAGAGATGGGAGGGGGCGTTGAGAGGATACCTAAGACCTCACTTCTCCCGCCCTGCCGCCCAGGCCCTCCACCCACCTCCAGTGTGCAGGGAGGAAGATCTCACCGACAGGTTCCTGTTCTCACCCTGGGATCTGCCCAGGGACCTCCTGTCCTCCCTGGAGGTTTTCAGAGTGCACGCAGGACTAGTCAGCTCTGAGTTAAATAACAACTGAGCAGAGGTTAAAGGAGAGCAGGCCGGCGGGGGCGTGGGGGGAGCAGTGCTGGGAGACTTCCAGCCCTTGGGGCTGGCTTTATTAGGTCTCTCTTATCACAGCTCACCTGCCCACCTCCCTTTACTGTTAGGGCCCCGTTTGCCTTGGCCCTGCCACGCTGGGACCCTTGGGGGTTGGGGGCAGAATTTGAGGGTGACTTTGACCTAAGGAGTCTGAGCCTGCTGTGGGGAGAGAGAGGCTGTGTTTCACCCAATCATTTGGTCAAAAAGAAATCAGGACTCAGACTTACCTGGGCCACAAAGCCCATCCACATAGGTGGGTAGAAACCTCTCCTGTTTACCCACCTCTTCAGTCCTCTGCTCAGAGCTGGCTGACTCGTTCCAGTATTTGGGGGATTCACAGGTGCAGACACTAGGTGCCTTAGGGTTAACGCCCCTACAGATTCTGCCCTCTGGGGGCTTTTATTCCATGTCAGGAACCATCCTTCACAGGCTGGGATGACACCCTTGTCACACCAGGGTTGGAGGCTGACGTGGGACAGACCCACACCTGCCACTAGTCCTGGCCTTCCCTCTGGGATGTTCTTTGGAGAGATGGGGTCAGGGAAGATCAGAGCTAGAAGCTCCAGGGCTTAGGGCCTGCTTTGGTTTGTTTTAAAATATGATTTAATTGCATGAATAAAAATATTAATTTAAGAAATATTAGAAAACACAGAGAAGTATAAAGGACAGACCATTCCAAATAACCATGGGTTTTTCTTACAAAACAAGCTCGAGCAGTAGATATTTCCCACGTGTTGTTTTTGGAACATCTTTTTGGGGCAGTACATACACTTCTACGACTTTTTTCATTGTCCAGCATCCTATCCTAGGGCCCTGTCCTATTTGCGCTGTTCAGATCCCAATCAGCAGCGTGGGCATTGCCTGTCAGCTTATTACAGGCGCCCCGTCCAGACTGTGCCCTCTTTATTGAGTCATTCCATGAAATCATGGCTCTCAGATCTTAAGACTATACAAGACTAGCTTGAAACCGAATCCTTGTCCATGGTAGATGCTATTTCTTGGCGTTGGTTCCCTTCCACCCGTTCTCAGTGATCCTGCTGCTCCTGGCAGGGTTTCCACAGAAGGGCTCCACCCAGTGGCTCTCGCGAGGTCACCACTAACCTCTACGTGGTTAAACCCATGGTCAGTCCTCACTCCCATCTTTTGGACCCATCAGCAGAACTCGTGTAAGTGACCACTCTATCCTCCCCAAAACACTGTCCCTTAGCTTCTGGAACCCACTGTCCCTCTGGCCTCTTTGGAGTGCCCCAGTGGGCCACGCCTCCCTTCTCCCATCTACCAGTGAGGGCTCAATGAGGTAACAGACTACAATTGCTAACAAGAAATTCCTGGAATTGCTGGTATTCTTTCTAATACCACCCTCTTATAGAAACTTTTTATCCTTCAGAGAAAAAAAATCATTACTTTGAACAATGGAACCAACTGTGTGAGTTATCCCCTATCACGTGTCATTCAAAATCTATCGACTTGATCACCACAGGACATTTTTGGATTTCTTTGATTATCAGTTGTATTGAGTAGTTCATGTCCACCTGGAACCTTGAAATGTGACCTTATTTGAAAAGATCTTTGTAGAGAGAATTGGTTAAGATAAAGTTATACTGGATCAAGGTGAATCCTAAATCCAGTGATTAGTGTCTTCATGAGAGAGAGGAATGGAGGGTAAGAACACCATGTGAAGATGGAGTGGAGGGATATGTCTACAAGCCAAGGACACAAAGGCTGCTGGAAGCTGCTGGAAGCTACGAGGGGCACGCAGCAGATTCTTCCTGAGCCTCCAGGGCCAACCCTGCCCACACCTGGCTTTCGGACTTCTAGCCCCCAGAATCAAGAGTAGTTACTTTAAGCCATCATGTTTGTGGTAATTCATTACAGCAGCCCCAAGAAACTAATACTCCAGTTAAGAATTTTTTAATTTTCAGTGGCATTTTGTGAAACTGTGATCTGGCTCAATTCTCACAGGGACAGTTCTGGTCAAAGGTTTTCCCGGCCTTCCTCCCTTCCTGGAGCCCTTCCAGAGGGCTCTATTTGTGACAGAACATAGAATTTACCTCAAATGTCTGTCTCCACCTTTGCTCAGGACATCCTATTCCTCCAAGGGGCCCAGCTCTGAGCCCTTAAGATCCAACCACACACTAGTCTTCTTGCCCCCTCATTACCTTAATCCAAACTACTGCCACCTTCCCAACCCCCTGACATCCTCCAACTCCTCTGATCATTTCCTCACTTGCTTCCAAGATGTCCTCTACTCAGCAACCAGAAGGACCTCTGTAAGCTACAGATCTGTTGTCATTCCATTGAGAGCCTTCCGCAGCCTCCCATGCTCACGAGTCAAGTTTGAACAAGTCTGTCAGCTACAGCAGATTGTCCCCACTTGGGTAACCACTGCAGACATGGAGAAAAGGGAACTGAGACCCTTTTATGTCTTCCCTCTTCCTCTGACACTGAGTGGAGAGGGGAAAGGGAACTTCATGGAGCCTGCCCCTTGGGGAACATGATGGCAAGTGTCCTGGTAGGTACCTGAGAGGAAGATAAAGACAAACGTCCTATACAATTATGTCAGGGGACATAAATTGGGACGAAAAAAGAACTGAAGATTTGACAAATCAAAACAACTTCAACAGAAAGGCCCAACCCGCTGGCTGCAGGGTAAGAGCTGGGAGTCTGAATACAGAATTAGAGCACAAAGCCGTTTACTGAAAAAGAGTCAACTTTAATTGTTAACTGGCCAAACTGTGTCCAGAATGTCTCTCAACAACCGAATATCAGAAACACGATAAAATTCTCCTACTGAAGAAACCAAGTTATTGCCAGCCCCAGTGCTTTTGCGGGTCAGGCCAAGAACAGCCCATTTCCAAGGCTGGTCGTCTCCCACGCGAGTTTCTCATCCCAAGAGGAAGGCCGGGGATGGACGAGGGACCTGTTCCCTCCTCCCATCGTGCTGGGAACTCTTAGAAAGTCAGTGGTGGGGTGCACCTCTCCTCCCACCTCATTCTTGTCCTAAGGTAAATGGAGACCCTCTGGGTGTTATCCAGAAAACCAGGGAACCAGGTGAGGCAGCCCCAGTGCCCTCCTGGACTCTCAGCCAAAGCTTTATTCCAGTCCATCCAGCTGGCATCCCCAGGGCTCAGAGTGGGGATTAAATAAAATATGCACTAGAGAAAAAACTCAAATGCCCCTTCATCTCCACAATGTGAGTCCCAAAGCAGAAGAGAAAAATAAAACAAGAGCCCTAATGCAGAGTGACAGCGGCTGGCCCTCAGAAGACGCGCTCGAACTCCGTCTGGTTGGTAGTGGTGGGGTTTCGACTCTGGTTGGTGGACTGCTGGGTGATCTGGCTGCCCTTCCGGCGTGGCGGCGCTAGGTACTCGAACATGGATGTCAGGTGGGTGGACAGCATGCCCCTGAGGTCCGACGGCATGGGGTCAGACCAGAAGAAGTCGTGGTTGAGGGCGTCGTCGCTGTCGATGCGCTGTGCGGGGTCCAGCACCAGCAGCTTGTCGATGAGGTCCAGCGCGTATGGGTCCCGCACGTAGGCCTTCAGCCTGTCCTTCACCTTCCGCTTCTGGCCCTTGACCAGCTCCAGTTTCTCAAACAGCTCGTACTTGTCCACATTTGGCCACACCTGCGGGTGCGGGCATGGAGAAAGGATAAGAGTTAGTTCAGGGGGTGTGTGGCTTATCTGTTGGTCAAGCCCTGCAGGGACTAAAACTTCTTTGTTCAAATGTTCCCAGACAAACCCTGGAGGACAAACTTGACCCCTCCGAGGTGAAGGCAGCAGTGACCATGCACTTGGCCCTTTCATGTAAACTAGCTGGAATACGTGCACCAAGTCTGATAAATGCACAGCTATTTTACAGAAGAGAAACTCAGCTCTGAGGTGAGAAGTCCAAATGCTCGGCCCAAGGCCACAGAACAAACCAGTGATAGAACCAACACAGCCTGTGTGGCCCTAAAGAGCAAGCCTTGTCCCTCCAGCAGCCACCTCTCTAGAGAGAGCTTTCCTTCTGTTCCACTCCCCACTCCTCCCCTGCCAGGGAGACTCGTGGGTCTCTGCATCCTGCAGGGACCAAGGGCCCAGGCAGCCTGGCCACGCACCTCGGGGGTGATGGAGCCACAGAGCTGGCTGATGAGGGCAAGCTGGTGCTGCTCCGTGTTGCCCTGCATGATAGGGCTGCGGGTCCACATCTCCGCCATGATGCACCCGGCACCCCACAGGTCAATGGGGGGGCCGTAGTCCCGCTCCCCTGGGAAGAAGAGCGCACCAGGAGGGCCCCTTGAGCCCGAGGGCCTCCCGAGACGCAATGCCCTGAGGCTGGCGGCTCAGGAAGCCCTGGCAGTGGAGGGCTGAGGTCCGGTTAAGCGCCCGGCCCCTGCCCCCTTCTGCCCACTCGGAAGTTCTCACCGAGCAAGAGCTCCGGGGGCCGGTACCAGAGTGTCACCACACGGTTGGTATAACGGTTGGGCTGGCTGTTCTTGGCCAGACTGAAGGCCCGGGCCAGCCCAAAGTCTGCCAGCTTCAGGACCCCATCTCGGGTGATGAGCACGTTAGCTGCCTTCATGTCCCTGTGCAGGATCTGCAAGAAGGGAAAGAGTGAGGTCTCCTTTAGCCACACACACCCCTCTAGCAGTGGGAGTAGAGGCCAGACCAAGCCTTGGTCTCTCCTTCCCCACCTTATTCCTGTGGATGTAGTAGAGACCATTGAGCAACATCTGCATGACCCTCTTGATCTCAGACAGTGTGAACTTGACTAAGACGTTGCTCAGCAGTCCAGCAAGGTCATGCTCGCAGAAGTCAAACACCAGGTATATACTGCCTTTGCAGCGGTTATAGGGGGAAGCTGAGGTAGGAAGAATGGGGAAAGGGGGGCAAAAAGAAGAAGTCAAAAATCCCATATGCAACTCATTTTCCCACAAACAGCTACTGCGCCCCTCCAACTCATGGACACCTAGCATCCATCTGTACGTTCCTTCACTGGTAAAATATTTCCTGAGTGCCTCCTCTGGGCCGGGTGCTGTGGCAGGCCCTAGAAAAACACCAGCTATGATGAAAGGACCAGAGAATGCAATCATAGTTGGTAAGCATGTCTGCGTTAAGAGGAGGCAGTTTAAGTGTGTCTGGTTCCAACTTTGCAAACAAAGCCTCAAGTTATAAGCCTTATTTTCTCCATTTGAAGATGGAAACAAGATCCAAAACCTTACCTTTGGTTCGACAGATCTCAATCAAGTTGACCACGTTCTCATGTTTTAGAAGCTGGAGGATCTTGATTTCCCGCAAGGCTGTAATAGGGAACTGCGTGGGAGAAAGACAGAGGGTGAGGTTGAAAGTGAGTAAGTGCATTACAGATCAAGGAACTGGCCGTGGGGTCTATACTAAGCCGTATGGGTTAAGAGACAGACCATAGACTCTGAAATCAGCTATCTCAGATACTTTATCTGTAAAATGGGTGTAAAATACTATGCACCCCTCAAGGAATTAGAGACAATAAATTGATAGAACGATACTTAATCCCTTCACTATTGGTCACTAAATGCTCCACAGCTTCTTCAACCTTTAAATTTTAGCTCCATGCCTGTGTTTAACCTGCTGGGTGCTAATAAAAACACATATAACTATTGAAAAATCTTGTTAACAAGTAGGTCTCTGGAAGCTGGACTGAAGTGAAGATGAGGTGGGGGAGGGGACTGCTCCTTTTCAGTTGAGTTCTAGTCACTCTTTTAAAGCCACTGCATGTATTTTATTTTACATTAAACAAAATTAAACTCTAAAGAAAGTGTTTAAAGTCTTCCTAATTTCACAAAGAGAGGTGCACTCAATGCAAGCATGAGCTCCCCCTCCTGGCCCAACCATATTTGCCTAAGAATGAAATATCAAATGCTTTAAAACATTTCAACAAAAAGATTTAATTTGCAAGTCAATTTCCCTGTACTATGGAAATTCTCGAGCTACGATACATAAATTGAATCTCAACGTGTGAGTCCTAGAAGCACGGTAGAAACCCACGTGCACATTGAGACGGCTGGCCTGCCCACCCCGCCCATACTCACCCCCTCCTTCTCGTTCTCCATCAGTACCTTCTTCAGAGCCACCTTTTGGCCAGTCAAGCGGTGCTTTGCCTTAAACACCTCCCTGTAGGCCAAGAGAGGAACGCAAAACGGCTCATCAGACCGTTTTCATATGGCTCACCCCTCCCCCACCAGAGGAAGACGCCAGCAAGGGGATTCTCCGGCGGGGCTGGGCCTGCTACCTAGGGCACTCGGCAACCCTACCATCCCCTATCTGCAGTCCCTCTCCGAGCCTCTACTTCCTCCCTTCCGTCTCTTCTCCTCACCCAAGTATCTCTCTCAGATCCTGCTCCCCTCACAAGCTCCTCTCTGCAACCCCTCCCTGTCCCCCACCATGGGCCTCAGGCTCCTCCCAGCCAGTCAGCTCCGTCAGACCCGGACGCGCTGCGGCGCGGCCCAGCGAGACCAGAGGACAAATCTAGGGCTGGGTGGTTCCCCGACCATCTCCGACCCGGCCCCAGGCCTCCCGACGTCGGCCCTGAGGGGTGCAGGCCCAGGGTACCGGGTCCCCCGGGGCCCAGCCTTACCCAAAGGTGCCTTGGCCGATCTTAGCAAGCTTCTCGTATTTGGTCACCTCATCACAAAAAGGGCACTCCACTGAGTCGTACTGTTTTGCCATTGCCGCTTCCAGCGCGCCGCCGCCGCCCCCAGCCGCCGCCGCTGCTCCCGCTCCGGGTCCCGCCGCCCCCGCTCCGGGTCCCGCCGCCGCGCTCCAGGCCCCTCCGCGGCCGCGCCACTTCCGCCTCCACGGCCACTTCCGGCCTCGCGGCGCCGACCCCGCCTCTTCCGTCCGCCGCCCGCCGCCAGGCCCCCTGGGACTTGTAGTTCCCGGGAGGCCAGGAGGAACCGAAGCTGCAGAGGCGCCTCCGCCGCCACCGCTGCCCCCGCCTCCGCCGCCGCCAGTGCTGGCGGCGGTCCCGATTTGGGGCGCGGGGAGCCGGGGCGCCGGGGCTGGAGCTCGGGGCGGTGCGTCCCGCTGCATTGGCCCGGGCCGCCGCTGCTGCCGAAGCCGCTGCCGCTCTGGCGCCCGATCCCGGGCCAGCCGCAGTGCCCTGCTCCTCCTCCTCCGACGGCGCCGCCTCCGCTGGGCTGCGCGGGGCGGCTGGCGGGGGGGGGCGGCCCCCGAGCCGCGGCTTGGGGGCTCCCTGGCCGGGCCCGGGCCCGGGACGGCCGGGCGAGGGGGCGAGACGGGAAGAGCCGACGAGGAGGCGGCCCAAGAGCCCGGGAGGGGGCGCGTTATAAAGGGGGAGGTGCCCGGGCCTCGCCCTCCCCTCCCCCGCCCCCTCCCTCCGCCCTCCCGCCCTCCGCGGCCGCACCTGCCGCCGCCGCCGCCGCCGCCGCCGCCGCTGCCGCCGCCCGCTGTCCGCCGGCCGCCCTCGGCGCGTCACCGCCCGCGGCCCCTCCTCCGCCTTCGGAGGTGGGGCCCCGCACTCGACACCTGGCTGCGGGGCGCCTCGCCGCCTGCCTCAGTTTACCGCCACATGCCAGCTGCCGCGAGGAGCTCCTTCCTCCCCGGCTCGGAACGCCCACCCCACCCCCCGCAACTGGCCAAAGCGGGAGGCAGCGAGGGAGCGGCCTCCGGTCCTGGGAGGGGAGAGCGGCCCCCACTGCCGCCTCCCCTGGCCCCCACCACCCGCCGTTGATATGGCAACCGACGGCCACCAGGGGGCGCGGCGACACTGGAGGCGGCGAAGGAGCAACGCCTGGACCTTCCGGTGCTGGACGCCCTGTTCTCTGGGAGGCAGAGGTGAAACCCACCGACCCCCGGTCCCCGCAGAACTGCACTGAGCCTCGGATTAGTAATCACAAAAACTGGCAGCATTTACTCAGCACCCCTGTGTGCTCAGGAAGTGCTCAGCGTTCCTGCTGACTCCTGAATCAATAGCCTCAAGTCAGGATCACTAACCCATTTTACAGAAGAGGACACTGAGGCTCAGAGAGGTGAGGTCATTTGCTCAAAGTCACCCAGTAACAAAGCTGGGACTCGAACCTGTCTGTCTGAAGAGGATTCTCCTAACTCAGGCTATTTACAGTCTCTCCAGGAGTATAGAAGTGGTGCTATTTGAAGCCTGCTGTCCTGCCAGGCACCCAAGCCCACCATCCAGCCCTGTGCTGCCTTCCCTGTCCCAGCATCTTTCTCATATCTTTCTGGCTCCAGGTGCCTCCCAGTTCTTCCTCCAGCTGCACTCAACAACCAGCCCACAGCAAAGCTGTCTTCTGTCTCCTTTGTACCTCTTCAGGCTGCCACCCCTTTCCAGCCCTCTCTGCCCATTGATCACCTGAGCCCTGGCCTCCCCAGCCTGGCCTCTTCACCTGTCCCTCTCACAGCACTCACCAGATCATTCTGAAGTAGAGTCTGCATATATTTCCCTCCACTGTCTTTAGGAAAAACCAAACTGTGACATTTGAGGCTCTTTCCAGCCCCCCACCCAGGCTGTGGCCACAAAAATCTCCTCAGTGTTTCCTACCTCCCCAGGCCTTCCTGCCTTTAGGGCTGTGCTCGCTGATTTCACCCCCAGAAGCCTCTGTACCTGCAGAAAACCATTCAGCTCTTACCCCACATGCTTGGCCTTGAAGCCTCCTCATAGGAGGAGGAGGCAGGAATGGGTCTGGTGATCCTGGTGTCCCAGGAGACCCTGCTCTGGGGGAGGGCCCTGCCAGGGAGGGCCTTGAGGGTCAGGTGAGGAGCGGGGGGTCCTCTCCTGAGGGCAGTATGGAGCCAGCGAGGCTTTTAGGCAGTCAAGCGACATATCAGGGTATGATCCGGGGTCAGCTTCATGGTATATTATTAGAAGCAGGGAGGCCATTGGCCAAATTGGGGGTAGTGAGGGCAAGGAGGGAGAAAATAATAATTGTAGTAATTACAGTTTATTGAGGGAAAAATAAATGGTCCAAGCCATATACTTAACACTTTATGGGAATTATCTCAATTTTTTTCTCAGCCAGATGAGGTGGGTACTATTATCACTTCCATTGTACACATAAGGACACTGAAACTCAGAGGTGACCTCACCTGGCCAGGATCAAACAGCTGGCCAGTGGCCACACTGGTATTTGAACTAGGTCAGTCTGGCCTGGGGGTGGAGCTAGGGCACAGTCATGGCACAGCACCGCTGGATGAGTACCCTGGATTCCAACAGGAGGAGTGAGAGGAGACAGTAGCATTGGGGTCTCCCATGGGTTTGGATGGCTTCCACAGTCAGACTCTTAGGCCAGGGCCCTTGCCTGCTTCCCACATACCCTCCTTAAGTCACATCCTGTGGGCAGAAGCCTCAGCAGAAGTTCCGGTGGTGTCATCACCTCCACCCCATCATCTCTGGTCTGAACCCCAATATGGCCAGTCATTTCCCTTCTGGGCTTTGTGGTCCCAGCCCTCCCTGGGGAAGGAGGGCAGGCAGGAGCGTTCAGAAGGCTGCCCAGGCCTGGGACTTCAGATCCCCCATGTGGAAGTGAGAAGAGATGAGAATCTACCTGGAAATGATCCCTCACTGACTTGACTTCTGATTTGCTGGCTTGAGATTGATGCTTCTTGCTCCATAGATTGGCTAAGCTAATGAAGCTGGATATGTGGCCAGTACTCAGTAAATGTTTGCTGACTGACCAGGCTCTAAGCCCCTGGTCCTACTGCCATTTAACAATTAGGGAAACTGAGGCATAGAGTAGGAAAGGGAGCCACTGGCCAGCTGTTTGACACTGGCCTGGACCCTTTGATTTCCTCCCTCAATCAGGGAAAGGGTGGGGGTATGTGGAGGGGAGGAGAAGACAGACTCATGGAGTGGGCTACACTTGGTTGCTGGTATGTCTGGGGACACAAGGGGTCCTTGGATAGGGTGTACAGGATGGATAATGGCTATGTGATATGCATAGCTCTAACACCATGGACATTCTGCTGCCACTAGCCGGGTACTGACTCTGCCTAGACCTGTGTTGATACGTAGTCCCCCTGGAACTTTACGGCCCTCCTCTTAGAGATTGCTATTATTGGGCCCAAGTTACGGAAGAGGAAACAGGCTCAGAGGGGTAACATGGCCTGCCCACAGCCACATAGCCAGGAAGTTATGGAGCTGGGAGTCAAAGCAGGTGAATTCAAAGGCCAGAGTCATTTACCATCATTGACCATCATCTTACATGGCCCCCAATACCAGACAGCTGGGACAAGCTGGGGAAAGGCATCTCCTGAGACCTACGGTGTGGCGAGGCCAGTGTGGGTGTGTAAGGCCAGTTCCTCTCAGGGAGCACAAACATGCAAATAAAGACACAAGTGAGTGCAATATGAGTGATACTCAGTGTAAATGTTTTATTTCATTGCCCCAGGATCATGTGCAGATGTTGTATTTGTCCCATTTTACTGATGGGAAAAACGAAGCTCAGAGAGGTGATGTGACTTGCCCAAGGTCATGCAGGTGGCCTGAACTCGGGTTAGCCTGAGCCCAATGCCTTCAGCTCTGAAGTTGAAGGCCTCCAGTCTCTAATGGTATCTGGCCACACCACAGGTAACTGAGTCATAGACTAGGGAAGAGGGCAAAGGGGGAGGGGACAGAAATCAGAATAGAGTTTCTGGGGGTGCTATGGCTCAATCTAGACCTGAGGGGCTCAACAGAGGCAAAAGACGGAGCCAGTGGAGGGGAGCGTGGCGTCCCAGGTATGGGTCCAGCCCAAGCAAAGGCCTGACAGCAGGAAAGCACTTGTGTGTCCAGAGCTGCAGGGCAAAACATGGGCTGGGCGGCCGCCAGCACGGGCTGAGGACGGCCTGCGGGACAGCCACCCGCCAGCAGGTCCCCAGCCGCACTTCTAACGGCCACTCAAGGCAGCACAAAGGGGGCTCTGAGCTCAGCGGGGCCGCCACACTGAGCCCCATTCATTCTCCCCGGGATCCGGCAACTGCCCTGGCGCCTGGGCCAACAGCAGGGCCCCCAGCGCTGACAAGGCACCTCCACCGCACAATAGAGCCTCGCTGTGTCCCGGACTCCCGGGTCGCACGCCGTGTGCCTGGCTCGGGGGTTTCCTGGCCTGAACCACCCCCATCCCTCAGTGACAACTGCCAGGGTTCGCTGAGGCCACAGTGTACATTTGCTCTTTTCGTCCTCCCAGCAGCCCCAGGAAGTGGGGGCCACTGTGACCCATTTCACAGAGAAGGAAACTGAGACCCAGAGCAGTAAAGTCTCATGAAAGATCACACAGTAAGTTGGGAGTGGGCCTGGCCAGGAAGCTAGCACTGGCTGATGCCACAGCCTCAGCAGTTAGCCCGAGTCACTGGGACTGCCTCTTGGGAGAGAAGCCAGGGACTCATTAGGAAGACCCCCAGCTACACCAGGCCTCAGGCCCCTCTCCCTCTTCTAACAGCAACCCTGAGGTGGGAGGGGCACCAGCCTGGGGGCTAGGGTACCTGGATAACTGTCTAGTCTCTGCTCCTCTTCAGCCTCAGTTTCCTCATCTGTGAAATAGGCCGGTACCAGGATTTGCCTCACAGGTCTGTTATAAGGATGCGGTGGACAATCTGTGGTGGCTTCCAGCTCTGTGCCTCATAAGTGAATGCTCAGGAGGAGGAACTGGAATTGCACACCCCCCCCTATTTCTTCCAAGTCCATGACCCAGAAACCCCATCTTTTCATTTGAACTTTGAACACTGGTCCCAGTCTGTCTGTGAGCAGGACCCTAGTGCCTTGGTCTCATGGGCTGTGTCCCTTTCCCTCTCAAGACCTCAGGCTCCCCCTCATCCCATCGAGGAGGTTCAGCCAGACCCTTCTCCCACCCAGGACCATCGTCCAGCTGCCAGGGGCATGGATGTGAGGACCACAGCTGGATAAGCAGATTCCAACCCTGGGTAACTTGACATTCACATATATAGAATGGGGAAAAAAGTAACATTTACCTCTTAAGACAGAAGGACTGAGCCCTGTGGCTGGATCATACTAAATGATAAGAAGACATTAGTCATTATTTTTATGGAGTATGCAGGAAGGGCCCTATTTGGTCTGGGACTCCCTGTCTCACAGCCCTAGTCGCCAGCCCCAGAGGCCAGGATAATAACGTCAAACCACGCTGGAGCCTCTGTGGGTTGACTGAGTACCTAGTACTTGTGCCCATTTCAGAGATTAGGTGACTGAGACCAAAGGCTCTAGTAACTCATCTGCAGCACACACAGGTAGGTTTTGAAGCCCCTGGTTTTGTGACCCCTCCCAACCCCAGCAGCTTTTGACAGTCCTCACGGGTGTCTCGGACAACCTGTATAAAGGAGGTTTTATTTCCTCATCTCTGTCCTACCCATATGAGTGTATATAAATGTATACACACACAGATTGGTGAGTATGTGTATACACACACAGATTGGTGAGTATCTGTATACACACACAGATTGGTGGGTAGGCTATGGGCTAAGGGACTTGGAAGGGCAAGTTATAACTCAGTCTGTGCCACCAACCTGCTGTATGACCTGGGACAATCCCTCTGCCTATATGTGCCTCAGTTTCCCCATCTCTGTACAGTGGGTATGGTAGACCAATAATTGCTGTGTCCCTAGTAGCTTGAAAAGGAGTGACTGTGCCTTGGTGGATGTCAATTTTGTACCAGGCTTTGCACTAAGCACTGGACACCGTAAATTGGACACGGCAAATACCCCTGATCACAGAGAGAAAACAGGCTCGAGGAGGTGAGTGCCCCAGCCTAAGATCACATGGTAACAAAGTGGCCAGCCAGGACTTGGACTTGGGTCTGGGTGGTCCCAGAGGCCACAGGACTAACCACAGTACTCTTCTATTCACTGCTGCCAGTCCATCCCCAGGCAGGCTGAGAATAAACTGCCCTGTGCTCAGACCTGACTCCCCACACCCACCCAGCCCAATGGCCAGACCCCCTGACAGTGGTTGGCAGGTCCCCAGCGGCCCCCGGCCCAGTGGGCTTCGTTCCCAGAGCCTGTGGTTTGTTCCCCAGACCTTCCAGGTCCCATGAGTTTGTGATCTGCCTCCTGTCCCCCTTCCCATTGCTGCCAAGGCCAAGGAGGAGGTCCACGGAGGCCCCCCCGCCGCCCCACCGGAACTGGTGGAGGCCCCAGCCCCCGCCCCTGCAGAGAGGATGGGGAGGGTGGTGCTGTGGGAGTTTCACTGGTTTAAAAATACACAGAGGAAGCAAGTGCGAGGGTGCAAGAAAGGGGAAGGGGAGGTGAGAGAAGCACCTCAACATTCAAGTCCAGAGCCTTGAACCGCCGCTTTCCCACAGGCCAAGGGCTTTGCACCACTTGCCAAGATGACAGAGAGGCCCAAGAAGGCCAGCAAAAAGTTCAGTGAGTGCATGGTCCTTCATCCCGCTGTCTGTCCATCTCAAGCTCTCTGCTTCTTCATAGCTGTCTTGTTTCTGTTTCTTTTTCTGTCCATGTCTGTCTCTCTCTGGAGGTCTCTGCTTCTGGGTTTCCATGTCACCATCTCTCTGTCACTCTGGCCTCAGTATCTTTCTTTCTCCCTGGCTCGTTTGGCTCTCTATCTCTGTGCTTCTGTTATTTCTGTCTCGGTACACCCTGACTCATTCTCTCCGTCGGTCTGCACATCCTGGTCCCTGGCTCTCTTTGACCTACCTCATGGCTGGGCTGGGGAAGACCCCCCGCACCCTGCCCCCTGCCTCTGGGCCTGGTTCCATAAGGTCTCAGGTCAGGTAGCGTTACTGGGGTGGGGTGGGGTGTGTGCGTGCCATGCGATGCTGTCTTACGTCCCCACCAGCCAGTGACACTGGGACCCAGAGCAACTTAATGAAGGGCCACACCCACCCATTGTTGTTTCCCCAGATCAGTCCCCTCCTGGTCCCAGAAATCTGTGCCCCCTTGTTCCTTCGATGTGTGTGTGTGTGTGTGTGTGTGTGTGTGTGTACAGTGCAAGGATTATGACTACATTCCACAGATGAAAAGACTGAGGCCCAGAGAATTGCCTGAGATCATGTGGGGCTCAATGTCATGTTGCTGGACTCGGCCTCAGTTTCCCTCCCTGCCCCACTACTGTTTCCTCCAGACCCCTGGTGTCCGGGATGCAAAACAAGTCGTGCTGAGACAGGAGGAAGTTTGTGGTTCTCCCTCTGGCTGTTGGCACAATTTCTGCCCCATGGAATAGCTTTCTGAGAGCAGAGTGACAGACTTTTCTGACAGTGTGTATCACGAAGCAGATACTAAGACCAAGTGAGGGCTGGGCAGAGCTGGGAGGAAAGCCCCAGAGCACTGACCCAGCAGTCCAGAGTCCTGGACCCTCATCCGGGCTCAGCCTTGCTGTGTGACCCTGGGCAGGTTCCTTCCCCTCTCTGGGCCTTAGTTTCCTCTCTTGTCAAATAGGGACATCCTACCTATATCCTGGCATGTTTATGAGGACCTGAGGAAGCAGAGGATGCCAAGGAAGTTGAAAATGCCAGAGGTTTTCCCTTTTTGCTCATCTGGAAGCATAGAGAAATCCGATGGTGGTGGCTGTGAGGAGGGGCAATCCCACTGCTAGAGACAGGAAGGAGGGAATTCACATGCACCCCTACGGAAATGTGGAGATGGTATCACCCGAGCACTGTCGCCTGAGTTAGGACCGTGGGCTCAGCTGACAGGAAGGAAAGAACCGCAGGGAGTGGGACCCTCAGGCTCCTGACAACCCCCTTTTCATTTCGTCCCCTGTCCCAGGTGCTCAAACACCCCTTCCTGCCCCAGCATGCACGTACACACACAGACACGCATGCAGTTTTACCTGCTGGCTGTGTGACCTTAGTGGTTAATTTCACATTTCTGAACCTCAATTTCCTCATCTGGAGAATGGGAGATTAAACTTGTGTCACTGAGTTGTGCTGAGAATTCAGTGAGATGATGTGTGTAGCATGTTTAACAAATGCACAGGTATAATTGTAATCGTCATCATCATCATCATCTTCATTACTTCTTGAGAAAATCCTGTGTGCTGGGTACCACGTTAAGAATATTACTTACATGCTTTTCTTCAATCCTCTCACTGCCCATAGGAGGTGGGTACTATAATCTATTTTATTGATGTGGCGAATGGGGCTCAGAGAGGTCAAGTGATTTGCCTAAGGTTGCACAGCTAGGATGTGGAAGAGTAGGGATTCAAGCCCAGGGCCACATGACTCCAAAGCTGCCAAGTTATACCATAGTAATTAGAGGGAGTGCCAGTGAGGCCTAACCCTCCACGAACCCTCAATGAGTCAAACAGCATGTGTTTTTTATTGTTATTGCTGCTGGCATTGGCATTAACTCTTTTCCCTCCTCCCCTGCCAGAGTTCTTCAAGTTCAAGGGCCTTGGGAGTCTTTCCAACCTCCATCGGTCCTTCACTCTGAGACGGTCCTCAGCCCCCGTCAATATCCGTTCCTACCTAAAGCCTGAAACATTTGAGGCCACACAGGATGACATGGTCACAGTCCCCAAGAGCCCCCTGGCCTATGCTCGCTCCAGTGACATGTACAGTCACATGGGCACTATGCCTCGCCCCAGCATCAAGAAGACTCGGGGACAACAGTTTGCCCAGGAGGGCCGGGAGGTGGGCCCTGAGCCCAATCTGGTGCCCCGAGGACTGCCCGACCCCCCAGGCTTGGAGGCAGCCAAGGAAGTGGTGGTGAGGACTGAAACTTCCCTGGAGAACACCTCAGCAGTGCGACCCAACCCTTCTGTAGTGGAGGTGGACCCCATGAGAAAGCCTGAAGACCCCAGGGCAGACACAGAAGAGGAGAGAGCCCCTGGGAATGTGCCCCCAGAAAGGTAAGTGCCCACCAGGAGAGAGTGAGGGCAGGACCTGCAGGGGCGGTGTCTCTAGTCTCCTGCCAGTGGCGACTGGAGAGGTCCCCCCAACACACACATGTGGGTAAACCAACTAACAAACAAACACCTAAACCAAGTGCTTACTGTAGACCAGGCACTGTGCTTAGCCCTTCACTGGCAATTAACTTTCAAGAAAAACAAACAGTCACTTAACTTGGTTTTAGGGTAAGTTGAGAATTTGCATACAAAAATACAAATAGTGATGATATGGTCATAGCTCCCATTTAGTAAACACCTGTTTTACTGGGTGTCAGAACAAATGCTACTCACTGAAAATTCTGTAAAAGATTCTATGATTAGCCCCCTTTTACAAATGGGGAAACTGAGATTAAGCCAAGGTCTCTGAGCTGTAATTTGAACAGGAAACTGCTTGCCTCCAGTGGCTGCACTCATCCACCCCACTGTACCCACACCTAAGCCCTACAGCCTTATACTTCATGCCCTTGGGAGACGCCTCAACCCCGACCAAAGGAGCCTTTTCAATCCTCATAGCCTTTTTGTGTAAACCATACTGATCAGATGTGCCTATTGAAATAAAGAGAAAAAAATCAGGGGAGCAAAAGTAATTCTAAGGCTGGTTCTGGGAGCTTTCTTGACTGGATCTGCCCTGAGACACAAGCACAGCTTCTGTGTGTTGAGGTAATTAATCCTAGACAATTCCCCCTTCAACGGGCAGCAGGACCTTGTAAAGCTGCAGAGTGAATCCAGTGCAGAACTCTGCTTCTTACTGACTGCTTGCTCTTGGACAAGTCTGTTCCCTTCTCTCAACCTTAGTTTCTTGATCTGATAAATGGGCATAACTATAGCACCAACCTTGTACGATTGTGGTGAGAAATCAAGAATAACATACTTATAAAATCTTAACACAGTGCCTGGCACACGACAAACGTTCAGTAAATCGGAAAGCTTACCTTTATGATTAATAACATTTATGCTTTCCACCATCCCTCACTGCCTCACCATCTGGGACGCCCTGCCATCCCCTCCTAAATTCGGCCTCATTCGGGTGTGGAAGAGCAAGGATTTTAAGTAGGGAAGAGGGCCTGATAGGTCCTGGGGCGTTCTGAGGCACCCCTAAGGCTGAGTTTGAAGGAACTGGATCCGCCGGGGTGGAGGGGCGTGGTCTTTCCAGGAGGCACGGGGGACTGTTGGGGAAGCTGGCGTGGGGAGCAGGGCGGGGCGAGGAGGAGGGGGTAGCCTGGGGGCGTGGTTTTCTTGGCCCTCGGACACAGATTGGGAGAAGGCAGAGTGAGGTCAGCGGAGGGGCGTGTCTGAGGCAAGGCGTGTCCTTCCTAGTGGGTGGGGCGGCGCCCAGCAGAGGGCGGAGGGGCGTGCCCTGGGCGTGGCTTACACATTAGGCTCCGCCCCTGGAGTCCTGCTTTGAGCTCCGCAGTTCTGTGGTCTGAGAAAAGCGGGAGCCGTTGGGTTGAGGAGGTCGCCAGGCTGCAGGCGGTGACCGCGGGGAACCATGACTGCAGTGGGTCGAAGGTGCCCAGCACTGACACCCAGAGGGTGAGTGACCGAGCTGGGCCCGGGGAGGACCTCCAGAGACCGTACTGGCCTGAACGAGAAATCCGTGCCCCTGAGGCGACTGACAAACTGGGGTGCTGGTTTAGCATAAGGGTCTTTTGAGATTTTTTTGGTGTAACTCTGTCCCGGTCTGTCCGGGCGCAGGTTTATTCCTCACAATAGGCCCAGGAGAGAGCCACTATTATCATTCCCACTTTATAGATGAGGAAAGAGATTTGCTTGCCTGATTTGACACCGTAGAAAAGATCGGAACCAGGGTTTAACTCTACCTTCCTGGCCCATGCCCTTCAAGGCTGGGCGACTCATTCCCCTCCAGCAGGGCCAGGGCCTCTGAGAAGGATGTTCTTGAGACACTGCAAGAATGTCAAGTCTAGGACCTAGCCTTCCTTCCCCACGGGCAAGGGCCCATGGTGGTCCTAGCGGTGCCCCTGGCATCAGATGTGGCCTAAAGCTGTCAGAGGAAATAGACTCTTCCCCTAACCCTCCAATTATCTGGAGTGTCCAGGGGTCCTGAAGCAGTGGGTTTGCAGGTCAGACTGAGCCCCCTTCTGGTGCTCTGGGACCTAGTGTCCCACCTGCCCTCTAGGCCAAGTAGGAGACCAGGAGTTGCTGAACAATTCCAGGAGCCCCTGAAGCCCAGGCTTGTGCCCTGGGGTCAGGAAAGCTGATTTGCCTGTGTGAGATCAGGCTTGCCCTGCCCTACTCTGGGCCTCAACCTCCCCAGCAGCCCAGATAGGTCTAGGATGGTGTCTTAGGATCCACCCAGCTTGAGGAGGAGGGCACTTGAGAACTGTCACTGAGCCAGACTTGGTACCTCATTCCCAAGGGGTTACCAGGGGGTGGTTCCAGTGGCCGCTCACGGAGCAGCCCAAGCTGGTTGTCCCTCCACTACTCCCTGGGAGGCAGGGTGCACCTGGAGCAGAAGGAAGGAAGGGGAAGAGGTGAGGCTGCAGGAGTTTCCTGGTGCCCCGTGGCCGGCTGAGATCATGGGGATGAGGAGGAAGGCGGGAGGAGGAGCCAATGGCACAGAGAATGGAAGGAGAGCACCAGCTTGGCCTGCCACCGCCCCCCAGCACCCTCAACCTTCTGGAGGGACAAAGGCAATCCAGAGATCCCTGACATCCTTGCCTCTCAGTCCATGTCACAGAAAAGAAAGCAGAGGCTCAGAGAGGGAAGGGAGGCTCCCAACTTCTCCCCGCCGACAGCCATACCCATATAGGAATTGTCAGACCATGGTTCTGCCAGAAGTGATCAAGATCTGCTCACAAGGAGCCAGCCCGTCTGGGGCTCCCAATGGGCACTGTGTAGCACCCGGGCCCTGTGAGGGGCAAGCCCCCATTTCTCCAGCGAGAAGACTGGAGGTTCAGAGAGGGGAAGAGACTTTCCTGGGGTCACAGAGAGATTAAGTGTCAGAGCCTAGATTTGACCCCAGACCTGGCCAACTCCTAAGGCCAAGCTCTTAACCACTTAGGCCACATTTCACCTCCTGCAAGCAAAACACTCAAAGCCATTTCTACCATCATTTCAAATGATTCCCCATAACACCCTAGAGAGGTATTAGGAGCCCAGTTTATAGATGAAGAGTTTGAGGTTTTGCTATTTATTTATTTATTTATTTATCTATCTATCTATCTATCTATCTATCTTTAGGCAAAGCAACCTTTGGTTGACCTCATGGATTGCAAGGATTGTCAGCTTACCATCCTTTATTTTTCATTTTTTATGCCTATAGCCCCTGGTCTTCCTAGGTGGTCTCCCATCTAAGTATTAACTAGGCCCAACTCTGCTTAGCTTCTGAGATCAGAGAGATTGAGGTTTCGTGCGGTTAATAACTCGCCTGAGATCACAGAGTTGAGCTGGAATTTTTGTTATTTTAATATTTGCCGAGATGGGAACAGCAGTGAGCACAACAGACAAAGTCCTGCTCTCGTGGAGCCCCCATTCCAGTGTGGGGAAGGGAGATGAACAAGATGTGGTCAGCTAGAAGAGAAAAGCACCATGAAAAAAAGATTTAAATCAAATGGGGGAATTGGTCGCAGGTGGGAGTGGCTGGTGGTGACAATTTAGGAAGGCTAGCCAGGAAAAAAAGTCTCAGTGAGAAACTGATGTTTGAACAAAGATGAGTAAACCATCCCTCTTGCTATCTGGGGAAGAGTGTACCAAACCAAGGGAACAGCATGTACAAAGACCCTGAGGTGGGAACATCGGTGGTGTGTATGAGGGAGGAGTAGCAGAGACTTGAGTGGCTGGAGTAGAGCAAGATGGCGGTATGGGGAGAGAGGAATGGTGGGAGACAGGAAATGGGTTCATATAATGCAAGGCCTGGAAGGCCCGGCAAGGACCTGGCTTTGGCTCTGAGCAGCCAATACTGGCCCTGAGCAGAGGAGGGCCCCGCTGTCATTTATGTTTTACAAGGACCTCTCCTTTGAGGAGGATTTGAATACAGTTCTTATTCTAAAGTATGTCACCCAAGCATCATTTTCTCCCACCCAGAGACCCAGGCCCCTCCACTCCCACCCCTGGAGCTGTTCAAGAGGAAATTGAGACTTGGAGAAGGTGGTACCCCATAGGAGAGCCAGAGGCACCCTGTGTTGCCTGTGCCCCAGCCCAGGAGCCGGGCACTGAGAACAGGCCAAGACACCCCCCGCCCTTTTCCTCCTGGAATGTTGATTCTGGTCCAAGAATTCCCAGAGCTCCCCAGAGTCCCACGACCCTCTCAGCCCTGCAGAGTGACGTCAGCTGCCGGGCATCTGGTAGTGATTACCCAACTGGGGGAGGGGGCTGTGGTGGGCCCAGCCCCTCCAGCCTCCTCAGGCTCTGGGCGGCTGGTCCTTGTCTTCCGAAGGGGCCCAGCTGCTCCTGGCTCTCATTTCCTGTGGAGACTTTCTCACAGTCCTTGAGACCCCTGGACGCCTCAGGCTGTGGGAACTGTGCTGGCTTGAGAAAGATGGACTGCCCCTGCCCCCCACTGGAGCCACATCCCCCCAAACCCTCAGGGGACCCTATTTGCAGAATGCTAGACCTATGTGGGGTACGGGCTGGGGAGGACAAGAGTCAGATATATCAGTAGCTCAGAGGCCCACTGATTGTACAACTTTGAACAACTCCCTTCCCCTCTTTGAGCCTCAATTTCCCCATCTGGGAATTGGGGAGAATAACAGCATCTGCTTCACAGGGTCATTGTGGATGGGATGCAGCATCCATTATCCTGGGCTTGCCTCAAGGAAGTACCGGTACGCAGGAGCCACTCATGCTACCACCATACCCATATTATAGAAGAGGAAGCTGAGGCCCAATGAGGGGGACTTGGCCAGGGTCACACAGCTTCCTCCCTCCCAGCTGTCTTCTCTCTGTCAATCCCCATTCCATTTCCTTTTCCTGACACCAGTTCTGGGCTCCTAGTCTGGGTGAAATATTATTTTTCTTTGCCGTCCCCTCCCCACCTTCTTCCCCTCTCCACCCAAAAGCATCTCCGTTTTCCGGAGGAGATGGCTTCATGCAAGAAAGAGAGCAGAGCCAACCCAGATCTAGTCTGCAGCCATGTGACCTGGGTCAAGTCACAAGCTTCAGTTTTCTCCTCTGTAACATGGGGAGATCCCAGGCATTCAATCAGCACTCAACACGACTTCCAGTTTGCTCTTCTCCAGCAGGTTTTGAGTCTCAGGTAGCAGATCTCAGAACTCAGCATCTTCAGCTCTGCCTCGGGGAGAATGGCCTTGATCTGCTCTCTCCTCATAGGGATGGCACCCTTTCTGAGCTCCTGCTGGGGAGCTCACCCCTGTCAAGAAGACTGAGGGTGCAGAATGGTGGAAAAGGAGCCAAGATGTCTCCAGGACAGTGGTGGGCCATCTTAGAGGTGGTGGGCAGGGCCGGGCTAAAGCCAAGAGTCTTCCTGTCAGGAAATCCCAAAGGTCCATGGTGTCCCCAGAGAGACGGGACTTTCTGCCCCAGGTCTCCCTCTGTCCAGGGCCTTTAAGGACTAAGGAGCACAGAGCAGTGTTGCTTCTGTGCCAGGGGTAAGTGCAGGTCAGAGTAAAGGAAGGAAAGAATCTTCAGCCTCTAGGAGGACCAGGAAGGGAGCTCTCCAGGGTGGGGGTGGGGCAGAGAGAGGAGCCATGTGGGTGAGGGAACTTCCCACCCTTCCTTCTCGTAGGATCTTCCTGGACCTTCTGGAAGAGTTATAATGTGCCCATTTCACAGATGAGGAAGTTTAACCCAAGAGAGGGGAAGGCAAGGGGAAAGTTGAGAAACAGGAGGCAGAGGTTGGGCGAGTCTCCACTCAAGGCTATATGACTAGGTCCCAAGGTCCAAGGGAACAAACTGGGGGGCAGATAAAGGGCAGTAGGCCAGGGTGGACAGAATGGCGACCTCTCTCCACTGCCTCTCCTCTAGGGTCCCTGGGAAGCCTCACCCTTTCTTCTGGGCTAGTATGGAGGCCCTGAAGGTGATGCTCAGATTTAAACCTGCACCGGGGAAAGAAAAGATAATGGGCTTTAATTACCACTCATTAATCCAATTAATTAAGCTAATATATGCAATGAGTGGTATCAGTTATCAGAACAAATCAGTTAACATGGGCAATTAAAAGGGTTGCTTATTTAAATAATGTGGTTGATTAATGGGACTGATTTAGCTCAGTTGTCACTATTATTTATTAATTGGTTTCACCACTAATATTAGAGAGGGTGTGCCTTTTAAGTGCATAAAATAAGAATAAATGAACTAAATAGAGCTGAGGTTTTAGAAATGGAAGCTTGATTCCTGGATTTGATCATTACAATAGGAGGGAGAATGTTCTATAAATCTCCAAGGCAAACTCAGATCTGAAGTTGAATTTGGAATTACTCTGGCCCTAAGGAGAAGAGGAAGTTCCAGGGAGAAGGAACATCATGTGCAAAGGCCCCGAGGTTGGAGGGAGCTGCACTCTTTGGAGGAAGTGTGGGGTAGCCAGAGGGCAAGAAAGAGTTAGGAGAGAGGAGGGATGGCTGGCAGAGGCCTGGTCACAGAAGGCTGAGCCACCATGAGGACTAGTCTTTATCCTCAGGGTTGCAGGGGCTGGTGTGACATTTATTCATTCAAAAACATCTGCCTGGCATTGCTCTAGGCAGACCCCAATCCCTGTCCTTGCAGAGCTGAAGGGTAGTGAGAAGAGACAGTCAACACTTGAGGTAGTATACGTGGTGAGTCAGATAGAGGCCTACAGAGACGAAGGGCAGGGAAGGGAGATGGAGGGCCTTGAGAAGGTCAGACTTTTAGGTGGGTTGCCTGGAAGTCCTCACTAAGAAGGGGACATTTTGGTAGGGACTTGAAAGGGGGAAGGGAGGAAGCTGGGTGGGTATTTGGAGGGAAGGTATTCTAGCAGAGGGAACAGAAAGTGCAAAGGCCCCAAGGTGGGGACAAAAGCCAGCAGGAAGCCCAGCATGGCTGTAGCAGTGTGGTCAGACTTGAGGTGGGAAAGGTGGTAAGGCTGCGAAGGCTGTTATGAGAACTTTGACTTTTACTCTGAGTGAAACTGGGGCCACTTCAGTGGGTTAGAGCAGAGAGAAGCCATGACCTAACTTTCATTTTAACAGGACTGCTTGGGCTGCTGAGGTAAGAACAGGCCAGTAACAAGGTGGTGGCCGTAGTCCGGGCAAGAGATGGCAGTCTGTGTCAGCAGACATGGTCACCTTAAGTCTTAGAGATCCTGGAGTTTTGTAGAAGGTTAGGGGCAGGCAATGGGGGCTGAGTGCTGCCCAGACCCTCGGCTTCCTGGGCCTCTGCCCCGAGCATCCCCATTGGCCCTGGCCACCCCATTGCACCCGATCCCTGGTGCCGTCATCCCCTCCCCAAGGCTCTGCTCCCACCTGGAGCCCAAAGGGAAGTGGACAGGAAGCAGGAGGAAATGCTGGGGCAACCCCAGTGTCCTGGCCAATCTGTTCCCAGCAGTGGAAGGATTTCCGGGCCTGAATGGCCGGAAACGCTGGGATGGGACACCTCACCCAGGAAGAGCGGTGGAGGCGAGCAGGAGAGGGGTCCCTACTCCACCTCACTCCCACTGCTGGACACGGAGAACCCGAGCTGCTTTGGAAGCCTGCTGCGGAGGACTCTAGAATGTCGCCACAGAATGGGCTGTCAGACTGTTTCTCAGCGAGGATCCCCTGGCCTCAGGAGCTGGGGAGATCCAGTATGAAATTCTGGCCGGGAAACACACACCTTGACCACAATTTCTGTTGTCGTTACTATTGTTTTTAGCTCAGTTTTTTTTTTTTTATTTGTCTGGTTTAAATTTATTTTATTAAATTTATTACATTTAAATTTAAATATGGCATTTCTGTAGGTGAGGAAGCGGTTCTCCAGTGTTCAACCTCCCTCCCTGTTTTGTCCCAGACAGAGCCCCAGGGCCCAGCCTGACAGAATTAATAATGATGAGAGGGATTAACGTTGGTCGAGTGCCTACTATTCATGCATTCCTTTAAGCAATAAATATTTCTTGAGCTCCTACTGGGTGCCAGGCACTGTGCTGGATTAGACAAAGTCGGTGCCCTTGTGGAGGTGTCAGGCAATTATTTGTCATAGATAAATGTCAAGTGATTATTTTGGGCAAGGATTGATGCATGTGAAGAAAATAAAGCAGGGCAAAAGGAATAGGAAGTGCAAAGGCCCTGTGACAAGAATGAGCTTGGCATGAGGCCAATATGACTGGGACAGAACAAGGGTCAGAGTGAGTGAGGGAGGCATGGGGAGGTTGGGGAGTTGGGCAGTTAGCCACCTCCCGGCCATACAGTGCCCTATAGACTGGGGAACACATAACCTGGTTTATGCCAATTTTTCTGGCGTGATAATGGCACCCGCTTTACTCTCACAAGGGAAGAAGCATTCTGGTTGGATGATGTGACATGGCCAGCCATCTGCGGGCCATGGAGAGGGGTTTCGACCTTGTTCTCCGGGAGATGGGAGGGTCGGGGTGGAGTGGTAGCCGACCAGGTGTGAGAGGGAGCCGTTGAGAGGCCTGCCGTGCGCTCCAGGAAGACACAGACAGTGGCCCATGTGGGGCAGAGTTGCCACATGGAGAGAAGTGGTCAGACTCTGTTTTGAAAGTAGAGCCGCAGGATTTCCTGACGGATAGGGTGTGGAGTGTGAGCGAGAGAGGAGGCACAGATGACCGCAGGTTCTTGGCCAAACAAAGCAACAAGGATGAAACTGACATTAACTGAGATGGGAAGTGGGTGTCTGGAGCAGCGCCATGGTGAGGGAGGACGAACAGTCCTGCTTTGCATATGACAAGTTCGAGATGACTTCAGACACCCCCAGGAGGAGATGACAAGGACACAGTTGGGTTTATGAGACTGGTGTTCAAGGGGCAGGTCCAGGCTACATCAGAGAAGGGATGGCATTAAACACCAAGGACCGGGGGAAATGACTCACGGCGGCCCGCATGAGGAAGGATGATATTTATTTGGCACCTGGGAAAAACAGCCACCCTGGCCTCTGGCCTCTTCAGGCCACATGCCAGCCACCCTGAAGGAGGAGGGGATAAATTCTACAGCCAACTGTCATCAGCAGTGGCACCACAGTGTGCTAGGCAGCCGCTGAGTGGGTCACTCTGTACTAGGGAGTGAGTGTAAGGGTGGGAGGAGAAGAGGCTGAGCCCTAGCCTGGGGCCTCCAACTACTCAAGTCAGAGAGAGGTGGAGAGTACCAGGAGGGCGCAGTGCCCTGCGGCTGGGTGGAGACAGTGATTCAGGAAGCAGGCCCGTGTTAACATGTAGCATTCATCAGCTTCTTGAGTCTTCACAACAACCTGAGGAGGCAGAGGCCGTCATTGTCCCCGATAAGAAACCCAGGCTCAGGGAGGTAAAGGGACTTGCCCAGGGTCTCACAGCTGGAGAGCAGAGAAGCAGCCCGGCCGGCGGATTCCCGCGAGCGCTGTCGGCTGCAGTGCACCCCTCCTGCTTTCCGGATGAGCCCTCTTGGGCCTAGAGGGCCAGGTGCTGGCACCAGGCAGGTGGTAGAGGCTGGTAGCTGGGGAGCCACACAGAGCTGGGGATACTTACCACTCTTTTCTCTTTCCAGGGCTGCTGGAGAGCTGGAGGCTGGTGGGGACTACGTGAAGGTAAGGGACTAGGCAGGGGACACGGGGGCAGGGTGCTCAGAGCTTGTTTCATGAAGGGCAGAATCCTTTTCTGAGCCTAGTTAGGAGCCAGGTCTCACTCTCTGTCCCCAGGAGGAGAGGGTTTGGGATCAGGGCAGCGCTTGGGGTCTGCTTTCACTCCCAGTATCTTCTTCCCGTGCTTTCCACCATTCTTCCCTGGCCCCATACTCAGGACGTCCCGATGCTTGTTACCAGCAGATCCCACCTCCCCCTCCCCCCCGCCAGCTGGACAGGGCCCCAAGGGTGTCTCTCTGCAAGGACCATGGTGCTGATTGCACCCAGCCTCTGAGCATGAGCTGATGCGAGGAGGTGGGAGCAAAACAGGATGACTCAGTTCATCCCAGATAATGGGCGCAGCTCACATTTATCACAAGTTTAATTTATTCTGGGTGCTGGGAATGTTGAAAATGCAGTTTTGAAATTACGATGATAATAATAATAATGCTACATAACACTGCGGTGCGTGAAGCCCTGCGCTAGGACTGGAAGGGAGACGGTTTTGAGCTCTTTACGTGAATGAGGTCTTTGACTTCTTCCCTCATCACGGGGCAGCAAAGGCCTTATGCCCACTTACAGTTGGGAAACTTGAGGCTCAGAGAAGTACAGTGACTTGCTCATAGTCACGTGGCTACTACAGGGGGAACTGTGATTGCATTCCAAGTTTACTTGATGCCAAGACCATGGACAAAGCCCTTGGCCTTCTACCTCCATGAGCACACATCCTGAGCCAGGCCCCCTGCTGGGTATGGAGCATACAGCAGAGAGTGAGGAGCACCTGGCCCTGTGTTCAGGGGCTCCCGGTCCATGTAGGGGCCAGGTCAGAATCGCACCGTGGTTTTGCTTTGTGTTTTGTAATCTAGCAGGTTCTAATTTTAGTCCCAGACCTGCCACATGACTTGGGGTGTGTGTGTTATCTCTCTGAGCCTCAGCGTTCACCTATGTGAAATGGGGTAGCAGCAGTACCTCCAACCCAGGGTTGCTATGTGCTCAATTAACTCATGCTCAATGAATCCAGGGAGCGCTGGGTCTGGAACAGAGCAGGATGGCCTGGCTCCAGACCCCAGAGACACTCCAACACTTGAGATGCTGCATATAAAGTTCTGTGTAAGTGACTAGTAATGGGGCAGTATGAGAAGTGCTCAGATTGCTGTCCCCCATCACCAGAAGGCTCATGTAAGAAGCCATTGGAGCTTCAGAAGTAGGGGATGACTTTCAGCTTAGGAGCTGGGGAGGGGAAGATCAAGGAAGGCTTTCTGGAGGAGGAGGCACTGAATCCAAGCCATTGCAGTTGACCAAGAGCATTCACTAGCATTCCCTCCCCCAAACAAAAAGCTGGAAAGGAGACAAAGATAAAGCAGAGATGGGCAGTAAAGTGGTCCAGGCAAGGGCAAGAGTGTGAGCAAGGTCAGAAAGCAAGCTGAGTGAGCCCAGGAAGTGCAGTCCAGGGCTGCGGTGAGCTGAGCAAGAGCTGCTCCTGGACCCTGGGCCTTGGCTCCTCATCCAGAGCTTCGTATCACAGGAGGAAAGAGGCTTCGGGGAGAACCAGCACCAAAGCCAGTGCGGACACGGGAAGGGTGCATATTTCAGCACTCCGCTAATCCCAGCCACCTGGCAAGGCATCAAGATCTCCATCACTGATGATGGGAGTGAGATCCCTGTGAGGATTATTAGCTTTGTATATTTCCTTTAGTTTATGGGGCTAAAAATGTCATTTAAAATATTATAAAAGAAATAATACCTGCTCACTGGTACTGATTGAGAAATCCCCTAAAGGATGAAGTCCAAGGAATGTTAGTTTTAGCTTCAAGCCTCAGATGAGGGTGGAATCAACAGTCAAGTTTCTAAAAGTTCATTCCTGCCCTAAGGTACTCAGCTTCCAGAATTCCAGGATTCTCAGACCACGATGTGAATACTTTCATTCTAAGGCAAGAATTCTAAAGTTCCAAGGCCATACATTCCAAGCTCCCTGCTCAGAGCTTCAGAAGTATTTACAGAAAACAACCAAATATACATCTAGGATCCAGAGAAGTGGACTCACCTGCTTTAGGTCACACAGTCTGTCAAAAAGATTTGAACCCCAGGCCTGACTGATGCAGTCAGCACTGACTCCCTTTGCATTGGAGAGCCTATGATTCTAGCACAAAAAGTCCAGATTCTAAGACACTAAGCTTGACGATTTAATAGCATGCATTTCTTGGGCACTTACTTTATGCCTGGCAACTTACATGCACCAGCTCAGCCAACGCTCACAAGACTTTCGCGAGGTCAGCATAGGTATATTTTCTAGATGACATCTGGTCTCCCACAGAAGGGGCTGGTGGGGTGGAGGTGCAGACACCGCTATCAAACCCATGCTGGTGCCCTAACTACTAGCTCACTGGCTCTCCGCACCCCAGAGGCGCTCAGTCGAATATCCCGCGATTCTCCGCAGAGTCCCTGATTCCAATTCAGAGATGAGAAATTCTGGGCTCTGGGAGATTTCCTGAGGCCACAAAGGATTTCGGCAAAGGCATACAGGGATTTTTCCAGCTTTAGATAGGATTTAATTCAAAGTCTCTGCCTGCTCCGGGTCAGTGAGGGGTGCGGCTAGTGGGAAATGCAGGACTCCCCTCGCCGGCCCAGGGGTCCCCATCCCACCCCGCTGCCCGCTTTGGCAGGTCCTCTGCTCCGCATCTCCTTACCCCAAGGAGCCGGGGCGCTTGGGGCTGGAGCGCAGGGGGGCGGAGGCTGAGGGGAGGGCGGAGGGAGGAACAATGGCCCCCTCCTCTCCCCTGGCCGGCTGGAGGGTGGGGTCTCCCCGCCCCGCCTCCCCGCTCCTCCCCCGACAAGGCGATGAGGTAATCGCGCCGCCGAGAGGCACGCGCAGCCGGTGCCCAGCCCGGTCGGTCCCCGTGCCCCTGCCCCGCCGGTCGCCGCCCCCCGCACTGTCCTGGCCCCGGCCACCCGGCCCCACCATGACCGAGCGCTGCAGCCTGTGGAGCGCCCTGTCAGCAGCCGCCTGCTGCTTCTACCGTGGCTCCTTCGTGCAGGTGCAGGTGAGGGGGTGGCACGGCCCCCGCCAGGCGCTCGGGGCTGGGACCCCCGGCCGCTCTGCCACGGGCCCAGGAGCTGGGAGCCGCAGCGCCCTGAGGCCGCGCAGGGTCTAGCTGGGCAGGGGCTGCGGGCTGCGGGAGGGGGCGGGGTCGCCCCAGCCTCACCTCTGGGCACCGGACGCTCTTCAGGGTGAGGGTCCGGCTGCCACTCCCGGGACTCGGGACTCGGGGCTGCGGGGGCTGCCGTTCTGGTCCTGCGTTCTCCGCAGGAGGGAGCTGAGCTGGGGCTTTAGGTATCGGGAGATGGGGGTCCCCGGCGTCCTGCCGGACCTCAAGCGAGCTCTCCGGCTCCTGCGGCTGACCCGGGCAGCTTGGCTTCCCATTGTACCGGGAGCGCTGGGCTGGGGTCGAAGTCTGAGCGAGGGGCGGGAAGCAGAAATGATGTTGCGGGTCCCAGGGGCTGGGGTCAGAGCGTCTGCTGCCCTCCTGTCCTCCAGGCTGGCTGGGGCATGCTCTGGGCGCTGGTCTCGCAGCCCAGCTGGCGGGGCAGTGCCGGACGACGTGGTGCAGTGAAAGGGTTAAACGGAAGGGGGTGGAGGGGAGGACCCGGACCCCGCCTCTCTGCGGAGCATCATCTGGGGATGGCTTTGCTTGAGATTGCCAGACTAGAAAAACTAGAGGGGGCTTGCTTGACTCCGGCTGGTGGGAAGGGGTTAAGATCATGACCGGGGGTCTCCGTGCTTTTGCCTCCTGAGTCCCTGGAGGATGCCGGGCGCGTCACCTCTGCGCTCCCCTAAGCTCACACACACACACGCTAGGAGCCCGCCTGAATGACGGCCGCGCCGGCGGCGGAGCGCAGCATCCCCGCACCGGCCAATCAGGTGAACGCAGGCTGGGAGGCGGTGAGATCATCTCTGGCCAATAGCAGTGCGCCCAGCGCAAGGATGCTGCAACGCTCCAGCCCTACCCCTTCTTCCCCCTCCCCCGCGTTGAGGGTGAGGAGGGCACAGCGTTCCTCACCCTCGGATGTGTGAGAGGACCAAGTTGCCCCCTGCCCCAGATTCTCCAAGACGATTGATTATGGCTGGAAAAGTGAAGCCCCCTGTCCCACCCCCATTTACAGGTGAGGATGCCCAGGTTCAGAGAGGGAAAGTGACTGACTCAAGGTCACACAGTGGCAGGCAGAGTCTGGGGACCAAGTTCTTTACCACACAGCCCCCTCCCCTTCTTTGTCGCGTATTTCTCCTGCTCTAGCTAGGGTATCGGGGCAAGTTCTCACCTGCATGTTCCTTGTCAAGGAGAAAGGACCCTAGAAAGCTGGCGTCTTCTTCGGTCCTCGGGGCATGGTGTGATATAAGGGGAGTCCAGGGGTCCTGAAGAATATGCAATCCCGTGGAGAACTGCAGGTTTCCGTGCAGCCCTGGGCCTCCCTGCCTCTTCCCCGACACCCAATCAACGGCTCCCTAAATGCCCTTCCCCCAGCCCTTTTCCCCATGCCCTATCCTGCCCTGCCAGTGCCTGGAAAACACTGGATCACTCTCTACACAGCAGGTTGAACCTGCCTCCAACACTAAAAAAAAACCTTCTGTGGCTCTGCTGTGGCCTCTGGGTAAACCCCAGCTCCCTAAGGCAGCATCACAACCCTGCCATCTGCCCCTGCCACCCCCAGCCCCTTTGAAGCTTCTCACCTCCCCCCCACCCCACCCCCAGGACTTTGGCTCTGCTCATAGGGCCCTGACTTACCACTCTCTTCCCAGGTGCTCTTCCCTGCCCATCTGCCCGCCTGTCTGTCCCCCATCCAGTGCTTTTGCTTGGCTCACCCAGTCCCTCTTCGGGCTTCAGTGGAAACATCACCTCTTCAGGGACTCCACTCCCTGACTCGATGAGGAGGAACATTCTCAACTGCTCTCTGTGCATCTCGAACATTCAGAAACCCTAGAA